>ML663006.1:18444053-18644053 GCA_007570785.1 Antilocapra americana
TATATATATATATATAAATATATATATATATATATATATATATAAACATTCTTCTCAGATTATTTTCCACTATGGTTTATCACAGGATATTGAATAGAGTTCTCTGTGCTATACAGTAAGACCTTGCTTATCCATCCTATATATAATAGCTTACATTTATTCATCCCACTTCTGTTTTATGAATGAACTTTGCTGTGTGTTTCTCTTCCAGTGAGGATGCTTCTAAGACCTCACCTCAGTGCTCATCAGCATTTCTGGCCTTAGATTTAGTTAACCTCTTCTGTGGTGGGAAAGATTGAAGGCAGGAGGAGAAGGGGATGACAGAGGGTGAGATGGTTGGAAGGCATCACAGACTCGATGGACATTAGTTTGAGTAAGCTCTGGGAGTTGGTGATGGACAGGGAGGCCAGGCATGCTGCAGTCCACGGGGTTGCAAAGAGTCAGACATGACTGAACAATTGAACTGAACTGTGGTGGGTGAAGTTTCCATTAACCCAATACCAAGACAACACTTTCCTTTCAAGTAGTCTAGAATGAACAGCAGTCTTAGGAAGTTCTCAGATCTGAAACCTTTGAGGCCTCATCTGGGGAGCCTATTTCACATTTTCCCCAAAGATTTATTCTGTATCTATTTGGCTTGCACCTTGGTCCTAGGGGCTTAAGGTGACTGCTGGAGACACCACCCTGTAACTATTTAGTGCTAACTTCTACTCAGAGCCCAATTCTAAGTCAGATTCCCTTAAAATAGGTAGCAAAAGAGCACCTACTATATATACAGTATACATATTGGAAACTATATATATACATATATATTCCTGTATATACATATTGGGAATTATACTCAATGTATTGCAATAAACTATATTCCCAGATTAGGAAAATGATTTTGACAACAAATCAAGTAAGTTGAATGAGTCAGAAGAATCACCTTCATTTAACCTTTAATCATCTATTGTTCACCTTTCACTCCTGCCTGACGTACTGGCTGAATAGAATTGTGACAAAGAGAATAACCCTCTAACCATTTCCTTTATCAGAGTAGTGATTGCTTATTGCCTTTCTGGATTTTTATCTCTTTGACCTGGATAACCAGGATGGTTACTCATCAAGAGCCAGACATCCTGGGGAGTGAAGTCATGCCAGCCTTAGGAAGCATAATGACCAACAAAGTTGAAGTGATGGGATTCCAACTAAGATACTTAAAATTCTAAAAGACGATGCTGTGTAAGTGCTATGTCAATATGTCAGCAAATTTGGCTAAATCAGCAGTGGCCACAGGACTGGAAAAGGTCAGTTTTCATTCCAATCCCAAAGAAAGCAAAGCCAAAGAAAGTTCAAACTACAGTACAATTTCACTCATTTCATATGCTTGCAAGGTTATTCTCAATTTCTTTCAAGCTAGGCTTCAGCAATATGGGAACTGAGAACTTTCATATATACAAGCTGGATTTAGAAAAGGCAGAGGGACCAGAGATCAAACTGCCAACATCTGTTGAATCATAGAAAAATCAAGGGAATTCCAGAAAAAAAGCATCTACTTCTGCTCATTGACTATGCTAAAGCCTTTGGCTGTGTGGATCATAACAAACTGTGGAATATCTTAAAGAGATGGGAATACCAGACCACCTTACCTATTTCCTTGGGTATCCTGACTCAGCATTTTTGTTGCCTTTGGGATTCAGTCCTGGGCCTTTCTTGTACAACCCCTGCCTCCAGGGGATAACTATGCTTTGAGCCCTGAGCAGGAAGGCGTGTCCTTGGCATCTTAGTCCAGAAGCTCAATTCATTCTCAACCTCTTCCTCTTTGCCCTATATTATTCTCCTGGTCATTTGTATTTAATGAGAATTTGGTAAGTGCTATTGAGATCCTTCTACATTTCCCAGATCCTCTCAGATCTGTTTCCAGGGTCCATCCTTCAGTTCAGATGTATTTTTACTTGGAAAGCCCCTTCAAAGCATGCTCTGGATATGGACATGGCCTGGTCAGTGGAAAGGGCCCCCAGGTCATGTGTTTTCCTGTCAGGACAGCCTGAACCTAGGACTGACTATGTGCATTATAGAAGTCCAGACCCTTCACTCTGAGGTGGGATTTACATTTCCAACTCCCCAAGGATTCCCTGAGGGGTCAGATTGAACCTGGGGCTCCCTGGTGAAGTTGCAGTCTCTTCGGCTTTTTCTCTTCTGGCTCTGGCTTTTCTTTATCTTCTTAGTTTCTCCTGAGGGCAGTTTCATACATCACTTGGATTTGGATCTGTGACTCAGGTTCTATTTCTAGGGAATCTGACTGCAGATATTGACTAATACCCAATTCTTGCCAAACCTTCTGTTCCTGGTGAATCTCAGGGTCTTGTTTTGTCTTGAAAGAACTCAGAGATGAAATTTTAGGTAAGAAGTGGATCTATTTAGAGAGAAACACACTCCACAGACAGAGGGTGGCCAACTCAGAAGCTCAGAAGACAAAAGAGAGCCTTGAAATGTGGTGTGGTTAGGTTTTATGCACTGGTCAATTTCATCAGCTAATGAGTGGCAGGGTCATTCCAATTATTTTGGGAAGGGAGGTGGGATCTCCAGAAATTGGGCCACTGCTCACTTTTTGACCTTTTATGGTCAGCCTTGGAACTGTCATGTCACCTGTGGGTATGTCATACACCTGATGTGTTAGATGAGCAAGTAATGAGGCTCAAGGTCTAGTGGAAGTTGACTCCCCCGCCATTCAGTTCAATCACTCAGTCATGTTTGACTCTTTGTGACCCCATGGACCACAGCACGCCAGGCCTCCCTGTCCATCACCAACTCCCGGAGTTTACTCACTCATATTCACTGAGTCAGTGATGCCATCCAACCATTTCATCATCTGTCATCCCTTTCTCCTCCTACCTTCAATCTTTCTCAGCATCAGGGTCTTTTCCAGTGAGTCAGTTTTTCACATTAGGTGGCCAAAGTATTGTAGTTTCAGCTTCAGTCTCAATCTTTTCAATGACTATTCAGGACTGGTTTCGTTCAGGATGGACTGGTTGGATCTCCTTGTACCCCAAGGGACTCTCAAGAGTCTTCTCCAACACCACAGTTCAAAAGCAACTGTGGTTCTTTTGACTCCCCCACCATCTTGGACTTCTTTGGTTCTAATCAGTTTATGTCACATCCTCAAGCTATGTATGTCTTTCTTTCAAAGATTTTGTCCTGACCCCTTCACACTTGTTTCATATCTGGTTAAGGTTTCTGTCTTAGAGAATGGGTTGCACTTTGACCTCAGGCTCTCCTTTGACCTCTGTTCCTGTCTCTTAACGCAGCCATGGTACACATCCTGAATCGTCCCTGCTGAACTAAGGTGCCATCTTGGAATTCTCTCCAACAAGCTTTAAAAACCTCTTAACTGTTTTTGACTTTTCACCTCAATCAAAAAACAATAGCAATACATAATAACAAATCTGTCCCTTTAATCACTCACTCTCCCAGCCCTGCTGTCTGGAGAATTTCCGGTGTAAATACAACTAAATCCATGCCATATTCTGAGCTGCTTAGCCTACTTGTAGGTAACTGTACACTGACATTTTCTTCTCTGTTTTCACTAAGGAGTTTTAAAGGGATTCTGCAACTATGTAGTCAGGGAGAAAGAGCACAGGATTATTTTTTCTCAATTTATTTATTTTTAAATAAGGGATAATTGCAATATTGTGTTGGGTTTTGCCATACATCAACTTGGATCAACCATAGGTATACATCTGTCTCTTGCCTCTTGAGTCTCCCTCTCACCTCCCACCCCATCCTACACCTCTAGGTTGTCACAGATTCCTGATTTGAGTTCCCTGAGTCATACAGCAAATTCTCACTGACTACCTATTTTACATATCTTAGTGAATATGTTTCCTTGCTACTTTCTCCAATCACCCCACTTTCTCCTTCCTACTCCCCCCTCACTGTGTCCATAAGTCCAATCTCAATGATTCTCAGCATTTCCACTGCTGCCCTGCCAATAGGTGCATCAGTACCATTTCTAGATTCTATATATATGCTTTAATAGACAATATCTGTTTTCTTTTTCCAACTTATTTCACTCTGTATAATAGGCTCTGGGTTCATCCACCTCACTAGCACTGGCTCAAATGCATTCCTTTTATGGCTGAGTAATATTCCATGTATATATTTACAAAAGCTTCTTTATCCATTCATCTGTCAATGGACATCTAGGTGAGCACATTAATTTGTTGTTGATCACTGGGGTATCTTGGGGCAATCATCAGTTTCCCTGGGGTGTGCCTCTTGCTCCTTTGAATGACATGAACCCCAGAGTTGAACTTGGTAAATGTGTTGAAAGATGTGGGTCTTCCTTCTATTCCTTTTGGTAACAGCTTCAAATTGACTTTTCAGATGACTCGCCATTAAAAGACAGTGCTGTCTGTTTACTTCTTACTGTTACTTATGTAGACTTGTATATTAATTTGATAATGTTGGACTCTCTATCAGAAAACATTAAACAAAAATTTCTTAAGAACAGGTAACATATCTGACAGGTTTGTCTTTGTATACCCAACCCCCCATTGCCTGGCACAGAGGGCTTCAGCAATTATGGGGTGAACAAGTTAGTAATGATTGAAATAGTAGGAAGAAGCATGCCTATGTCTAGACAGTGGAATATTTTTCAGCCTCAATATAGATAAGTCTTCAGGGCATTATGATAAGTTAAATAAGCAAGGGAGTGAAAGAAAGATACTGCATGGTAGCACACTATGATTTTAGTATGAATTTACAGTGCAGAATGGTGGGTCACATATGGTTTTAGAAATGAGACACAATCTATATTTACATCCTTGGTCTGCCATTTACTACTAATTCAGGGTGACATAAATTTCAGGACTCTGCTCTCCTTTAAAATAATATTATGCAGAATAGGGTTACAATGAAGATAGAATGAGGCAGTATCTGGCATATAATAAGCACTCAATAAAGATAGCTGTTTCAGACCTTCCTGCATACAATACTGTTCCTTTTTATACACCATGAGGGTAAATGGAATAAAGCAATACTACTCATATATGAAAGATAACAATACATACTAGTGTGAACACAATTTTGTTTACGTGAACAATGATATCTTGGTTCTAAAATGTAGCATAAAGGCTGGAGATCATCTATCCCATCATTCCACTAATCAATTTCAACGTTAATAACAAAGATTTGCTGTTCATATTCCTTTGGCAACATAAAATAATTTTGAAACACTGTTGGATTTTAAAAGCTGCTTTGAAATTTATACACCACATATAACAAATAGTAAATACAAAAACACCATTTAAAGAATGCCATGGATATGTGTGGTTCTTTTAGACCCAAATTTCCTTGCTTATCTCTGGGAAATTTTATTCTACTTAACCTTAGCCTTCTCCCTGTACCTTGTTTTTTATCATAACTGGAAAGCAAGCAGTTGGGCTAGTTTCTGTGTATGTTTGCATTTGCAGAAAATGTTATTTGAAAAGGTCCAAAGTTTCTGTGCTCTGGTGACTCTTCCCTATCCTTACCTGTTTGTTCTCTTTTTAACTCTAAAAGCTGCTTGGTAGCAAGTGTTCTAAAGATGCCTCTACCTGAGTCTGTGGCTGATGTCATCCTAATACAATAAATTCTGTCCTCATCTCATTCCATTTCAGCTCTAAAAGGGGCGTTTTAAGTAATTCTTTCTATCTTCTGTTTAGAAGTTGAAGAAGGAAGTTTTTTTTAATATTTGGAAATGGCAGCTCAAAGAGAATTTTGATGGTTGGTGTCAGTTGGACAGCAGCGCTGAACAAAGGTTAACACAGCAAACAGAGTGTGTGATTTCCACTCATACTTGTAAAGAAGTGTCAACTACAAATTGGCACTTGCCATGAGCACTTGCCATCTGCCTCTACAGGGATTAAATCATGTGCTTCTGCAGCTGCTGACCATTAACACCTGAACAGAAAATGCAGAGAGAGCAGAAATGCAGAAAGCCGTTCTGGAGAGCAGAAATGAGCCACTCTTTGCTCAGGGAAAAATGACAGAATAAGTCCTTAGACAGCCAGATATTTTTCAGGAGCCAATTTTATGAGCCCAATTCTTGTATCTCCTCATACCTAGAAAAGCACTAAAATCCTTCATGATAACGACTGCTCCTCATGGCTAGTATTGTGGTCTGGGTGCGGGTTGGAAAAGAATTTCCAGACATGAGACAGAATGAGAGGGAAATAAAGTTTATTAGAGTGGGAGATGCTGTTAGAACAGCAGGCCAGCTCAAGGGAGAACTGACCTTGAATGGGGGTCCTTAGTCCACTTTGTTTTTTAATTTACTTATTTTAATTGGAGGCTAATTACTTTACAGTATTGTACTGATTTCGCCATACATTGACATGAATCTGCCATGGGTGTACATGTATCCCCCATCTTGAACCCCCCACCCACCTCCCTCCCCATCCCATCCCCCTGGGTCATCCCAGTGCACCAGCCCCGAGCACCCTGTATCATACGCAGGGTACAAGGAGTGGGATAAAGGTCTTGCGGGTCATTTGCTGATTGGATGAGGCACATATACTGAGTGGGAGGAAGAGTAAGGCAAACACCTCCTCCCTATGGGGTAGGAGGGGAGACAGATTATACTGTTCCATTAATAGTTACAACATAGGGAAGGGAAGGATGATAAAGGTCTGGTTCTTCCATTCCTGCATTCCAAGACCCTGCTTGGTTTTATATGCTCTTTCATCTTTGGGTCACCATAGCTAGTAGAAAACTTCTGCAAAATAATATGGCTGAAATGCATGTACTCTCCCTTCACCAAAATCACATATATACTGAGGTACCCACCTGCCTATTTGGAGTAGCTTCTCAGAGCTACCTGAGATGCTGTCTCCTGGGCTGGAATTCTCACTTTGACCCACATAAAACTGAGCATGCAACTCTCATGTTGTGTATTTTTTTTAAGTCAACAGAGGTACAAGAAAAGTCTACAGTGCCCTTATTTTGCTAAACTTAATTGAATCTATGCCCTCACTTCCCCTGGGTGGGGAGAAATTAAAGTTTGTCAGTACTTTCTATTTCAAAGGACGCTTTCCTTTCAGGTGGTAAACTGGAGAATTTAGCAATGCTTGGCAAATAGGAGAAAGAATTCCTGGCTCCAGAGCATGGAGCCATTTTCTGAGGGAGGTGCATGATCTTTCAGATGCTGTGAGCAGCTCTGTCTTTCCACTGCAGCCTAAGCACAGAACCTTTGTCCAACAACAAGGCCGTGGTGCTTAGGGTTCTCTGTCTCCCCAGGTCCTCCCATGCCACCCCTTTGGGCTTCTATCAGCCCCCAAGCCCTTCCATATTTTCCCACGTCTTGTGAAGAACCCCATTCCTCACAACTCTCATGAAAAATAAGTCCAAGGTAAACAAGAAACTCACTTCCATCCTTCACATCAGAGAAATTGTCTAGCAGTTGAAACATTTTCAGTCTTAACTTTCCAGTAACTTCAGAACTACACCGTTCAGTGGCTGACACTTTAATTCAAAACCCATTAAATGTGACCTGAGGACAAGGGCATCCTTCTGCCTCTAGGATTAAAAACCCAGCAAAACATTTCAAAAGGGGGTTAGAGGTGAGAGAGAGAAAATAGTTCTCATTCTTAAGGATTCTTCTGAAAGGGGGAGAACAAAAGCCTTCTTGTTATTAACATCCGCTCTGGGATGCATTTCAGTGAAAAGGAAGGGTAATGAGGCATCTGAATGAGGGTTTTGTGTCTGATTTGAAGTACTTTCTCAAAATTAATAAAGAACTACATAAACAGTGCGAATTTAAAATGAACTTTCACAACTTCAGGTGGTTGGCTTTCTCATTTTGATGAGTACCTTTGATCCTTAGGTGAAACAGAGTGTACTTGAACTGAAATTCTGCTTTAATGTCACAATCAGAAAAATGTTTTTTGGTTACATTCATCCATATGAAGCAGCAAAAATCTCTCAGACATGTTTTTATTTTAATGCCTAGTGAGAGGAAGCAAACAAAGAAAAACCAACTGACAATAAAAGCAAAAGTCTTGTCTTTCTGTCAGGACATCATAAAATTTTGTTAACTTTAATTTTTAAAAATAGCTGTCCAACTATGCACAGTCACATAAAATACCTAATTAATGTTGCCAAAAAGAGAGTTTGAACTAGGATGTTTGTGGGCTAGAAATTCTTTTATGGAACTCATTAGTGATATCAGACCCCAAAATATTTATGATGTTATAAAACTGCGGGAAAAGAGATGGTATTTAGTGCAGTTGAGGGTTAATTTGGGCCTCAAAGCACTTTCATGGCCTTGAACTCTTCTCAAGCTGTACTGCGGTAGCAAATGATGCTGCTGCACCAGAGTTTATGATGTGAGCGGAATTTATACAATGTTCAAGGAACAGACTTTGAAATGAACAGAAGACTATAATCATAGCACATAGTATTTAAGTGATTGAATCGATGTAAATGCTTCGAAGATGAGAGAAAGCACGTTTCTCCTATAAAGTCATAGAATTTCTCCTTTATTAGGATTATCCTGTCCGGTGGACAGGCTGATCTCTCTGCTCTGCACTCCTTTCTCCCTCCTTCTCCCTCATCACAGCACCACACACTCACTAATTCTTGGCTTTAGTGGTGAGTCCCAAATCCAATCCCTTTTATTACTTCTTTCCTGGATACAGGCATTGGGTTAAAGCTGGACATGTGATCTAGGCAAATCAATAAACATAAATATTAAATCTTCAAATATTTTGTTGGAAAGTGGAAAAAAGGTGCTTTTGCTTTGGCTAGAGGAAACACCAGTTGCTACCACCATGAGACTTCGTCTTTTTAAAAAAATTGAAGTATAGTTGATTTACAATGCTATATTTGTTTCTGGTATACAGCAAAATGATGCATATACACATATACCCTTTATATACATATACCCTTCAAAAATCACTGCCTTGTCATGGCAAAGGGGCTTGTGCAACTCAGTGAGCTATGAGCCATGCCATGCAGGGCCACGCAAGATGGGTCAAATGAAGAGTTCTGACAAAATGTGATCCAGTGGAGAAGGAAATGGCAATCCACTCCAGTATTCTTGCCTGGAGAACCCCAAAGACAGTGAAAGTGAAAGTTAAGTCACTCAGTCGTGTCTGACTCTTTGTGACCCCATGGACTGTATCCTACCAGGTACCTTCATCTATGGGATTTCCCAGGCAAGAATACTGGCGTAGGTTGCCACTTCCTTCTCCAGGTGATCTTCCTGACCCAGGGATTGAACCCGGGTCTCTCGCATTGTAGGCAGACACTTTACCGTCTAAGCCACCAGGGAAGCGCTGTAGTAGTATGAAAAGGCAAAAATATATGATGCTAGAGGACGAGCCCCTCAGGATGCAAGGTGTCCAACATGCTACTGGGGAAGAGAAGAGAGGGTAATCACTCATAGCTTCAGTAAAAATGAAATCAGCTGGGCCAAAACAGGAATGACACTCAGTTGTGGATGTGTCTGCTGGTGAAAGTAAACTCCAATGCTGCAAAGAACAATATTGCATAGGAATCTGGAGTGTTTCATCCATGAATCAAGGTACATTGGACATGGTTAAGCAAGAGACAGTAAGATTGAACAGCGACATCTTAGGAATTAGTTCAGTTCAGTCGCTCAGTCATGTCTGACTCTGAGACCCCATGAACTGCAGCATACCAGGTTTCCCTGTCCATCACTGACTCCTGGAGCTTGCTCAAATTCATGTCCATTGAGTCAGTGATGCCATCCAACCATCTAATCCTCTGTCATCCCCTTCTCCTCCTGCCTTCAATCTTTCTCAGCATCAGAATATTTTCTAAAGAATCAGTTCTTCACATCAGGCGGCAAAAGTATTGGAGCTTCAGCTTCAACACCAGTCCTTCCTATGAATATTCAGGACTGATTTCCTTTAGAATTCACTAGTTTGATCCCCTTGCAGTCCAAGGGACTCTCAAGAGTCTTGTCCAACCCTACAGTTCAAAAGCATCAGTTCTTTAGTGCTCAGCTTTCTTTATAGTCCAACTTACACATCCATACATGACTACTAGAAAAACTGTAGCTTTGACTAGATGGACCTTTGTTGGCAAAGTAATGTGTCTGCTTTTTAATATGCTGTCTAGGTTGGTCATAGCTTTTCTTCCAAGGAGCAAGCATCTTTTAATTTCATGGCTGCAGTCACCATCTTCAGTGGTTTTGGAGTCCAAGAAAATAAAGTCTCTTAATGTTTCCATTGTTTCTCTCTATGCTATGAAGTGATGGGACCAGATGCCATGATCTTTGTTTTTTGAATGTTGAGTTTTAAGCCAGTGTTTTCACTTTCCTCTTTCACTTTCATCAAAGTCTTTAGTTCTTCTTCACTTTCTGCCATAAGTGTGGTGTCATCTGCATATCTGAGGTTATTGATATTTCTCCCAGCAAGCTTGATTCCAGCTTGCGAATCTTAGGAATAAGTGAACTAAAATGGACGGGAATGGATGAATTTAATTCAAATGACTATTATACCTACTATTGTGGGCAAGAATCCCTTAGAGCAAATGGAGTACCCTCATAGTTAGCAAGAGTTCAAAATGCAGTTTCTGTGTGTGTACTAAGTCATTTCAGTTGTGCCCAACTCTTTTCCATCCTATGGACTGTAGCCCACCAGGCTCTCTGTCCATAGGATTTTCTGGGCAAGAATACTGGAGTGGGTTGCCATGCTTTCCTTCAGAGGATCTTCCCAAACCAGGGGTGGAACTCATATCTCTTATGTCTCCTGCATTAAAAGGCAGATTCTTTACTACCAGAGCCACCTGGGAAGTCCCCAAAATGCAGTACCTGGGTGCAGTCTCAAAGGAGACAGAACAATCTCTTCATTTCCAAGGCAAACCATTCAACATCACAATAATCCAAGTCTATGCCCCCACCACTGATGCTGAAGAAGCTGAAATTGACCAGTCCTATGAAGACCTATAACACCTCTAGAACTAGCAAGAGAAAAAAAAAAAGATGCCCTTTTCATCATAGGGGATTAGAATGAAAAAGTAGGAAGTCAAGAGATACATGGAAAACAGGCAAGTTTGGCCTTGGATTGAAAAATGAAGAGGGCAAAGGCTAACATAGTTTTGTCAAGAAAACACATTGGTCATGGAAAATACCCTTTACCAATAACACAGCAAATGACTGTACTTATGGAGATCATCAGATGGTCAATACTGAAGTCAGATTGACTGTATCCTTTGCAGCTATTTATGTGAAGCTGCCATTCAGGTATGATCTAAACCAAGCCACTTACTGATTATACAGTGGAAGTGAGGAATAGATTCAAAGGATGAGACCTGATAGACAGACTGCCTAGAGAACTGTGGATGGAGGTTCATAACGATGTACAGGAGGCAGGGACCAAAGCCACTGCAAAGGGATAAAAAGAAGAAAAGAGTCAGAGTGGTTGTCTGAGGAGGCTTTGCAAGTAGCTGAGGGAAGAAGAGAAGTTAAAGGCAAAGGAGAAAGGGAGAGATATATTCAACAGAATGCAGAGCCCCAGAGAATACCATCGAGAGATAAGGTCTTCTAAAGTGAACAAGGCAAAGAAGAAGAGGAAAACAATAGAGTGGGAAAGACTAAAGATCTTTTCAAGAAAATTACTGATAGAAAAGATCAGTTTTACTCCAATCCTAAGCAATGTCAAAGAATGTTCAAACATACAACTGCACTCAGTTCACATGATAGCAAGATTATGCCTAAAATCCTTCAACCTAGGCTTTAGCAGTACGTGATCTAAGGACGTCCAGATGGACAAGTTGGGTTTTAAAGATGTAGAGGAAGCAGAGATCAAATTGGCAACGTTTGTTGGATCTTGGAGAAAGCAAGGGGATTCCAGAAACAGACATCTATTTCTGCTTTATTGACTATGCTAAAATTTTGACTGTGTGGATCACAATAAACTGTGGAAAATTCTTAAAAAGTTGGGAGTACTGGATCACCCCCGTCTCCTTAGAAACCTGTGTGGGTGTCAAGAAGCAATAGTTAGAATGGGACTTGAAACAATGACTGGTTCTAAATTAGGACTCTCCTTATTTTGAAATATTGCCACCTTCTTTATTTAACTTCTATGCATAGTACATCATGCAAAATGCTGGGCTAGATGAATCACAAGCTGGTATTAAAATTGCCAGGAGAAATATCAACAGCTTCAGAAATGCAGATGATACCTCTAATTTCAGGAAGTGAAGAGGAACTAAAGAGCTTCTTGTTGAGCATGAAAGAGGAGAGTGAAAAAGCGGGTTCAAAACTCAGCATTAAAAAAACATAAGATTATGGCATTCAGTTCCATTCCTTCATGACAAACAGAAGGGAAAAAATTGGAAGCAGTAACATATTTTACTTTCTTGGGCTCCAAAGTTACTGTGGACTGTGACTGCAGCTGTGAAAATTAAAAGACACATGTTCCTTGGAAGAAAAGCCATGACAAACCTAAACAGTGTATTTGGTGAGAAAGGTCCATATAGCTATAGTTTTTCCATAGTCATGTATGGATTTGAGAATGGGACCATAAAGAAGGCTGTATGCTGAAGAATTGATCCTTTTGAATTGTGGTGCTAGAGAAGACTCTTGAGAGTCCCTTGGACTGCAAGGAGATGAATTCAGTCAATCCTAAAGGAAATCAATCCTGAGTATTCATTGGAAGGACTGATGCTGAAGCTGAAGCTCCAATACTTTCCACTTGATGCAAAGAGCCAACTCATTGGAAAAGCCCCTGATGCTGGGAAAGGTTGCAGGTAAAAGGAGAAAGCAGTGGCAGAGGATGAGATGGTTAGAGAGCATCACTGACTCACTGGACATGACTTTGAGCAAACTCTGGGAGACAGTGGAGTACAGAGGAGCCTTGTAAGCTACATGGAAGAAACCTAAATGTCCATTGACAGAGGAATGGATAAAGGAGATCTCTACAGATATCTATCTATCTATAGATAATGGAATATTATAAAGCCACAAAAAGAATCATTCAGCTTCATCTTGTTTGGCATTAGTGATTGGGGCATAAACTTGGATTACTGTGATGTTGAATGGTTTGCCTTGGAAATGAACTGAGATGATTCTGTCACTTTTGAGACTGCATCGAAGTACTGCATTTTTGGATTCTTCTCTTTACTATGAGGGCTACTCCATTCCTTCTAAGGGATCCTTGGCTCTAATGGTCATCTGAATTAAATTCACCCATTTCCATCCGTTTTAGTTCACCGATTCTTAAAATGTTGATGTTCACTCTTGTCATCACCTGTTTGACCTCACCCAAT
This sequence comes from Antilocapra americana, assembly GCA_007570785.1. Lineage (NCBI taxonomy): Eukaryota > Metazoa > Chordata > Mammalia > Artiodactyla > Antilocapridae > Antilocapra > Antilocapra americana. The sequence continues at coordinate 18,457,314 of ML663006.1, forward strand.
TTACCTTGATTCATGGGCCTAACATTCCAGGTTCCTGTGCAATGTCGTTCTTGATCAAACTCAGGGAGGTAATGAAGGACAGGGAAGACTTGTGTACTGCAGTTCAGGGGGTCACAAAGAGTCAGACAGGATTTCATGACTAAATAACAGAAAACTAAATGCCATTTGCAGCAACATGGATGCAGCTAGAGATTATCATATGAAGTGAAGTAAGTCAGACAGAGAAATAAAAATATGATATCACTTATACTTGGAATCTATTTTAAAAAAGAAAGAGAGAAGATTTCATCTTAAGTCTTAGATGACCAGCGATTAGGTCAATCAGATCCTATTGTAAATCTGGTGTTATAGTTCTATGAGTCAATATATTTATTTTATTTTTAAGGCACATGGAGCCAAATTTTTGTTGTTGCTATTTGCATAAAACTTCATGAACCAACCAAATTATTTTTTTTAAGAAAAAGAAACTGTTCTTCAATCCTCTTTCTTTCAGATATAAGAATTTAAGCACTACCCTGTTAAAATAGATTAATATTTTCAGTCTTTAATAGTTACGTATTTTCCCCCTTCAAAGCAGAGCTTTCTAAAATGTACAACAGAGCTATAGCTGTTGCTAGGAATAGCCAGAACCCTCGCACTGACTTCTTTCTGCTCTCTGTTCATGCAGAAGTGGATCTTAACCCCCACAGCAAAGTTTCATGGGAGATTAGGGCAAAGATTACATTTTAGCAGGACAGGCTAACTTGGAATACTAGATTCATTTTTTAGTAAGTACTTTATGTCCTTTTTCTCAGGAATTTTTGACCATCTTCTCTGTAATATCCTGGTTCCTGCTATGCTGTATTTCTTCACTTCTCTGTTTTCTGAGCCACTTATACTGGGTGTCTCCTGGAAATTCAACTCTACTCCTTTTAAAAGATAAGTAGAACCTAGTTTTCTCTGCCTCTTGTTAGCCGTAGATCCACTTTTGCACATCCAAGAACTTGTTAAAATGCTCTGTTAAACAAAACATTAATCCAGCTCAGCCTTACATTTTGCAGTTCAAAACTGGCAGAGACTTTGAGATTGAAGTCTTTCTTATTTTGCATTTCTACAGGTCTCTGTGGTGGGGGGGTGGGGAGGAATCATCTTCCCTGTCATTAGAATCATGCCTCTTCTTTTTGGAGGAAAAGTAACTTCCCATAACGTTTTATTTTGTCACTGCAGCAATTTGTTTCTCTGACTAGAATATGTGCTTCCTGAAGGCAAAAACCATCACATTAATGTCAGTTTCTTTGGTACTCAGCATACATGACCAATCATATTTATTGAATGGATTAAAATGTAACTGAGCAATAAAACTAAAAATTTCAGTATATAAAGAATTTAAATTGACTTGATCAAATATTGGCATGTGTACAATCCTCCTAAATATTATATTTGCTTATTATTCTCCATGTGATATCTTTTTTTTTAAAAATTTTCTTTATTTCATTGTGTTGGTTTTGCCATACAGTGACATGAAACCGCCATAGGTGTACATATGCTCCCCCCCCAGAACTCCCCTCCGTCCTCCCTCCCGATTCCCTCCCCTTGGGTCATCTCAGTGCACCAGCCCTGAGCATCAACCCTTGGCTGGAGATTGATTTCACATATGATAATTAACATGTTTCAATGCCATTCTCCCATATCACCCCACCCTTGCCCTCTTCCACAGAGTCCACGAGACTGTTCTATACATCTGGATTTCTTTTGCTGTCTCACATGCAGGGTTCTCGTTACCATCTTTCTAAATTCCATATATATGCATTAGTATACTGTATTGTTGTTTTTCCTTCTGGCTTACTTTAAAAAAAAATTTTCATCAGAGCATTGTTGCTTTACATTGTTGTGCTATTTTCTGTTGTACAGAAAAATAAATCAGCTGTATGTATACTTGTATCCCCTCTGTTTTAAATTTCTTTCCCTCTTGGGTCATCAGAGAGTAGTACCACAGTGTTCACTATAGCACTATTTACAATAGCCAGGACATAGCAGTAACCTAAATGTCTATTGACAGAGGAATGGATAAAAATGATGTGGCACATACATACATATATATATATATATATGTATGTATGTGTGTGTGTAGTGGAATATTACTCAGTCATAAAAAGTGAAATAATGCCATTTAATAGAGACATGGATAGACTTAGAGAGCATCATACAGAGTAAAATGTCAGAAAGAGAAAAACAAACATTGTATATTAACACATACATTGTATATTAACACATATATGTAGAATCTAGAAAAATGGTGTAGAGTAACCTATTTCCATGTGAAATCTTTTTAAAATTAAACATTCATTCTTTGATATTATTTGTATTAGAATTCCTTAAGATAACCGCTCCACTTATAAAGCTTTTTATAAATTATGTTTGCTATAGTCCAGAAAAAAAACTACCAGAGGATACTTTTTTATACTTATTAGTCTATATTGAAAACAATGGCAAATTTGTGCCTTTCTACATCCAAAGGTAGGATTATATTCCTATTAATAATATGACATCTGAGAAAGTAATTTCAGAAGATCAGAATAATTTCAAGTTTGGTCATAGGAAAGGTAGCTATTCCTTTAAAAACTGACCCCAACTGTATAAGATGTATTTCCCCAGGTCTCCTCAGGCTATGAATTCAAAATTGGTACTTTTTAGCAATAATGTTAAAAATTTCATTGGTTTTTGCCTTCTGCAAAATACAGTACTTTGCCCCAAAGTACTGCACTTTGAGAGTCTCTGGTGTTGTCTCATGGGGGCTCACAAAGTACCCGACTCTGGCCCTTCATCAATCCCTCATGGATAATGACACCGTTTTACAATGTACCTTTCTCACCTCTGATGCTGGTGCCCTATGCGAGAGCATCTACATGCTTTACGAGGTGTTCCTGCAGTGACAAAGACCTCAGGCTGCCAAGCCGACACAGAACTGCTTGGCTCTTCATCGTGGCCGTCGTAGCAGGACCGCAGCAGAGCCGGGAAGCGCTACTCGAGCACGTCACTGATGGCACCGCAGTGGCTCACAGGGACGCCTGTGAGATCATTCCTCCATTATGCTCTCTCTCAAGAGGCAGCAAGTGCATCTGAACCCAAGTCAGCCAGACTAATGCTGTCTGTCCTTTTCTGCCTCTCCTCTGAGAACTATTGCCAAGCTGAACAAACAAGCCATCTACTTGTGAACCACTGAAAATGAAAATCGTGTCTTCCCCATCGAGAGCTGTCATGAAGCAGTTTATCTCATGTTCTACCCTCTAACTGAATCTCAATTCTGTTTAAGAAATAATGGCTCTTGTGGAGTGGGTATATCGTCATTTCTTCTTCAAGTTCACTCCCTTCCCTTCTGTATCCTGTAGAAGCTCACCTCTAAGAGTGACAGTGATCGTTAATAGCTTTCCTCACTCTACTTCCTGTTGACTTGAGCCAACAGGGGGCTTGCTCAGGTGACTAGAGGGATAAAGCAGAGGATTAGGATATTTATATTATTATATAACAATATATAATATAATATAATATATATAATATATATCCTATTATATTAGGATATTAAATATCCTAAAGCAAAGTTAGGATATTTCTTTCTCCAGCTTCCTTCTGACAGTTCACCTCAGGTGATTTGGGTTCTTTAGCCAAAGTTCACTGCACCTTTCAACATGGCCTTCTCCTCAGAACTGTCCTTGAGTTACCTGTTTCCTCTCTCATCTCCTGCTTAAAGATGTCAACAGCTCTATGGCTACTACCCTGGATTTGTTTTTTTTTTTTTTTTTTACTTAATTTTGTGGTTTCCTTTGCTCATATGCACTTTGTAGGTAAAATACCCTTGAAACATCCCTTTGTGTGTGTCATCTATTTTATGCTAGGACCCAGATAGAGAGTAATTGGTGTTGCAAATGGCCCTAGGAAACAGAACCTCATGATGGAATTCAAGGATTGGGTTGCTCACACATTTGAGGAGCAAAGGATGTGCTTTTTACAAAGTGGGTAGGTAGGACTTGGGTAACTTCTGGCAAATGGTGACATCATCATTATCAGCATTGTCACTGACAAAGGGCAGAGGGGGACTGGAGGGAAGTCAGGTAACACATTTTGTGGATATGATGGCAGCAGTGCTTTGAAATACTGGAGCTTTCCAGCTTCTTATTCTGGTCCCAGAGAACAAACATAGGGGATTTGAGAAATTAAAACCTGTGAGCATACAATTCAAAGTATGCATGGAGAACCAGAAAGTCCCTTTGAAGTTTGAATGAGTGTCTTTTCTCATATAGTAACAGGAAATTTATGGCTTGGGGAAGCCTAAGCAAACAGTGTGCACTGCCCATTAAGTGCTCTGCCACAGGGCCCTAATATAATGGAACTCTGAGGTGTTGAATGAACACACTGGTACCGACTTGGGTGAGGCTAGAAACCTAGAAATCCAAAATTTCCCAGAATTCCTGTGCAAACAGAAGCAACTTTTTAATTCTATAAGGGAAAAGGAAAAGTCTATCAGTTGTGTCCAACTCCTACAACATCGTGAATTGTAGCCCACCAGGCTCCTGCATCCATGGGATTTCCCAGGCAAGAACACTGGAGTATTCATCCTCTTCTCCAGGGGATCTTCCTGACCCAGGGATTGAACCCAGGTCTCCTGCACTGCAGGCAGATTCTTAACCATCTGAGCCACTGGTGAAGCGCCATCCCCAGTATGCAAATATATATGTACGTATGTGCGTGCTGTGTGCCTGCCTGTTAAGTCGCTTCAGTTGTGTCTGACTCTTTGCAACCCTATGGACTGTAGCCACCAGGCTCCTGTGTTCATGGGATTCTCCAGGCAAGAATACTGGAGTGAGTTGCCATGCCCTTCTCCAGGGGATCTTTCCCAACCCAGGGATTGAACCTGAGTCTCACGTCTCCTGCATTGGCAGGCAGGTTCTTTACCACTAGTGCCGCCTGGGAAGCATAACCATGCATGAAAAGGTACTTCCGAAGAAGAAGCCAATTCTTCTTCACACCAACATCTTTCATTGTCTTTAGGCCAATAATAAGAGTTTTATCCTGTCATATCCTCATGAGAGATACAGAAACTGCTCTGGATGTGATAATCTCTACAGCAGAACGTTAAGCGGGATATGTCATATTGATGACACTATTTAAACTGGACCTGATGAGCCAGAGTAGTAAGCCACTTAGATGCCTTGTAAAAACATGTGTGACAGAGTGTGAGAGATAAACCCCACAGAGGTTAGAGTGTCTGACTCACAGGTAAAGTTTTTAAGCATCATTGATCTGAGATTGGTTGTTGGTTTCGGCGCGTATCACATAGAAGGAAGGAAAGCCTGATACATCAGCTTGGATTTTGTGTACTTGGAGATCATTTTGCAGATGACATGTACCACATGTAGGCTTGCTGCTGTGTCATATTTATTCGTATTCACATATAAGGCTGCCAGTTGGGCCCCGAGAAATAAACTACAACAGTAGGTGCAGGCTGCAGGGCAGGTTACTTGACACCTAGTAGACCCAATGGTATTTGAAGTGTCTGAGGCAGACAGATGCTAGTGCAGAGACTATGGCAACCTATAATAAGAGAATACAGCACAGATGCCTGGGGTTTGAGGTAAGACCTTGTTCCCTGCTGCTTGTAGTTCTTTTCTATTTCAGAAATAGTTTCTGACTTGCCACTGGGCAGTGGTAGACACTTGGCTTCTGTCCACAGAATACAGCATGATTCTATAACCCAATATTCCTATCCTCTCCTATCCACTGCACACACACAACAGCACGCCATGATGAAATAGCAACGATGTGCCCTGAACTGGGGAGAGGATAAATGCGTATACAATAGAGACGTGATTCACAGTCCACTGCAATGTCTCTTGTTTCCTCTTGTCCAGTAACCATATGCAAAAGAAAATGCCCAAAGTTCCAAAAAGGGAAGACCAGAAGGGACTCACATCCTGGAGGAATGAAAGTTTGGGTTCCATACATCAAAGAAAGACTTCTGACTAGCTGACGTGCTTACAAAAGTAATGTAAAGGGCTTGACTGGTGGCTCAGTGATAAAGAATCTGCCTGCCAATGCAGGAGACACGGGTTTGGTCCCTGGTCCGGGAAGATCCCACATGCAATGAAGCAACTAAGCCCATGTGACACAACTACTGAACCTGTGCTCTAGAGTCTGGGAACTACAACTCCCGAGCCCACATGCCACAAATACTGAAGCCTTCGTGCCCTCCAGTCTGTGCCCTGCAACAACAGAAGCCACTGAAATGAGCAGCCTAAGAACCCCAACTAGGGAGTAGTCCCTGCCTGCCACAAGAGAAAGCCCATGCAGCAACGAAGACCTGGCACAGCCAACAATAAATAAATAACTTAAAAAAAATCAATGTGTATGGCTGATTCAGGTTGATGTTTAGCAGAAATCAACACAATTCTATAAAGCAATTATCCTTCAATTAAAAAATAAATTAATTTTTAAAAAGTAATGTGGAAATGGAGAGAGTGAAGAAAGAGGCTATGATTACATATTAAAATCTACTAACCATGTGCAGATTTGGAAACCTTTGTAGCTATGTTGTTTTTTTTTTAATTTTCTTTACTTTATTGTGTTGGTTTTGCCATACAATGACATGCAACTGCCATGGGTTTCTATGTTTTATACTATTTATTTGCTTCTTTTCTTCTTTTGGTCCTCTCTTACATGATATGAGAAACACAGGGGAGGTCTGTTGAATAATTTTGGTTAGCAGCCTGCCCTTCTAATTTCTGCTTTCACCCATGGAGTGTGAATAAAATGTATTTTTAAAAAAGAAAACATTTTTTTGATAGTTGGAATTTGATACTGTGATTATATACTTTAGTTCAAATACTTTGTAAATTGATAACGTGAAAAAAACAAATGTTGAACTTTGTTGAATGTTCTGGAAAGGAGCAGTCATGCAAATAGGCACAGAATTTTATTGTGGTTAAGAGTGAGTAAGGTTATCATAAAATACTAGAAAAAAATCCTAAAAATGGAAAAGGATTTAGTGTTTAGATTTCTTCACAAATATTCTTGTCCCACTTTAAAGTAAAGACTGAAATGGGAAATTGTTCAGTAGAGGCATGTTCAAGGTAATCGTCTGGCTCCTCCTCAATTAAATGGAAAGAATGTACCTTTATCAGTATGAAGTGAAAGCAGAATTTTTAAGGTATGCATATGTCTTCTCTTTTTTGGATTTTTTGCTTTAACTGCCTTATTAAAAAAGCAGTGACTATCGTGTGAAACACCAAAGGCCTATGATTCTCAACATTAACTTCTAGATGTAGTCGCTTCCCTGAGTCCCAGAGTTAGTGTCAAGAGCTAACACACCAGCTTGAGTGGGTGTGTCCCATAGACCCTATTAACCCAAGACCACCACCATGCTTGCATACCTCCTTTCCAATATTCTCTACAGCCCATCCTGAGACAAGACAGCATTCTCCTGGGCACTCAGCCTTCTGTCCTGGTGGTAGGATTTGTTTCTTCTTAACGTTATCTCCAGCACATACAAGTTCATTGAAGAGTTCCACTAACTTATCCTAAACACTTTCTGAAACCAACCATCCCTTACTCTCTTAATCCAGAGTCCCATCACCGCCACCAGAAATATAGCCTCTTACCTGGTGTCCCTACATTCAATATATTACTCCAGAAACACATTCTCTACCCAGGATAGAGGATGTTCCATCTAAAATACAAATCTTAAGATCTCACCTCTTGCTCTTCTGGATCAAAATGGTAGTGTAGAAGGACACGTGTTCATCTTCTCTGAGAGCACCAGAATTGCAACAAGCTGTTGACCAACCATCCACAGGAGGATGCTGGAATCCACCAAAAAAGTATATCGCATATCCAAAGACAAAGAAGAAGCCACAACAAGATGCTAGGAGGGGTGCAAACACAATACAATGAGATCCAATATCTGCTGGATGGGTGACCCACAAACTGGAGAACAATAATGACAAAGTACTCCAATGGTTACGAAGATTCTGAGCCTCATGTCAGGCTTCTCAGCCCTGGGGATCCAGCAAAAGAACTGGGAATCCCCAGGGAATCTGCCTTTGAAGTCCAGCAAGATCTGATTACAGGACTTCCACGGGATTGGGAAAAACAGAGACTCCACTCTTGAAGGGCATAAACAAAATCTTGTGTGCACCAAGACACAGGGGAAAGAAGCACTGACTCCACAGGAAACTGAACCAGACCTACCTTGTTAGGGTTGGAGTGTCTCCTGTGGAGGTGTGGGTAGGCAGTAGCTGCTGCTGGGATGGGGCACTGGCAGCAGCAGTCCTGGAAGTTGCCCTTTGACATAAGTCCTCTTGGAGGTCATCACTAACTCTACTATACAGCCCATATACCTCAGAACTAAGTCACCTCAGGCCCAACAACTAACAGTGGAAAGTGGAGTCGCTCAACTGTGTCTGACTCTTTGTGACCCCATAGACTGTAGCCTACAGGGCTCCTTTGTCCATGGGATTTTGGACAAAATAGTACTAGAGTGGGCTGCCATTTCCTTCTCCGGGGGATCTTCCTGACGCAGGGATCAAACCCAGGTCTTCTGCATTATAGACAGACACTTTACTATCTGAGCTACCAGGAAAGTCAAAACAACTAACAGGGAGGGAGTGAAATCACACCCATTAACAGATAATCGGATTAAAGTCTTACTGAGCATGGCCTTGCCCACCAGAGCAAGACAGTTTTTCCTAGTACCTCCCTTTGGGAAACTTACACAAGTCTCTTAGCCTCATCCACCAGAGGGCAGAGAGACTAAGCAAGAAGAGCCAAAATCCTGCAGTGGCTAGAATGGAAAGCACATTACAGAAAGCTAATCAGAATGAAAAAGCAGAGGGTATGTTTCAGGTGAGGGAACAAGATAAAGCTCCAGAAAAATAACTAAATGAAGTAGAGATAAGCAATCTTCCAGAGAAAAAAAATTCAGAATAATGATAGTGAAGATGATCCAAGATCTCAGAAACATAATGGAGAAGATACAAGAAAAGTTTGTTGAAGAACTAAAGAACAAACAAACAGAGATGAACAATATGCTAGAAGGAATTAACAGCAGAAAAACTGAGGCAGAAAAACAGATACATGACTTGAAGAACAAAATGGTGGAAATCACTGCTGAAGAACAGAATATAGAATAAAGAATTAAAAAAAAGTGAAGACAACCTAAGAGATCTCTGGGACAACATTAAACACACCAACACTTGCATTATAGGAATCCTAGAAGAAAAAGAGAGAAAGAATCCAATAAAATATTTGAAGAGATAATAGCTGAAAACTTCCCTAACATGGGAAAAGGAATAATTAACAAAGCCCAGGAAGTACAGCGAGTCCCAGGCAGGATAAATCCAGAGGAACACACTGAGACACACAGAAATCAAAATGATAAAGATTAAAGACAGATATTAGATAAAATATTACAAGCAGCAAGAGAAAAGTGGCAAATAACATACAAAGGAACTCCCATCAGGTTATATCAGTTGATTTCTCAGCTGGATACTGACAAATGGAAATGGAAACTCTACAAGCCAGAGGGAATGGCATGATATATTCAAAGTGATGGAAGGGAAGAACCTATAGGAAGAACCTATAACCAAGAATATTCTACCCAGCGAGACTCTGGTTCAGACTTGATGGAGAAATCAAAGCTTTCCAGATGAGCAAAAGTTAAGATAATTCTTAACTTTAGATGTCACCAACCCATCTTTACAGAAAATGCTAAAGGAGCTTCTCTAGACAGGACATACAAAAGAAGGAAAAGACCTACAGAAAATAAACCTGAAACAATTAAGAAAATGGTAATAGGATCATGCATGTTGATAATTACCTTAAATGTAAAAGGGTTAAATGCACCAACCAAAAGATGTATGTATGGATGAAAACATATGCACTTCCACTTACCACATCACTCTACTTAACCCCCCAAATTGTATGTAATTATTTTGCATAGTTACATTAATTATGTTTCCATTATGGTTTGCAATCATAATTATCTTTTATTTTTTGACTGGCTATTGATTGTGAAAACTGATAAAATTTTTTTCTGATAAACATTTTTTTACTAATGTCATTATATAACTATTATTCACTTAATACCATTGAGAAAGTAGTACATTAAAGCTGTATATTGTCACCCTGCTTATCTAACTTATATACAGAGTACATCATATGAAATGCTGGGCTGGATGAAGCACAAGCTGGAATCAAGATTGCCAGGAGAAATATCAACAACCTCAGATATGCAGATTATATCACATTAGTGGCAGAAAGTGAAGAGGAACTAAAGAGCCTCTTGATGAAGATGAAAGGAGAGAGGGTAAAAGCTGGCTTAAAACCAACATTCAAAAACCAAAGATCATGGCATCTGGTCCCATCATTTCATGGCAAATAGACAGGAAAAAAGTAGAAACAGTGACAGATTTCATTTTCTTGGGCTCCAAAACCACTGCAGATGGTAACAGCAGCTATGAAATTAAAAGATGGTTTCTTCTCGGAAGAAAAGCTATGACAAACCTAGATAATGTATTAAAAAGCAGAGACATTACTTTACTGACAAAAGTCCGCCTAGTCAAAGCTATAGTTTTTCCAGTAGTCAAGTACAGATGTGAAAGTTGGACCATAAAGAAGGCTGAACACTGAAGAATTGATGCTTTCAAATTGTGGTGCTGAAGAATACTGTTTAGAGTCCCTTGGACTGCAAGGAGATCAAAGAACTGATACTGAAGCTGAAGCTCCAATATTTTGGCCACCTGATGCAAACAGACAACTCATTGGAAAAGACCTTGATGCTGGAAAAGATTGAGGGTAGGAGGAGAAGGGGACAATAGAGGATGACATGGTTAGATGGCATCACTGACTCAATGGACCATGAGTTTGAGTCAACGTAGGGAGATAGTGAAGGACAGAGAAGCCTGGTGTGCTGCAGTCTATGGAGTTGCAAAGAGTCAGACATGACTTATCCACTTAATGACAAGGGCAACCACAGAAAATAATAGAACTGTATCACTGTAACTACCATTTAATAGAAAAATCTGTAATCATTTTCTAAAATCCAAGTGCATATCAGATTTCCTGGTATTGTTTTTTTTTTCTCCAAAGCTCCAAATGTGTTTCTAATGAGCAGCTGTGTTTACAAACAACTGGACCATATTATGATCTTTTATTTTTATCTAGCTTGTTTCATTTTTTCTACTTCATATTCAGTGCTGCTATTTCATTTAGTTTATGTTTTCCAGTTTCATTATTGTTCTTTCTCAAGCCTTTATCATGCATAATAAAAAGCTTTTGTATACATATATACATTTATATACATAAATAGTATATATACTATATATTTTTATAAATTTCTGAATTTTTGCCTAGCTAAAAAATGTGTGACATTTTTGATTCCCCTGTTTGACTTAGTATGACTAGAATGTTAGATTTCTAATTTATATTCACTCAGAAATTTGATATAGTTCCATTTTGTTTTGGCTTCTAGTATTACTGTGTTTATCTTAGTGTTTTTTAAAAAAATTTAAATGAGGCTCGAAACTTCTAATCCAATTCTGAGAATATAAAGAAACACTATAGTGGAAAAAAAATTAGAAATTAACATGTACTACAGTATTATTAAAGTATATATCCTGCTCAAATTTCACAAAATTTTATACTAGTGTCCATTTCTTTTTTCATATCTTATCCAAGACTCTACATTGCATTTAATTGCATTGAGCAGCCTCAGTTGCCTGCAACAAACTTTGGTAAATTCTCTTCATTTTTATTCTTTGTAAATATTTTCTAATTTTCTTTGTTGTGGCTTCTTAGATATATCTATCATTTAAAAATGGACATTTATTTTCCAAATACATGGGATTTTTTTAAAGTATCTTTAATATTAATTTCTCCTTTAAAAACCTTTTTATCTGCAATCACATTCTGTGTTTTTTCACTTTAAATTTTTTGAGGTTTTCAATGTTTAAGTCAAAGATATCTTTTGGTAAATATCACATTACACTTGAAAGTATGTGGGTTTTCAAATATCTTTTGATATTGATTTCAAACATAATTCCATAGTGATAAGAGAACAGACTATATGATTTCAATATCTTTAGACCACAACATTTTTACATCTTGTTTTATGTCCCTGGATATGTTCCAGAGTATCCTATTTTACAATCTATAGGAACTTGAATAGAATTTGCATCCCATTGTTATGTTAAAACTGCATAAATCTTAATTATGTTGAATTGGTTCATAGAGCTTTTCAGGTCTACTGTATCTTTTTACTTCTCTGTATATTCATTCTATGAATTTTTGAGAGTTTGATATTGAAATTCCAACTAAAAGTCTTAATTTATCTACTTAAAAATAATTGTAATATACAGTGGAACTATGTGTAACCTTGTTATGAATTTTCCAAGTCTCCTGTAAATGAGTTATCATACTTTAACAGTTTACAAAATAAAAAAAAGAAATAGATCTAAAAAAAAAAGCAAAAAGAAAGTAAAAACAACTCACCTCTTTCCTTAAAACTCTCAAATGGTTCTGCTTTCCTATAGGATAAGGTATGCCTTTCTTACAATGGTCTGGTGTATTCTTATTATTCCTTGCCTCACACTTCCTATCCTGCAAACAATGCATTGTGTCTAATACCTGCATCACACTGATGTTTTGCCTGATGGGACTGCATTTAAATGAAGTGTTCTTGGGGTCAAGTAAGGTTGCAACACAGGAGGCTCTCTGTGGCTTGTCCCTCTCAGGGTTCAGCACAGAGGAAGCAACAAAAATGAAAGGGATGCTTTGAGTCTCCTAGGATGTAAGTACAGAAAATATGGCTAATATTTGTAATGACTTTAAATGGAGCATAATCTATAAAAATATTGAATCACTACATTGCACACCAGAAACCAATATAATATTGTAAATCATTCACTTCATTAAAAAAAAAAGTGGCTGTCGAAGGATCAGGCTTTGGACTTAGCACACAAATACAGAAGCTCCCTGTATTCTGGCCAAAACCTCCCTGGAGACTGGGGAAGTTTGGGGCACCTCTTCTGCTTTCTCTCTACAGTCCTCTCTAAGTTGCCCCATATTTTATGGCTGCTGCCCAAGGGATGCATCCCGGGATCACCAGCTCTGATAGCCAACAAGGCTTGAATTCATAAAGAACCAGTTCTTAATGGTTGCAGGAGCACCCTCTCCATTCCATTGTGGCTGTGCACCACAGTCCAACAGAGAGGGTGCAGGAAAAATACACGTCTCCAAGTTTACCTCTGGAAGGGGCTTCACCATTAACTACCCCAGCTGCTGAGTGAGGACCTACTTTCCAAGGAGCCTGCATCTCTAGGTGCAGAACATGATTCACCAGTTTGGGCCACTGACATGTTCTCATCTACTGAAACAAATAAGAATGAAGATGGTGGCTTGGATAATTACAAAGGTTTCAGAGGCAACCAGGAGCTTAGGCCAGTCTGACAAGGATTACCTTCTACCCCAGACCACTCTGTCAAGACTGGGAGAGGTGGCCATTTCATCTAAAGTGCAGAGAACAACACACAGAGTCAACACAAATGAAGAAACAGAGTAACACATTCTAAACAAAAGTACAAGATAAATCTCCAGAAAACAGATCTTATTGAAATGTAATACACAAGTTACTTGATAGAGAGTTCAAGATAGTGGTCATAAAGATTGAATCATGAAGAAATACAGTGTCTGAGCAGACCAATTACTAGTAAAGAGATTGAATTAGTAAACAAAAACCTCCAACAACTACAACAAAAATAGTATAAGATAAGATGGTTTCTCTGGTGAATTCTACCAAATACTTAAAGAATTAATACCAGTCTTTCTCAAACACTTCCAAAAGTCCGAAAAGGAAAGAACACTTCCAAACTCATTTAATGAGGCCCTAATCATTTGCTTACTTGAATGAAGTCTCGAAACTTCCTGTGGAAGCCTTCTTTTCTGTCCATCTTTTACCCATTGTGTCAAATTCATTATCTAGAATCTTCCCAACCCAGGGATCGAACCCAGCTCTCCTGCATTGCAGGCAGATTCTTTACCATCTGAGCCACCAGGGAAGCCCAAGAATACTGGAGTGGATAGCCTATCGCTACTCCAGGGGAGCTTCCTGACCCAGGAATCGAACCAAACCAGGGTCTACTGCATTGCAGGTAATTCTTTACCAACTGAGCTATCATGGAAGCCATTATCTAGAATATCCTGGTCATATTTAGTTTTTTAAATTAATTAATGAATAGAAACACTTTTCCAATAAATATTTCTGCTACAGGATCATTTGTGGGTAAAGGATCATTTAATTAAAATCCATATCATCAGAGCCCAAGCAAACTAAAATGAAAACTTCACTTATTCATTCAATTTTTGGACTTCATTTTAAGTTAATTTTACAAAAATGCATAAAAAGTTGACTTCAGATATATGTTTTATGTTTTATGTGAATTAATGAATTAATTCATGAATTAATGAATTATGTGAATTAATGAATAATGTGAATCCATTATATGAATATATCTTATTCAGTTAGTGATTTAAAAGTGTGTAACAAAGAAAAGAATAATCAATACTGTCTCAATCTGAATAGCTATTTTTATTAGCATTATTCATTATCTTAATTAAAAAACTGAAACGCCCCAGAATAAATATCGCTATTTCCAATCCTGAGTGATTAAAATCCTCAGGTTTTCTCTTCTGTTTTATAATTTTTCCGTCTCAGTCAATAATGTCTCATGTTTGGGACCTAGGCTCATTCTTCAGGATCTGCTATCCTTGGTATCTCCTGCTGAAAGGAGCATGGAGCCACTTTACCCTTTTAATACTGAGTTGCATCCAACCGTTTCAGATAGCTTTCCCAGTTCCAGAGGATCAATAGGAAGGCAGGAAACTTCTTGTCACTTCATTGCTGGGAACCATGGTGCTGACATTTATAATCCAATTTTGATAAGGAATTCAGCTAAAACTTGATCTGCCAGTCATTTCAAAGTTGTTACCCCCACACCCCACCCAACTCCTCCATAATGATTTTCCTAAATGCTTTTTCATTATGGAACACAAATTAAAACTACACAGAATTCATAAGCATATATAAAATCCTAAGCATTTCAAAGATGATTTTAAAAGAAAATAATTGCTTCTTATACTGAAAAAAAGACTGAGTAAAATAGAAATGAAAATGTTATGTATAATATTTATTTCTAGCCTTAATGCTAAGATTATATTTAAACATACATAAAAAACAACAACAGTGAAAGTGACCAAACATACAAACAAATGATAGAACATTTAATTTTTTTATTTCTTCCATGTTTACTGTTTTTTATCCTTGTTTCATAACAATGCTTACATTTTAGATAATTACCAAAATTGAACAGCAGAGGGCAGAGGATAGCAAACTGTGTCTTTGAGCACACTATTCCATTCAATTTTAGTCTCAGTAGTTTTGAAAATTTTCCAGTTTGATTTTATTACTGATCAATATGAGATACATCCTTGAAACAAGAAGTTTCTAAGTATTAAAAATAAATTACAGCATTTTTCATTTATTTGCATAACCACTTCCTTCAGCAGATTTAAATGTATTACATTTATACTGACAATATTCTATCCCTGAAAAATGCTATATGATAAATACTATAGTGAATTTGAAAAAGTTTCATTAATGATAATACAAGCACAACAATGCCAATGCTGCAAGAGATGTATCTGTCTATATTTGATGTGAAAGGTACATGTCTCGTGAAAGACAGTAACAAGTAATGCCTACTAAATTATGTCCATTTTATATATGAATTATAGTTGGTCACTAAACAGGAATATTTCCTTGAGATCTTACATATTATTTACTAGGAAAACTGTTTCTATGATTCAGCAAATTTTTATTTTAGATTATTTATTTCTATAGATTGTAGTTCAGTCAATTCTGAGTTCATCTTTGTCCTTGACTTGGAAATAGATTATGATAAAAATAGCTTTTGAAGCGACCTCTTTTAAAAAAATTAATTTACATTGACCCATTCTTTAAACATGACCAATTCTCCACATTTAACCTTCTCTCTCTCTCTCTCCTTTCATTACTAATTGCTTGATATGAAGTTTAAGTTTTCTTTAGGGAAAAACGAAATGAAGAAAAAAGATGGCTGAAAAAGTTTCTATTTTGCTCTGAGTTGTTATTCACTCTTTTGTATAATAAAGAGTTCAAATAGAGAATAATGCAAATCATTTTTGTGCCTTACATCACTACTAGTGGTAGAATAGATCAGACATATTTAATTATTCTTTATACTGTAAATGTGGATATATATTTATGTATGTCTTCCTTGCTATTTTCATTCTTATTTTTTAAAAGGCTTTAAAACATTTTTAAAGGCATTTTGACTCACAATACCTGTCTCATATACAGAGAAGTGTATATTAATGGACTAAAACAAATTCTTGGTGATAGAATTGAGTGGTATTTTTACCTGCAGTATAAAATCTTATTAATAGATTATGGATTCTTTTACTTCCTGGTTTAGGAATACATATAGAAAATCAAAAAATGGGAAAGACTATGACTTGAAATCCCAGAATTCCATGATTAGAGAGCCATTGAGTCCACTTTGCTCATCTTTCTCATTTTAAAAGTTGAGGCCCAAAGTGATTAAGGGGAAGTATAAGATGCAACAGTCAACAGGGAGGCTATACTGGTGATATTACTGTGACAATTGCACAGGAAAGCAGCACAGTAGACTAACTCTTGGCATTCTGAAATATTACTAAGCTACTCCTTCTGTGATGTGGGCTCCAATCTCCTGCCTCCTGAAAACAGTCCGTTGTACTGAAGCATCCTTTATTGCTTTGTTTAAACCACTATAGCCATCAACTCAGTGAGGAATTTCTGCCAAAGCAGGTCCCAGGCGTCGGCTTGGCAAGCAGTATGAGGTGAGTAAATTCCCAAGAGGGAATTCAGGCTTCCATCCTCCCCACCAACTCCCTTCCCACAAACTTTTAATCCCTAACCTGATTTTCTTCTCCAGTGGTCTCCACTTCACAGGTTCAAAGAGATGAGAGCTTGCTTCACTTTTTGGGGGCGCTGATTATTTTCAAAACTGATGACCAAAAATGCGATGGAGTATTCTAGTTTCTAGTAAGTCTCTGGGAAAGGTTGTGCAGCTCAGCGGCCTTTCAAGACTAGCTTCATCTTTTCTTTCTCCTACGAGACTTTACTTCAAAGGGAGTTTTCTTGCTTTCGATGTGTATACAGACGGGGATCTAAGTAGCCAAGACTACAGGTCTTCATTGCGTGTGTGTTGGGTGTGGGGGGAGGATGGGGGAGATGTGGGGCTGGTGGTCTGTCTTGAAAACTGCAAGAGCGACCCGCACGCAGCAGGCTGGGCAATTTGGTGTCACAGCCCGGTGGAGCACAATGTAAAAATGGGATTTCCATGCATCGTGTTCCAAAGATTCAATCTTGATCTCCTATGCCGTTTTGACCTTTAAAGATAGAATTTTAGGTTTTCCTTGGATCCTGCTACGTCCCATTTAGCTAAAGTTCACACTTTTGGAGCACTTCTTCATGGGTGTTTTGTTTGCTTTCCTGCGGGTCAGATGAGGTGGGTGGCAGCGTTTCTCTATGGCTGGGTGGATTTACATAAAAATAAGCATTGCTTGCATTCTAAGACAGCAGGGCCTGGTGAGAGAACGCTTCACCGCCAACAGCAATTAGCAGTTCGGCTTCTGCACGGCAGCCGGAAGTGGGCTTTGCTGCATTTGGTCCAGGCTGGAGCATCTATCTCCGCTGCAGTGGCGGCGGCGGCACAAAGGTAGCGCGGGAGGGAGTGGGGCGCTGTCCGCGGTGCTGAAAGGCAGATCACTGGTGGGCGCGACAGCTCGCGAGACCCGAGGTCTCTCCCGGGGGGCAGCGGCGGCCCGGCTCCGAGCCTCGCTCCCAGCCCTGCGCGCGCGAGACGCCGGGGCGCGCGGGGTGGGCGGGGGAGGGGCGCGCGGGGTGGGCGGGGGAGGGGCGCGCCAGCCGCCCCTCGCGCCTCGCGCACGCGCGCCGGTCCCGCCTGCCGGTCTGTGACTCGCGTGTGTCTGTGTGTGTGTATGTGTGTGTGCGCGCGCGCGCGTGTGAGAGAGGGGAGAGGGAGAAGCGCGCGAGGGTGAGTGTGTGAGCGCATGGGAGGGTGCTGAGTGTTCCGAGGCGCTGGGACCACAGCGGCAGCCTGCTGGAAACTGCATCTAGCCGGTCCTCCGGACTTCGGAGCAGGCGCGGGGCGCAGGGCGGCAGCCACCCGAAGGACCTGGAAATAGGGATTCTTCTGCCTCCACTTCTGGTTTTTAGCAGCTTGGTGCTAAATTGCTATCTCAAAATGCAGAGGATCTAATTTGCCCAGGAAAACGGCCAAAGAAGGAAGAGGAGGAAAAGGAAAAAAAAAAAAAAAGGAAAGGGTATTTTGTGGATGCTCTACTTTTCTTGGAAATGCAAAAGATTATGCATATATCTGTCCTCCTTTCTCCTGTTTTGTGGGGACTGATTTTTGGTGTCTCTTCTAACAGCATACAGATAGGTAGGTACCCTTTGTGCTCTGCTTTTGAATTGTGCATAATTTGGTGGTAATCTTTGTTCACGGTGGACAAATTAATTCATGTCATGTAGACTTATGTCATACCTTGACTGCATTCCAGATTTAAACTGCCTAGAATATACATGTTTTTCTTAGGATGAAGCAAAGGCAAAAGATTGTGTCTCTGATACAACAGAGGGAAAGGTCTTCTCTTTTCGAACCCCCCAATTTTATTCATTTCGCCTTCACAACATTTTCCAGTTTGTTCAGAATCTCTAGGGGTCTGAAATCACAGCTTGTGATCACTAGGGAGGGAAAATGTTTCTGGCCACCCATCTGGCCCTCGCACTCCTTCGTGTCTTGACCCTCTCCGTGTCTGGTCTATACCCTTTGGATATCCACCCCCGCTCCCCCGCTGCCCGGGTCCAGGGATGTGTTTATTCGTCCTATTAACGTGAACCAGGGACTCCTGGGCAGTCCCCCGCTAGCGGGCTCCTCTCCTCCCCTCGGGCACTGACACTGTCCTCCTTGCTTGGTGTTTGTTCCTTGCAGGCGGGCTGTTTCCCAGGGGCGCCGATCAGGAATACAGTGCATTTCGTGTAGGGATGGTTCAGTTTTCCACTTCGGAGTTCAGACTGACACCTCACATCGACAATTTGGAGGTAGCCAACAGCTTCGCAGTCACCAACGCTTGTGAGTAATGAATATTCATGCCCTTTCGGGGGCCGCACGCGGAAAGCCGACTGGTGTGTGTGTGTGTGTGTGTGTTTCTGCGTGTCAGTGTGCGGGTGTAGTGACTGCACACGCGCGTGCGTGTGACGGCGTCGGGAGAAAAGTGGCTGCGTTCTCGGGGTCCCCCCCTGGCTGAGAGTTGGGGGGTGAAGAGGAAGCCAGAGCCAGGGCAGAGTGTGCGCACTAGGGAGGGGGTGGGTGTTGGAGATCGAAGGGGCTTCCTTAGGTTCTGGGGGTCTTGGCTTTGCTGGAGTCTTCAAGAGAAGCCCCATCCCCTGCTGGCCTGGTGGCACCCTGCGCGCAGGGAACACGCGGTGCCCCAGGGCGCGCCGTCGGGCTGCTGGGTAGATCCCCTGGTCCCGGGGTGAAATCGGCATGCCTCGCGATTTCATGAACCCCGCGAGCCTGTATTCTGCCCCGAGACGGGACAAGTTGTCACACTGGTCCCATAGTTGGCTTGGGGCCGTTACATAAGGCGATCGAGGGGTGCGGCGAGGCTGACGCAGGCCGGGGAACCCGTGTAGTCCTTCCTCCCTGCCCCGGGAGCCGCAACCCGAGTCCCGGGGCGATCTTGCGCCGGGCACCATGGGCCCTCACGGGCCGGGGGCTTTGTTCTCAAGCCGCGGGGCTCCTACAGAAGATGCGGGAGGAAAAGGATCTGAAAGAGGTGGCAAGCGCCGAGTTTGGAATCTGGAGAAGTAGCCAGCCGATCAGCCATTTTAGTCTTCGCAGCCATCCTGTTAGTCCCAGGGCGCGTGCAGTACTTGGGGACCCGCCGCGAAGCTACATCCAGGCTTCAAAGTAATAGGATTCAAGCTATTAAATATCCGCACGGTTCAGTGGAAAGACCGGCTGGCCCGGGTCCAGGCGCTGCCACCCCCGCGCGGACGTGGGCAGTGCGGCTACCGCCGGACCCCCTGCCCTCTGCCGGCAGCTGCTATCCTGCCCTGCCGACTAGGTTGGGGCGACTCTTTTCTGACTTGATGTTCTTGGTATTTATTTCAGACTTGACAGTTTCGCGGGGGGATTTGCAGATGGCTCACCTCCCACTCTGGCTTCCCTGTAAAGGACTGAGCGGAAAATTACCACCGAAAAATCCCAACTGCAGTGTCCTCACGTTAGACAAACAACTGGCTATCATCCCACGTCCCCATGTTGAGCTTTAATCATATATTCCGTGGGTTAGCTTGATTGTAGTGTCAGGAACATCTCCAGCTCGTTTTGAAACTGCCATCAACCAAATGAATGAAGGAATGAAACCACTGTCTTTGATAGAACAGGGGTCATTATTATGGAGCTGTTGTATGCTTAGAATGCAACTGTTTATGAAAGCATATTTAAGAAGATTTCAGTGCTGTGTATTTTTTTTCACATGTTGATTCCAAGAGAGAAAAGAAACTGGGCATGATGGGAAGAAGGTGGGAGGAAGAGAGACTGAGACTTAAGTGAATTTTCAGTTAAAAAAAATCTTCCTAAAAGAATGTAAGAATATCTTCAAAAATCTTAGCACTTAGATGCACAAAAAAAGCGGCTGTAGTTTAATTTTTGAAGGCCTTTGTAGTTTGACCTATTTATCTACCAGAATTAGATTAGATTATTCATTTGAATTGATACCAGGTCTCCAGTTTTTGTTCCCCCTTCTGAATTGTGAGTTTGACACACAATTGGTCTAAATATCCAACTGTTTCTAACTGTATACTAGTGTCAAAATGCTGCGGAAAGTAATGAACCTAAGGCAAGACTAGGATTATTGGGAAGATTTAGGTTTTAAAAACTAGGTGAAAAGAATCAATATCTCTACATGTTGAAAATGGTCAGTGATGTACAAGTTCATTCATTGGTGAGAATTATGCCAGGGCCTGGCTGAGAGCAGAGGAGTTAGGTCCACTGGAGGAAACAAGTATTTCCTCATTCCAAATGCTGAATGACTGTGTTGGGGCTTGTAAAGGCTAAAGATTATGGTTAGTTAAGGTTAAGTGACTAGTTTAGGTTCTCAGTCTCAATATTTTTGAATAATTTACTTAATGTAAATTTTATTGAAATAAGATATGCAGACAGAAAATATACACATATTAAACACAGATATAAATACATAAAGTTCCACAGAATGGATACATCCATGTAATAAGAGATGGATTTCATTAGAAAAACAGAAACACAATTTAATTTGCTTGACAATTCTAAACCATCCAAGTGAGTGGAGTGAAAGTCACTCAGTCCCGTCAGACCCTTTGCGAACCCAGTGATTATACAGTCCATGGAATTCTCCAGGCCAGGATACTGGAGTGGGCAGCCTTCCCCTTCTCCAAGGGATCTTCCCAATTTGCATAGATATTTTGTTTTTCTCAGAAAATAAAGCTGAAATAAAAGGTTGCATGTCTCCATATACCAAAGTTACTCCTGCATGGAGTATTCTATTACACTAAAATAAATGGCAGCGAGGATCTGAATGTATTTTCAAGTTTCTGGCATGGGAGTTCAGAACCATGGCCTCTGCAACTTCTGTGCTATAAGTAATCTTACTGATTGCTGAATATAACTAGTTACAGAAGAAAAATTCTATCCTCTCACTCATTGAATAGAATTTTCTGGAATTGATATTAACTCAACTACTCATCACTTAAAATTTTTGTGGCTCAGTTTCTTCATTCCTTTAGGAATTTTACAATACAGAGTTTGCAAAATGAAATGGAGTGTATCCTTTTTTTTTTAAACTAAGAGAAATAGAGAATGTAAAATTATTTTATTTCTTTTCAGAGAGAGAAAGAGATGCTGATATATAAACTGCACTCACAAAGTGAGCAGTCCAGAAATGAGTGGAAATCTCTGATACCAAATTTATTAAGGATGAGTCTTGATCACTTAAATCCTGCTCAAGGCTTTTTCTCCAGTGCTTGGCCTTTGTTTCCTCCGCTCCTCCGTCAGGGGAATCCTTGATTCTTTCCTTTATGAAGTGGAAGCAGCAGTGTCAAACATGTAGGTAGCAGAAACCAACCTAACTTTCTCACATTGCCTACAGAAATCTAAGGAATTCTATTTCATAACTCTACCATTAAAATATGTATCATCAGTCAGCATTCATAAAATAGCTTGCCCTTCCTCTGAGTTAAAACATAAAAATCCCATAGGGTAAATTTAACCTTAAGTGTAGTATATAAATCTAATGTATTAAGAAAGTAAAATTGTGAATCTTAATAATATAATAGTAAAATAGAAAGACTTTATTTTTTGCTAATTTAAATGTATCCCTGAGATGGAGGGGCTGCTTTGGGAATTCTGAGACTGACATGGTAGGACCCACTGAATGGGTTAAGGTTTTGCAAACAAAATGAAGTCATTACATTCTGAACCCAGTAAATGCTGTTCAGGCTCTGAACTCCCTCCCACGCCCTCTTTCACAGTCACAGTGGGATAATTCAAGTACCTACTTGTTCCCATTTGTTTCCATGGTACCTGAGGAAATAAAGACAGATTTTCAGTTTTTTGCCTTCTCCTTTTTCTGCTTCCCTCCCCATTTCCTTTCTTCCTTCTTTCTTCTTAGCTAGAGAGGCTACTAAGGTTTTATTTTTCTTCCCCCTCAAACCTGCTCCAACTTAAGACTTCAACATGAGAAAGTCCATGAAACCAGAAAAATAAATAACTTAGCATCCGATGTTCAACAGTTAAATCAGTGATGGGCCTCAAGAATTCCTTCCTTCCCCACCCCTTTCCTTCTTCTCACCTTCTGCTTCAGCTTCAGTGTTTGTTGAGTACCTTCTAGTCATCAGAGAATAAATGAATGCTATTCCCGTAATAATTCATTTTTCCCAAACCTTTCCCCTTAATTCTCTTTCCAATAGTTTTCAAATCCATATGGGCCTGGAGGCCTTCCCTGTACGCTGCCACTGGGTCTTGTCTAAGCAGTCCGATCTGAGGATGTGATTATTTTCTAATAGTTTTTCTACAAAAGCAATTTATTATAGTAATAGCATTTTTATGAAAATAATAAATGTGATATTAACATGTGCATGCACCTACTGTATATAGGTTAACAAAATCAACAGGTTTTAGGAAATAATAAACATTTTACATTCTAAAAAGTTTTGATAAACTTTAATGTTGTGCTCATTATTAAAACTTGGTTAAAATAAAATTGTCTAAAAGAACTATGAACATATTTGATCACATAGGGCTTTGGAATTAAAATTATTAAATGTCTTCTTCAAAATTGTTCTTGTTTTTTAATGAATGATGATAAATAGCTATTACTCTATTTTAAAATAATTCAATATTTTGATATTTCAATTTCATAAAAAATAAATTGTAAAAATATTAAATTTAAAGAAGTAGCAGATAAAGATCTGCTTTTTCTCTAAGCCAGTAGATGGAGATGTTGGAGAAAACATAGTTCTTTCATAAAACTGTTGCGCACACTGAATACCCTTTGAAACATTGTAAATACATTTGTTTAGAGAAATTGAAAAAATGTGTAAGTGGAGTCTTTTTTTGAAAAATTCATTTAAAATAAGGTATTTGAAAAGTAACTCCCAATGCCTTTTAAAAAGAGTGCCTTTAATTTTTTATTTTATTTTTAAAATAGATTATCTTAAATATCCTTGCGAACTTGATTCATAAAGATATTCAGGAATAGCATTGATTATATAATACTCTTGGAAGAAAGAATTCTAAAAGTTTATTTTTTGGCTTTTTAACCTTGATTCTTCAGGTGTAATCTATTTATCTATTTATTTTATTGAAGTATATTTATTTTATTGAAGTACAATTAATTTGCAATATTGAAGTACAATTAATTTGCACTTGTGTCCAACTCTTTGCCACCCCGTGGACTGTAGCCCGCCAGGCTCCTCTGTCCATGGGATTCTCCAGGTGAGAATACAGGTCTGGGGTTCCATGTCCTCCTCCAGAGTTTCATATATATAGTAAAGTAATTCAGATAAATATATGTGTGTTTATTACATATTTTCTAGATTATTTTCCCTTACAAGTTATTATAAAATATCAGTTATAGTTCCCTGTACTATACAGTAAGTCCTTTAGGTATTATTTTAAGGTGTATTTCTTAGCATTGCACTTTAGTCATGAATTATTGAGATATGTATCTGCATTGATCACATTGATGCTTGCTAAACCTTTGTTACACTTTGCATGAATTTATCTGTATGTGGGTGTGTATAATTGTAATTATGGATTGTGAGTATAGGTTGGGTGGGCTATCATGTTTTATCATTCTGTCTAGATAATTGCCAAAGCCTGGAGTTACCTATTTTAATGTATGCAAAAATTTTCATACAACCAGAATCAACTTGGATGCTCTTAAGCAATCATAAGAATTTGTAGTGTACCAGAACACAATACCTTATAACCTGAGGTTAAATCTTTGATTATAATCAATTGAAGGTTACAGAGAATAAAATAGCTCTTTAAATGTAAGAATAATTAATTTTGGTTGGATTTTTTTTGTAGTTAAGCTTTCATGTATCACAAGAGAATTTTAGGAAAATCAGACATTATACTCAACAGAAATAAAAAAAAATGGTGTGGTTGAAATACTTGGTTGAGGATATGAGAAACTGAATATTTAAATAAAAATGAGTATACGAAACTATAGGCACTTAATAGTAATCAGAATTTACTCTTATGCTATTGCTTTTTGAGGTCTTGCAGACTTCCACCTACTGACTTGTGAAGTCTGGGGCTTTTCCCTTTCATATCAAGCCTTTACAGTGAAGGGATCGTTGCACCTTGACATTAAGACAGTAGAATGCTGATTCATGCCAGAGTCTGTATCTTCTTGGAATTTCTTCCCCAAACCACCTTTCAAACTTCTGGAGCCCTGACCATTTTAGGCAAGGCAGTAGAAGACCAATTGTTTCCTGGTTATTCTATCAGGAATTGCTGTATGGTTGACTTTTCAGTGTCCCTCCCCTCCCCCACCCCTTCTTCCTCTGTTCTCCTTCTTTTCCCTTTTAAAAAGTCAGCAAAAGTGCTTAATCTGCAGAGCAGGTGCTACCACAGGAAGTAAACTTAAATTGAAATGTGTTTTATTTTTTTTAAGTAAGCAGAGGATATATTACACAGAGCTAAAATCTTGTATTAATAGTAGATTTAAGCATTTTATTGGGATGCTAGTGGCCAGTGGGTAAATGTATTTCCTTTTTTCTTTAACTGATTTCTACTGAAGATTCCCCAGACAAAATTGAAATACCAGATTTTTTATTATGGCAATTTTCATTAAAAATTTCTGAGATTTTTCTCTAATGATCTGAACAACTCATTGCCAAATGTCTTAAATAACTATGCCTCTTCAATACGATAGGAAAAATCGTTGTTGAATTCAAATCTACCCACAATTTCTTTCTCAAATCTCAAAATCACCCATAATTTAAAATTTTTCTAGCAATAAAATATTTTTCAAAAAAGATTTCACTAATTTTGGAGAAAAATGAATCTGCTTCTTTCAGTGGTATTTGTTCGTAATCTAAAATCTATTATTTTTGGTTACTATTCAAAGTGTTTTGTCATTTTTGATAATTTTAATTTATAGAAACATTTAAAATTAACATGGAGAATGAAACCATGCCTTTCTTAAAGTCAGGGTCATGCCACTGTTGGCTTTGTATGCGTCATGATTTTTATCTATTAAACAGACTTCATATAGCAAAATTTCTTGATATAGAATTATATTTATTGAATTCAGAATATTGCTATTACTCTATATTTAGATTTTTTAAGAAACAATTTCTTTGGTATCTGCCTCCAATCTTATTCAGATAGAAGTGTGATGCATTTTTCATTTTCATCTACAAGTTAGCTATGTTCAAAGTCATTATCTTTTCCCCTACAACTATGTTTCTCTGTGTTAAAATGCTTTGCTAAAATAAATGTTGGGATAATGCAGAAGCTGTGTTGCAGTGGTTAGCCTACAGGACTCTGTTCTCAGTACTCTTAAGGCTGTGGGAGTCTCAGTCATTCACTTTTGTTTGAATTTTTCGCAAAACATGACAGTACACATTCCTTGAATAGCCACAAAATTATCTTAGTCTCCCCCCACCTCCCATCCCCAGGATATTATACACCATGATTTTATGCTAATTCTTTCATTTTTTAATTAAAAAATTAAAACATCAGTATTTATTTTATTTAATTAATTTTACTGGAGTATATTTGATTTACAATGTTGTGTTAGTTTCAGGTGTATATGCAGAGTGATTCAGTATATATCAATTCTTTTTCAGATTCTTTACCCATATAGGTCATTACAGAGTATTGAGTATAGTTCCCTGTGCTTTCAGTAGGTTGTTATTAGTTATCTATTTTATGTGGTAGTGTTTATATGTCAGCCTCAATCTTAACAGCCTTTCCCACCCCCTTTTCCCTTTGGTAACCATAGTAAAATTTTTACAAAGCACCAAATTGCAAAAATATGTCTTCTTTTAGAGATATGCAACAATGGAAATTTCATAGACATAGTTTTTTATCAACCAATTGCTCTAATATTTCCACTAATGGATGTGATTCTTTTGTATGTATGCCTGTTTTTTTTTTTTTTTTCGTTTCTGTATGGGCAGTTTATCATTCCCACTTGTTTTCCAGTAATTTAACTTTGTCCTATTTTTAATCCTATTGATAATTTGCTTCAGCAAAAATGAAACCCAATTTGTAATTGTAGTTTTATTCTTCATATATTAACACAATATTTCAAAAATTATCCAAAATGGTTACTACTAATCTATAGCTTAAAGGTTAAAGATAGTTTTGAAATGTAGTCTTGACAATTATAAGAATCTTCAGCTGACTAGAATAAATAGGTGTGGGAGTCAGGGGTTCATTATAGGAAAGGGGTCTATGAGAACAGAGTTGCTTAGATTGTTTTAATTTTCATCTCAACATTTCTCCAAAAATGACACATACCTGTCAGTTTTACTCTTTATTTAGACTGTCATACAGAATTTTACTTTATAGTTTTAAGTATGTTAACACCCACATTTTTTTTCCTGATTTTTATTCTAGTATTTATAATATGAGCACATACTGAACTGAACTGAGAAATGCCTGCATTCTAGTGTGTCTATAATACTTTGAATAGGGTATCATATTTCTACTGAGCTATTTACCCTTTGTGTAAAATTAATTTCAAACCATAAACACTGTTGTATTCACTTACTTTATGCTACTCTAATTCTTACACTCTGATTGAATTTCAGTGAACCCCAGAATGTGCAATTCAATGCAAATATTTTTAGTCTAATGATACTGATGTAAATGATAGAAATATATTTATATAATCTGAGTATATCTATACTTATTATGAAAACAGAATAAATGTTACCTAATTCTTCATCCTTGTAGCAGAATATGGCCTTAATCAATCATGTCTAACTTCAGCATAAAATTGACTGAAACTCATATGTATAATTTAAGAAATGGTTTTCTTAAGTTTTGTAGCTTATACCAAGGTTTTGCATTAAAATGCTATTCTTTTTCAGAATTAATATTCATTTTACAATTTCCCTTGCATTAGTATTTGGTCCACTGCAGTAAGACTATGTCAGCCATGTGATTATATGTTTTTTATTACTTGTGCAAAATAAAAAATAGGTTGAGCATTTTGAAATAATTTTTTCCCAAAAGGGAAAAAAAAATATTTTTTTTTCGTTGTGGATTGAAATTGCAGGATTTCTTTAAGTGTGGTGATGGTGCTGTGAACAAAGAGGGAAATTTCCTTGAGGCAGCGTAGCTTGGTGTAGTAGGCAAAAGAGTAGGAATTTGGAACTCGAATTTTTTTTCTTTCATTCTTTCTTTGTTTAAGCTTCTTTACCTGGTGTTTGCTTAGTTTGCATGTCTGCAGTCAGGCTTCTACACTAGCACTGAGCTATTATAAAACAATTAATTCTTATCATAATATTACTTTTGATGGATACAATTGGATAGATACTGTTAACTACTTCCAGAGGAAGACAAGAAAGAAAAGAAGCATTCTGGATCTTTCATAGGCAAAACCACCACTTTCAGGCACTTTATTATTCAGGGCTGGTAAAAAAAAAAATGTCGTTCTTGTTAATCGTGAGGTAAACTAAAACAGTGTAGCTAAAATTATGCAATATGGAAGGCACATACTACTAGAGTTTGAATTTATGAGAGTTATAGTAAACTATATCTCCTTCATGGGGTTCTTGACACATTGTAGGAACACATCAACTGATGGGGTTTATTTTCAGGACACAGAAAAATTTATCATTTTGTTTGTATTCTGGTGATGACTTATTGTCCTTCTTTAACATCTAGATAGTAGTTTTAACAATCCTAGGTATATTTTAAAATGTGTTAGCATGTCTTACAAGTCATTTAACAATATTAATGATACTGCTCAAACAATATATAAGTTTTTGTCATTAACATTAATTATGCAAAAATCATTAAAGCACAGTTTGGGACTGAAATGCAGGACATAATGAGCAGTTTCAATTTGAGGAATAAGGAAGATCAGGAAAGGGGAATCAGTTTAATCAACATACTGGGAAATATTGTCATCTACATTTTAGTGGTACTCATTTGGAGTATTTTAAAGATAGTCTTTAAAGTTTCCATGTAAGTTATTTGTTGGGAATTGCAGATTTTAAGGGATTGTCTGTTTTCAATAATCCAGCTACCACAGAAGTAGCTCCTGCAATTCTCAAGTGGGAGAGGGACTTCTGTTTAAAATAAAAAAGTCTCTCTTCCTCCCAAGAATTTAGCAAAGAAAGTTCTGGAAGTGCCAGTCTCCAGGGGTGGTAGGAAGTGTGCATTTGCTGGTTTTCCTTGAAAAACACAGCTCAATTTAGGACATGAGTTTTCAATTTATTTATGTCTTATCCTGTGTTTGGGACGGATTGAAAAATTTCAATCTTGTTTTTAGTTTTTGTATGAAATGGAGATATTGAACTTTATGATTCCCAAGCACTTTACTATTTGTAGCTTTATTTGTTTTATCGGGTGTTTTTTTTTCAGTTTTTACTAGTCTGAAATGTTATTACTAATTTTCATGTGGAGAGGAAATTTTAGGAACAGAGGCAAGAATTTGGAGGAAGTATCAAGGTGCTAGAGAGTTTCAATTTTTTCCTTTGTCTCTCAGAACACAGGCAAGTCAAAATCATCATCTTAATGATAAATGTGCAAGTGTTTTGTGTACGAAAATAAAAGACTTTGATTCTTTGTAGTTTGCAGCTATGGTATCATTGTGCTGCTTCTCTTGTCTGTTGCATTCACTCTAGTGATGGAACCCTCTTGCTCAGATGATGAACTAGAATTAATCAGAGGCAAGATTTTGGCCAGGTTTTATAAATTCAGCTGCAGGCGTCAAACAGAAGAACTCAAGACTGCCTAGAATGCCAGCCCTCTGTCCTCATTAGACCAAGTGGCTGAATGACTGCTTTGGCCCAGCTCTGGGGAAATTTCTTTTAGAAAAAAAGTTCTAGTTTAACATCTACTATGTGGCTGTCTCTGTTATGGATATTGAGAATATAAAGAAGATTAGGTTGTAATCCATGTCCTTGAATAGTTTACACTGTAATTGCTGGGGAAAAAATAGTTTAAAAAGGTCACTAGCATTGATATGCAAAACAGGTGTGCACACTGCTTTATTGAAACAGAGAAATCTGATTCTGAAAAGTAAGAAAATTAGTAAACATGGTAATACACTGCTGAAAATATTGGCCTTCTTCAAGAAGTAGAATGGAATTGGGTAAGAGCATGGTTTCTGAAGTCAAAAGGCAGAATTCAAGTCTAACTTCTAACTCTTATAAGGTAAAGCAATGGTAACCATATTGCTTAGCATTTATAAAAGTTTCTATCCTTTGTGACAACTTTGGAATAGTAATAGTATCTATAAAATAAAGTTTGATAATGAAAATTACACATAGTCATCTGATTTTATAGTTTAAATATATGTACTCACTAAATCATAGCCTTAAAATGTATTTTGAAGAAAATCAAATTCAATGACAAAATAATTGGAAGAACAGAGACCTGCTTCCTTTCTTCCTTTCTTCTTTTCTTTCTTCCTTTCTTCCCTCTTTCTTTCTTGCAGGATTTAGAATATTAATATTTCTTCAAAAATCAACAAACAATCAAAAAGAAAGAGTAAATACGTCTGCTGCAGCCTGAGTCAGAGTTTTTCCCAATGTCGATGGCAGTGTAGCCAGTATATTAAAATAAGCAGATTGGGTGGGATATGATGGCTCCAAAATTTACCAGTTGTGTGACTTTGTATGTGTCAGTTTAACTTTCTAATCCTCTTTCTTCCTCTGTAAAATGCAGGTTATTATATACCTGCCTCATAATGAAATTGTCAGATTCAGATGATAATCACTGCCCTATATAACACAGAGATTGATGCTGCTAATTTCACTGATTTCCAGTCCCCTGAGTGCATATTAATTATATACACTTAGCTCCATGCTTGTAGATTCATGGAAGGAAAGTAGCTAAGGAGATCTAATACACCTCGCTGTGTAATTTTCAAATTAATACGCTTCTTTAATACAACCATTTGAGCTAATAGTGGAGACTAGAGATTTATTGTTCTCATTTTTAGAATACTGATAAATACGCACAAGTAAGAATGACTGTGGTTGTTCTCCATGACAAGGGTGACATCAGACCTGCGACTGGCTCTTCCTGTTGTGGCTTCTTTCCTCTGGATCAGTCCTCTGTCTCCTCAAGAGACCCTCTGTCACCTTCCCAGGAAGTTGCTGCCTCAGTGTGAATAAGGCAGGCTATTTGCCTGTTCCTTGACTGTCAGAAAGATCTTGAAATTGAAAATTTTTCAAATAGTTACTTGTCCAGAGATTACTTTCTTTGGAGAATGGAAAAACAGTTTTTGAGGAGATGTAATCACTGAAAATGAGTAGAAATAAGGACGTCCCATGAATGAGCTAAATATTTTTCTGGTTTATAAACCATTTGCTCCCTCACTCTGCGTTGACTTTCCTTACTCTGAGCCTTCCTTGTGTTGCAGCGAACAGCAGCCTGGAGACTCTATCATGTAGGGTGGTAAGAACTTGGGTCAAAATTACTCTATAAAGCAAAGGCATGTGTTTATAAGGTATGTTGTATTGGTGACTTTGGATTTGGGCCTGAAGTAGGAAACATTGGGAAAAGAGTCAAATGCTTGTCTTCAGGATGCTCCCATCCCCATTGCTTGTGTGCAGTAAAATCCATTGCAGGATTCTCTTCTTTCTTAACTGTTTCTCAAACTTTAGTAGATACCTGTTTAATGACAGTCTTCTAGGTTATGTCTCAGGTGACAAAGAACAGGATAAGTTTTCATTTTATTTATGAAATTATTCATGGGTGCAGAATTATTTTTATAGCAAAAGTAGAAGTAATTAATCCAGTAGAAAATCTACATGATTTTCTTATTATTTTAAAATGTGAAGAATAGTCATCGTTTCCAGGTCATTTGTAAATATTGTCCTATAACTTGGAACTATATTTGAATCAAAGTGTCATAAAGAGCAGAAATTCTAATTATAAAAATTATGAAGAAAACATAAAAGAGATGGAAGCTGAAAAGCCGTTGTCTTGCACTCTGACTTAGAATATGTTGTTGAAATAGGGTGATTAAATGGGGAACTGGTGATATTAACGGTTGTGTGCATTTCAGATCTTTTAAAAGCATTTTAATTTCTGAATTATATTTGGAAATGATAATTTATATTTAATTTTTTCTTTTTGGCGTCTCTGCCGCACGTTCTTCAATTTAGTTTGAAATATCATGGAAACACTTATACCTTGCTAGTTGTCTTGTAACTATACACATAACTATTAACAGTTTGAAAATTTTAGGTGGCAAAATCTTGACTATCTGAAAAAAATGATTCGAGTTTAACATAGAGAAAAAAGTATATAAAAGGATTAAAATATTCATTAGCAGTGGCTTTTAGGTATCATGGGTAATTTAAAACTTATAATCTGAAAAATGAGAATTTAGATTCTTAAGGTTTATGTTTTGAGATTTTTAAACCTTATGAAATAAATAACTCATGGTAATCTTTAAACTTTACAAAATGGATATAATAATTACTGTCTATGTCTCTTCTCCCCTAATTCCACTTCTGTCAGATAATGATCATCAGTGGTTTACAGAAATACTAGTGTCATAAACACACTGTTCTTTCTATATCTTGGTGATTTCCTATATTAACATGAATTGGAGACCTCTTTTATCTGCACAGTTTCCTCCTTCTTTAGGGTTCCCTCATGCTATTCTGCTGTTATTTATTCTGTCTTTTGTTGATAACTTTCCAACTTTTCCTGATTGTATTAATAATGTGTGCAGGTGGATTTGCAGAATAAATTTCTATGAGTGGTATGACTCAGTCAAAGGATGTTTGCATTTAAAATTTTGCTGAATAGTCAAAAAGATACATGATGTGCATTCCTAACCGAAACGTAGGAGTGTCCTTACTCTCACCTGCTCTCAGGAGTAGTGTATGACATTGACCTTGTTTAGGCTTTGCTATTGCTATTTCACTGCTTAAATTTACAGTGATAAGTTTTGACTGAAGTTAAATATTTCTCACCACATTATTTGCCTTTCTGTATATAAGTGTGTGTGTGTGCTTGTGCTCAAACTTTGCCCATATTTCTCTTGGGTTGTGACTCTATTTATTATTTATCGATATGATATCTATTAAAATAATATGAACTTGTCACAAGTTGTCACCATCTTACCCAGTTTTTTTTTAATTGAAGTATAGTTGATTTACAATGTTGTACTAATTTCTTCTACAAAACAGAGTGACTCAGTTATATATGCATTCTTTTTCATATTCTTTTCCATTATGGTTTATCACAGGGTATTGAATATAGTTCCCTGTATAGAAGGACCTTGTGGTTTATCCATCCTAATTTAATAGTTTACATCTGATAATCTCAAAGTCTCAACGTACTCCTCTCCCACCTCCTTCCCCCTTGACAACCACAAGTCTGTTCTTTATGTCATTTTTCTTTTAATCTGTTCATTATATTTTAAAAAGTCATATTCTTAAATTTTCTGTAGTCAAATTTAGATTTTTTATTTTATTGCTTTAGGATTTTCATGCCTTGCTCAGAAAGTCTTTTCCCATTCAAAGTGCTTTAAAGAAAAAGCATTGCTTTTTCTTTTATTTACTACCCATCCTATTTTGGTTTCAAGACTGAAAATGAATGTTTCATCTGGATTTGTTTGGTATAAATACTAAAATAGGTATACAGCTTCTTTCATAAATTTAGCCAAATTCACAGGCTATAAACAATCTAATTTTCTCCCTGCTTGATTTGAAATGCCATCAGAAATTCTAAATTGTTCCTCAGGAATTTAAAGACAAACAGGAAACTTATACAGAAAACAAAATAAATAAGATTAAAACTCTATTACAGGCAAAGGAATGTAAGTTCTGTAAGGTACTTGTTTCCTGAGTAATGCCGTCTCTATAAATTATGCTTCTGTGTCATTGTGGTCTCAGATCAACAAAAAGGATGTCAGACTGAAGGTTCACTGAGCCCAGAGGGATAAATAGAGGACTGTGTTATGCTTTTGGCTTGCATTACAGTACTAATATCACTTAAATGGACTGCTGGTTTGCATATTTCTTAAGCTATTTCAAGATTTGAGTAATGGGTTATGATTATTACTTGGTTTTTGAATGTCACTTTGAAGACAACTTAGTGTAAAATTCATGTGTTCACAAATAAAATATTAAAACTGGAGACTGCAATACAATAAAGGTAAAGGAATTCAGATGCTCATGGTTTTATTAACTAATATAGTATTGCAGCCTCAGTTTGTCTTAAAAACTAGTTATGTGGTCTCTCTAAAGCCAGTATCAAGCAATTTAAGATATAAATCTGATTTCAACTGAAATACTAGATACAATACTAAACTGTTACTTTCATCAGTAAATAATTTCAGTTTGCCGTAAGGTATATGACATGCACTGTATATTTTTGTCCAAACATCAGGGAATTTGTACACCTTTTCACGATTACATTTTGTGGAACTCTGAACTTAATGTGGCCTTGAAGTGCCTTTGCATGATTATTAAAATGGAAAGATTCTGAGTTTCAAGAAAACAGTTTCATAAAATGTATTTTATTAAGTTTCTTTAAGGTTCTACTCATCTGTTTATATTTATAATACCCTTTGTGGCATAGATAAATATTACCTGGGTGAAACTATTAAACCAAAATTTGCATCAGCAGAACCACAGTGTTAATTTTTTATGCTAATACTTTAAACAAATTGAATATTTTGCAAACATTGACTTGGTGTCATCTCTTACACCAGTCCTAAAGGCAGAGGAAAATAATAAAAAGCCATTTGATGCCAGGATGCTAAAGATGCTGATGTACCATGAAGGATGTCCATAATGCAGTTCTAGTCTTATAGTTGAACAGGACCAAGGTATGCTAAGCAGACAGATTTTTCTAAAAGATTCCATGGAACACAGACCCTCTTCTTTTTTAAGGGATAACTTCCACTTTTCTTGGTGTTTTTTTTGTTTGTTTGTCCTTTTACTTAACACTTGTGTCTAAATAAATAATAAAATATGTCGGAATAACTTTTTTGTTTTGATTTAAGAACCTCAATGTTTGATTTACTTTTCCACTTAATTTTCTTTGGTGGTGGTGGTTTAGTCACTAATTCATGTCTGACTATTGTGATCCCTTGGACTGTAGCTTGTCAGGCTCCTTTATCCATAGGATTTTCCAGGCAAGAATATTGGACTAGGTAGCCGTTTCCTTCTCCAGGGAATCTTCCTGACTCAGAGATTGAACCCAGGTCTCCTGCATTGCAGGCAGATTCTTTACCGACTGAGCTACCAGGGAAGTCCTTAATTTTCTTTGACACACTCAAATTTCAAAGAACTCTATAACCATATTTGTCCTGTCTTTTATTTATCGCTAAGTTTTTTTCAAGTTGCTTGTGCATCATAGTATTTCTCAGGTGAATTTAAATCTTCCTCCAAAATTAATGTAAAAACTTTATGGAGTACTGAGTAGACAGTTCTCCTAATTCTAAAAGTACTTATTAAGGTGGAAAACTTGTAAAACACAAAGAAAATGAAAATCAGCATTCATTTTACTCAAGGAATAATCATTTTTTAATATTTACCCACATTCTTTTGTTCTTAATGTCATGCCCAAATCTTTCTGATGGTAGTAAAGCCATGTGTAAACTTAATTTTCATGGCTTTGTAATATTGATCTGTAGCTTAATTAGTCAGCTCCTATTTTTACAGATTTTGTTTGAATCCTTCTTTTATCCATATATTGCTGCAAATGAAAATCATCTTTGCATGTATTTTCCCTCATTTCTGGTGATTGAAGTATTATGACTGGATAAAAGGCCATCAAGCATTTAGTTAAGTATTTCTGATTAACACTAAGGAAATCCACACCCATTTATAAGCCTATCAACAGTCTATGAAAAGCCTAATCTCTCATACCCTCAGCATCATTGCTATTTTTAAACATTTTTATATATTTTATCACTAAAAGATCCTTCTTGTTATATAAAACAAATTTCATATTAATTACACATTTATGTTTCTTTTTTCACAACAATCTTATACCCAATTTTCATTGCCATCTTGATATTCTTTCCCATTGAATGATATGAGTTATTTATTCAAGATCAATGTGGCAGGGGGAGTAAGGGGTTAGGCAGTTGTCTAGCCAACAATTTAACTCTCTGGCCAGGACAAGGACCAGGCCACTCACCCATTTCATTGGGTAGAGCTATTCACATGGCATGTCCAACTCCAAAGGAGTGGACACTAACTGCCCTTGTGTCCAGAAGAGGAGAAGATTTTTAGTGTCTCCAACAGATAAGATCCCTTTGCCCATCAAAACTTGCTTTATTTTTGCCATAGTTTTATTTTTCCTTTCAATTTTGTATAGGATTATTTTTAAAATATTATTTCAAAGTGTTTTTTGTTTGGAATTTTCCCCCTCCAGTATATCTACACATGTTTAAAACTTCTAATAGAAACACAGAGTGGAAAACAGTTTACTTTTGTGTCTCTTAACCAGCCTGTAGTCTCTTCCCTAGAGATGACCAGTTTTAACCATCACTGTCATTGTTCTGGTGGTTAACTTTATATTCCTAAACACTATATCATTAATTTTATATTTCTGTTTTTCATTATGGTTTGTATTACTATATTTGAAATCATATTTCTTATTTTGACAGTTAGAGATGTTCTTTTTCAACTGCTTACCTGATGAGCTGATGATGTTGTTGAATCTAGATCAAGAATATTTACATTCTACTCTGTGTCTATAATAGGTCTTACATACATATATTTTATATATAAGTTTATTCTAAAAGCTTAAAATTAGATAAGTATTATTCATATAATGATCTATAGCTATTTGGGACTTCCTTGGTGGCTCAGACAGTAAGGAATCTGCCTGTAACACAGGAAACTGGTTTGATCCATGAGTGGGGAAGATCCCCTGAGACGGGAATGACTACCTGCTCCAGTATTCTTGCCTAGAGTATTCCGTGGACAAAGGAGCCTGGCATAGTCCATGGAGTGGCAAAGAATCAGACACAACCGAGGCTAACACTTTCATAGCTATTTGACTGCTTTTCATTGTTGAGTGTATTTTCTTTCCTGGATATTTGAAATTCCCAAATTTCCTCTTGCATGATGTATGCTTAACATGCTCTTACTGTTGAAAATCTGGTTCATAAAATCTAGTCTTCCAGAGAATTCCTTCCACCTTCCTCATGTAGCCTGGACTAACTGGTCTGGATCCTTCTATGCAGCTGACACTTGGGATGGCACCATCTTTCTGCTGTTGACCGTGTTTTTAACTCTTGGCTTATTTCCTCATAAGCTAAATCCATTTTTCTTTATCCTTTCTAATAAATTTTTTAAAACAACTTTCTAAAATAATGAAACTTCATAACTTCATTCTCTCTATACACACATACACACAGACAAACACACATGCCTGTGTGCACACACACACACAGATATAGAAAACCTTGTTGGATATTGATTTCACACATATAAATCACACTTTCTTAGAACTCAGAAGGAATTCTACACATTTTCTATTATCATGTGTTGTTGTGTCCTTGTTCTTTTGAGCATTTATTATTTCCTTTTTGAAAAATTTATCTTTAGTCTCCTAAAAAAAATCACAGTAATGGTTCCAGATGGGTATTTATTCCCCCATCATACTCAATATTCAGTTTGAAAACAGATTCCTATTTCAGATCCAGGAAATTTTTAATCATTATTATTTAGAGGATTTTCCCTCCCGTTTGTTTGTTATTTCTTTATAGATAGATAACTTTTTGACTTCTCCTCTTATCTTGAAGTTATTTAATGTAACATTTAAAAGGTGAACATTTGAAAGTAGGCCATCCATCAGACTTTTTTTTCATGAAACTATACTTTTAAGCATTTTATTAATATAATGCTGTTAAAAGAAATTACATAGTATTTGTTTGGCTAAAGATACCACTAGCCAATTAATGAGATTGTCTTGAACAGTTATCCCCAATAATACTTAACCAAACATCTGCCTTTTCCCTGCCTAGTCATTGCATGGCTATATGGAAATACGGCTTCTGTGGAATTTTGAAGATGATAGAGAATCACTGGGCTAAGAGAAACATTTAAAAGTGTTGATAAAAACAATACAAAAGCTAAGACTGAACTTTATAATGAGGAAAATAGATAAGCAGGGGAAGGTGAACAATGATTTAAGTACTATTAGATATTTGATTTGTATATTCCACATTATGGGCTCTTATTTTGTCTTGTATTTAATTATAAGGCTTTTTTCCCCTTCTTTGCAACAGTTCTGTAAAATCTGTGCATGGTTGGCCCTGTGTGTCTGCTGTTTTGAAGTCTGCAGATTCAACCAACCAGGGATCAAAAATATTTGGAAAAAAAAATGTTAAAGTTCTCAAAAGCAAAACTTGAATTTACCTTTTATGAGCAATTACTTACATAGAATTTGCATTATATTAAGTATTAAGAGATAATTTAAACTGTATGGTCTTAAGTATCTCTTAAGTATTAAGAGATAATTTAAACTATATGGGTCTATAGGTTATACGCAAATACAATTGATATATATTTTATACAAGGGACTTGAGCATCCTTAGGTTTTGATATTCCAAGGGATGACTATATTCACAACCTTCATCTTTGCTGTCTCCTTCTTTTGGGAGAGTCTTTCTATGTTGCCAGCATAGTTTCATCTTTTATTAATATATCTCTTTGATATTTCACCATAAGCATATGGCTTTTGAATTTTGAAAGTGAAGATTACCATAAACTTCATTTGTAGGATTTTAACTCTAAAATGATCCAAGCTGAAGCTTCACCTATGTTTTACCAGATACACCACCAATGATCAAATAGGCTAAAAATTTTAAGTAGAAAAAATAGTATGTATTTGGTAGAAGAAAGAGAGCCCTGAAGATTCTGGGGTTTTATTTTTAATTGTTAGTTTTTCCTTTTTCTTGGTGATAACGAAGATCCCTAGCTTCAGAAAATGAAAGAACAACTTTCATGACTAGGTAACCACATGAATGATGCATTTCTGTCTCGGAGAAAGTACACTTCCTGAAATATTAATAATATATTTTCTGATAAAATTCAGGAAGGCAGATTTGAATGCTTTCTGATGATAGAGGCTCTGCTGAGATTACCAGTGTCACATAACTCTTCAGAAGAGTATAACACTTCTTTTAGAAAAGCACGGTTGATTTTCATTATTCCCTGTAGCTGTTCTACAAATCATTGTGAACACTGAATTAGTGAATACTGACCATTGCTCCTGGGACGTATAGAACCTCTGGTCACAACATTTTCATCAGTTGATCAATACATTGCTTTGATGTGTTTCTCTGTTTCAGATACCTTATTGAATAAATATTGTTGATGCCCTAAAGTTGAACTTGTAGCCAGAAGTTCACACCTGGACAAAGATGAAATAATAGTCAGTAATGTGGAATGCACAAACCTAATACCTAATATTATTGAAGTCATCACTCACATTTACCTGCTCATCTGTTTTCCTTATGCTGCTGTTCAGTCTTTGCTGTTTGTATTGATTATATCATTATTTAAAAATATGTTTCTCTTATCCCAGTGATTCTCTGTGGTTTTCAAAATTCCATGAAGGCTATATTTTCATGTAGCCATGCAATGACTAGCTAGGGGAAAGGCAGATGTTTGGTCAAGCATTATTAGGTATAGCTATTCAAGATAGTCTCAGAATTTGTTGGTTTTCTCTTTTGCTAAACATACGTCCTCTTGCTCTCAGGAGCACAAGACTTCAGCACTGTGCTTGGGGCCATTTTAAACAGCACAGGCACTCATAAAAAGCACAAAAATGCAAAAAAACCCCAAAAAACTTGGCACTACATAAACTGGGAGAGAGACATTTGTGTATCGTATGAGGGCTGGAGCAAGAGGCAGTGCCATCTTATTTGACCTCAGCTGGGCAACCTGAGTATTGGGCAACCCCTCCACATACCTGTGAATCACTGCAAAAGGACTGCAGGTATTAATTGTGTGTATGTGCTAGTCACATAGTCGTGTCCGACTCTTTGCATCCCCATGGAGTGAGGTTGCCAGGTTCCTCTATCCGTGGAATTCTCCAGGCAAGAATACTGGAGTGGGTCGCCATTTCCTTCTCCAGGTATTGATTAAGGGTTTATAAACAGATTTGAGTGAGTAGGCAAAGTTGCACATACAAAATTTGTGAATGATGAGAATTGACTCTGTTTGATTTAAACCAGTTTTGGCAAGGTCAAATGGCTCTCTATGTCCTTTGGTAGTCTGCTAGGGTTTAAAAGATTTCACTCAGCTTTGAAATGTTTATAATTACCTATGCTGATAAAGCACCTCAGATTTGAAAAGATAAGAAGCCAACAGTTCTTTAAACTCTGCTGAAGGAGTCAAAAGGAGAAGACAATTCTTATTACTACAAATTCAGGTTATGATGGCACAGCTGAAGGACAAACGTTTTATTTTTCTTTCCTTAATAAATGTCCCCTAAATGTGAAAAGTCTAAAGCACTGAAGGGCATTGAGCTCTTTTGAAGTGTTGAAGAAGCAATCATTCTTGTAAGCTGTGTCGTCCTGGGTTATTTTCCACTTGTGTTTTGCCAGGCTTCTCACCAGGAAGGTCAAAGTGCCAAAGGAGATAAAGAAAAGGTGGGAGGTGATGGTGGTTGTGTGTGTCTGTACATCATGTACACATAATTTGGCTACATATGGTGATGGATTCAGGCTTCACATGGGCTTTATGAAATCTGTTATCCTGTCTCTTATGAAGGATGGTTGTAAGCACAGGGGGTCATGGTGAGGAATCCTGGGGAGGTGTGGTCCTCTGACGTTGGCATCAGGATGGGGTGAGTGATAACAAATCCTTAAGCAGAAAAGACACAGTTATAGGCTGGGATATGTGTTTGAAAGGAAATTCCCATATGATTGGAGAACTGGATGGAGAAACTCAGACCAGGTGGAGAGAGTCACCTGAGAGTTGATGGTTTGGGGACAGAGCAGCCCTGGCAGGGAAGCTGGTTCCTGTAAAGGGAGAGCAGGAAGGACCAAAGAAGGAGGCAGATGCTTCAGACTGGAAGATTTGGCTTTAATAAACAAGGAACTTGACCTAGGAGATGTCATGGGCAGCCTGGAGGGAAGTGGATCCCTGCCCTGCCTGGCAGAACCTGCAAGGTTTACATAGAAGCCTTCCTGGGTTCAGTCACGTGCACCATCCAGAAGTCCTCAGCCCCTCTTCACTTCTCTCAAGGCTGTGTCCTTGAAGGGCTTCTGGGCAGGAAGTGTGAGCGGGAGGTACAGTCCAAGGATGGGGAGAGGGGAAGGGGCTGCTAATCACCTGGGTCCAGCTCGAGGCTCCACTGTGATCATGTCTTCTTGAGGATTCTTTTCAGTAAGGGGACAGGAAGGACCTACAGGAGAAAGACATGCAACCTCTCCCAGGAAGGCAAGCAGACTGCGTGAAGCATGGTGGGCACGCAGAGGGCCAGCCAGGGAGCTGGAATTCCGCGGGAGGAAAAACACAGGTCTGCTAAGCTCTGGTTTAACTTAGGCATATTCAAGATTCATAGGCACCTCAGACTGTAAGTTAAACCTAATGGCAACACCAAAATCTCAACCCTCTAACTCCTCAGCTTCATCAGAACAAATGACAGCAAGAATATTCACTGAGATGGAGCAGGTTCTGTTTCCACACTCACAGAAACATTTGATGAGGACAGAAGAGCTTCATTTGAGGGCATTTGGTTTTTCTTCTTTTCAAGGGGAATGCTCACCTGTTTATTATGAATAGAAATGTCTCTAGAAATGTCTTAGGCTGGCTTCTGATGCTAATGGGTCCTTGTATTCTGTGGGTTGTGCATTGGTCTGTATAAATGAGGCAATGAAGCTGTCATGAAGTTATAAATCAGGACCTTCAAACTTTGTCCCTTACATGGTGTAGAAACTCTTTTGTGAGCATCTATTGTCTTTGACTTGACATTCTTCACTGTGAGACCCAGGGGATCATGGGCTGCATGATCCTGGCCTGGGGGCCCTACACCCCTCTCCAGCTCCAAGGCTGAGACAGGGTCAATTGGTGGCTATGAGGATGAAGTTTCTCCCAGAAGCCAGGTCACTCACTGGTTGTGTGAATAGCCTCTACTCTGAAAGCAAGGTAGAGAGAAATGTGCAATTTAATTGGTTCATCCTCATCTTTTTTTGTTGTTGTTGTTGTTAAAGTTAAATTTGCTTATCTTTGCATCTGTCCTCTGGCTGAATGTAGTCTTTGGTAGAAAAAAATAGCTGCTTAAAAACCCATAATATCAGAAGGATTGTCAGTTTTCTAAAAGTTTGTGTTATGCCAGTTTCATTTCTCTCATGGACAAAAGCAGGTATCCACACAGAAAGTGGGGATCTTACCACACAAACAATAGCAGGCATGCAGAGTGGGTACACAGATCCTTTAGGGAAGCTGTGTCTCTCACCGTCATCCGCAAACCAGCTACTACTTTCTTTCCAGGTAATAATTAAGTAGCATCATGTACTCAGGGTGTGTTTACAATGTCAGGTTCAATTTGTGTCCAAGGAGCCCTGCCTTCCTTGTGAGAGAACCCACTCCGTTTTCCCTTTCTCCTTATGTGAGTGATAAGAGACTCAAACTTCCATGTGATTCAAAGACGTGGCATCCCATCTAAGAACCTGAGGCCTCTTTACTCCTATCCTATATCTCTCC
The DNA here is from genome assembly GCA_007570785.1 of Antilocapra americana. Lineage (NCBI taxonomy): Eukaryota > Metazoa > Chordata > Mammalia > Artiodactyla > Antilocapridae > Antilocapra > Antilocapra americana. The sequence continues at coordinate 18,499,888 of ML663006.1, forward strand.
TTGGGACTTTTATGTTTCTGCATGGGTTAGGAACAGGATCTCCTTGGGTGAGCTGTTAGAACTGATTGACTTTGTAAAATGCAATGATTAGGAGATTTTTGTTGCATTATTAGATGTAAGTGAAATGAAATCCAACTGTAAAATGGCAGGCCTTGGGAGCCCAGGATAGAAGTTATGCTAAACAACACAGGTAGTAACTTGTCTGTCTTTGTGGATGCTTTCTAGAAAGAAAGATTTCAAGACCTCTCTGGGTAGTCAGTTGAATCACTCAATAACTCTCGTCAGAAAGTTCTACCTTCTGTCTAGCTGAATTTTCTCTTGCTGTAATTTACACATCATTTCTTTTAATCAGCCCTCCAAAGAAGAGACAGAAAGGTCTCTGCTTCTGATCAGGTCATGGATCCCTCTACCTGAGGATAGCACACAAACCACTCTTGTTTGCTGTGTAAGGAGCTCAGCTCTTCTCACAGCACACGACCTTGTTCTCTGGCTTCTTTTTCTCACTATGTATGATCTCATTCCAACTTTGCTTTACTTAAAAAAATTAATTGAGGTCTACAAGGTGAAAATTCTAGCTAATTTTTATAGTAGTTGAGGTTTGTATGCCATTTATATTGAATGCATTCCAATATTATGTTGAGTTTTAAAAAACTCAGTCATGTGGAAGATGTATATCCGATAGGTCTCTGACCTTTCTTGCTAGCTTTTAATTTTTTCCCTCATTGTTCTTGTGTTGGGTAGGAATCCTATCTCTCCTACTTTTTAGCTTTGTGATATTGGACAGAGTAGTTATCTCTTTTGGTTTCAATAACTTTGCTCTTGAAATTTGACTAATGCGATCTTGTCCCATTGGAAACAAACTCACTTAGAAGGACAATGTAGGTAGTGGAGTGTAGTTTATTATACCTATGAGCCCAAGGGAGAGTCTCCTCTTAGCCAAGGGCCCCATCCAGTCTTTGTGAAAACCTTAAATACCCCAAGTGTATAAGGTTCCCTGAAACTAGTCTGAACAAAGGAAAAAGAAAGATACAATCAAAGTTAACCAGTGGTTCAAGTTTCTTAAGCCTAGGTAGTTAACAGTGGACAATTATCAATAGGCCTGTGGTCATACCCCAATTAGCATAATAGAATGTATGATTCTGTTCGGTTACACAGATAATTAGGGTATTCTTTTAGGTGAAGGAGAGCCCTGGGGCTCTTCCTTTCAGTTGGTATGTTGTTTCCATAGATACTGGGCATATAGCTCAAAGTCCACAGTCTGGCCCAAGATGGAGTCCTGCTTTCAAGATAGAGCCTTTTCTGTTTCCTCCTTCACCATAAATATAACATAGTAAAAATATAGAAAGTGCTCAAAAACTGCAAAATTTTTTCCTGAGTACATTTTACTATTTTATATGTAATATATGAGCTTAATGGACTTCTGTGGTGGCTCAGATGGTAAAGAATCTGCCTGCAATGCAGGAGATCCAGGTTTGATCTCTAGATCGGGAAGATCCCCTGGAGGAGGGCATGGCTACCCACTCCAGTATTCTTGCCTGGGAAATCCCATGGACAGAAGAGCCTGGCAGGCTACGGTCCATGGCGTGACAGAGTCGGACCTGACTTGGTAACTCAACAACAAAGTGGCTGTGGGCTGCATATCTTATTAGGTACTCTGTAATATCAAGTATTAAAATTAAGATGAAGTTATATACAGTTCATAGGCTTTCCTTTTATAGTTCTGTAGGGATTTTCACTGCTGAGCTTCTGACTGTTTTTTCTCTTTAGAAAGACTGAGTGGGTATCATTCTTGATCTTTACTGTGCTTCAGGAAAACAAGTTCTTAGACTCAGTATAAAAATATATTAAGTTTAAATTCTCAGTTTGCATTTACACTTTGGATTTTTATATTCTTATTATAAAAATAGTGTTCAAAATTGAAAGCTACCTTTTTAACAGTTTAATTTGCAATTATATTACAATTTAATTCATTTTTTTTTTTCACTAGCCAGTAAGAGCATTTTTCTTGGGTACTCCTTTTATTTTGCCTCATCCAGGTAAAGATGAAAGTCTGTAACACTTGGGACTCATGAGGTAAGCTTCTGTCAGAACGTCCGATGCTCTTCATAATCAGCACATACTTTGCGGGGGTGTTTCCTGGGCCTTTGTGCCAGGTTCTCTGAAGGAAGGAATTCAAAGGCATCTTCTCCCAGCACACAAGACAGAAGACAAACACACTGAAGATTTGAAAATGGGAAACTGTGTCCCTTCATACATGTCACACATGGATCTATGGAAAAAGGAGAGATCTTTGTGATTGATGAAATAGGGAAATAGCCTTGTGTTTTGAGTATATGAAAGGAAGAGCTTATAGTCATATCTCCTGATTCTTACATTAGCAAGGAGCCCAGACACGTACCTAGTTGTGTGTAGAAGGTATTCAGTGAAAGATGTGACAGGAAATCCAAGGAATGGCTGCTCTGGGCCAGGCAATGGGGGTGGGGCACATACCGAGTCATGCAGAAGACTTGTCAGGTTCGCTCAGGACTGGGACCAGACCAGCAGTGTGGGAAGGTCACCTGGAGAGGTGGCTGCTGGCACAAGCTCGGCTGCTGGCTGCAGGATCATTTGGGGGTGCAGTACCTGCCCTGCTCTGAGCCCTGGGGAGAAAGCTGAGATCTGGAATCTCCAACCAAAATGGAGACTGAGTCAAGTCCTGACTGAACAGGAATTTCAAGTTTTAAACTAGAACAAGGACACAAGCAGGGGTGTGTGAGGAATTGGATTTTGGGGAGCGGAGTTGGTGAGGCAGGCAAAGGGGAGTCATCATGCAGGCAGCATTAACTGTTATTAGGAGGAAGCTGTTAGGGTCTGACTCTGGTTTACAAGACAGAGATGCCTGATCTTTGTTTTTGTTGTTCTCTCTGGGAAATTATTTGTTATCATTTTATCATGTATCAGCTCTTCCAAATTTGTGACTTCCTCCCTTCACATCTCCCGGGAATGAATTCTCTGCTCTAGTCCGTATTATCTTTTTTCCCTTTTCTTCTAAGTATATTTTCAGCACTTCTTATGCAACAGACACCATGTTAAGGGACAAGAAACTGCCATCAAGGGCTCTGCAATCTTGGAAGGGGCTTTGTGAACATCTAAAGCTGTTTTAAAATTCCTGTGCACTTCCTGTGTGATGAACCTTCAGATTTTCCTCAGTTCAAGAACTTCCCGTAAACTAAATATAGACAATTGTTATTTCTCAATCACACTTCAGTAAAGTTGAGGAAAAATCTTTCTCTTCCTCTCTCTTTCTCTGTATGTATGTACATATATATATTTAAAAAATAACTATATATTTATATTTAAAAGGTAATATATGTATATTTACATGGGCTTCTCAGGTGGCACTAGTGGTAAAGAACTTGCCTATCAATGCAGGAGGTGTAAGAGATGCAGTTTTGATCCCTGGGTTGGGAAGATCCCCTGGAGGAGGGCATGGCAACCCACTTCTGTATTCTTGCATGGAGAATCCCATGTACAGAGATAGGATCACAGAGTTGGATACGACCCAAGTGACTTAGCAGCATGAATATATTTACATATAATTAAAAGATAAATATATGCTTATATATATGAAAGAAATATATGTATTTATACACATATTTAAAAGATAAATACACACACACACACACACACACACACACACACATACACACATCCTTAACACAAAAGTCAAGTTCTCATCTACTCTGAAGCCTTTCTGGTAATTATAATCCTCATTGTCCCTCATGTCTGTAGAACTTTGGGGAACTGATGTATTCATAGTGTGAAATTATAAACTCACCAGTACTGGAATAGGTTTACTATCATTTATTTAACAATTTTTAACCTTTGGAGAACTTCATCCCAGAAAAATGAACTGATTTAGTTGAGTATCACTGCTCTTTACAGAAAAAACAAAATTTGTATAGAATGGCTCAGATGGTAAAGAATGTGCCTGCAGTGTAGGAGAACTGTGTTCCATCCCTGGGTTGGAAAGATCCCCTGGAGAAAGGAATGGCTGCTGACTGCAGTATTCTTGCCTGGAGAATCACACGGACAGAGGAGCCTGGTGGGCTATAGTCCATGATGTTGCAAAGAGTCAGACATGACTGTGTAATTTACACCTTCACTTTTTCACTTTCTTACTCTGAAACTGATCAGGTGCCCAGCAAATTGCCTGGTTATAGAAGATGCCCAGTGAATTGCTAGCTTTATTCGCTAGGTGTCAATTTGTTCCAATTTGACTGCAATTTCTTTAAGAATAGAAGATGCTTTGCCCCTGCATTGTATATTCTGCAGACCTGATATGGAGCTGAGGCAGTCATTGATGGTAAGCCTATATTTACTGATTAATTGTAAATGCAAACTTCTTTCTCATTATCTTCATATAAAGGAAGCAGAAATCTTGAAAGAGAATCACCATATTGATGTTAAGATCTGCTGTCATTGTGTCTTTAGCATAAGGAAGGATGTTTATGGTTCTTGGACCCTGCAGTCAAGCAGTGGGCATGTCGTGGGACCATTACTCAAGTAAAGATGACTATTGATTGTTTATATTGCACAGAACTGGCTGTTGAGATCTGCAAATATTTCCAAAGTCACCATAATACAGACACTCCTTAAATTGGAGTTAGTGATTATGCATTACCAGGACTGCCAAGGACCATTGCACCCAACAAATCAAAGGAAAATGGCTTCCTTTTTGTTGAGAGATATTCCAAGCTCCAAGCTTTAAGTTCAAGGCACAAGTTTAACTGTTTCACCACTGCATTCCTTGAGGAAAGATATTGTTTTCTGTGGAGAATAAAATTAGAAGCATGAAACCGTATGTGATTAAAGTTTTACTTGCTGAAGAGTCTTACTGAATCAATATACATCTGAATGTAAAGCACATTACTGTATTTTAGAACACCAGGGGCTTAGGACAGAGACTGTCAGGTTGTGATCTATATAGTCATTGAGACTTGGGGAGGTTAACTCCTGCATCCTGGGGTGCAAGCTGAGCAGGGTCCATTTTCATAATTGAAGAAATGGGGTTATAATGGTGGATCTTTCTTCTTGCCTATGAGATGCATGTATTGAATAAACATTTAGGGCTTCCCTGTTAGCTCAGTGGTAAAGAATCTGCCTGCCAATGCAGGAGACACAAGCTCGATCCCTGGTCTGGGAAGATTCCACATACTGAAGAGCAACTAAGCCTGTGCTGAGAGTTGCTGTTGAGCCTGTGCTTTAGAGCCCAGAAGCCATGGGCTCTGAGCCCATGACCTGCAGTTACTGAAGCCCACACTCTCTAGAGCCTGTGCTCCACCACAAGGGAAGCCACCGAAATAAGCCCCTGCACTGCAATGAAGAAAATTCCCTGCTAGCCGCAATCAGGGAAAGCTCACACTATGACAAAGACCCGCCACAGCCAAAAAAATTAAGTAATAAATAAATAAATCTTACAAAAATAAAATAGACATCTAGAGACCCTCTTTTCTTTTTCATTTTAAAATGGGACCAGATCTAGTTTTGAAGATTTCAGTGGACTGAGACCCTTCTAATGATTGCAAGATATACATCTATAGCGAGTGCAAAGGTGATAGAATATAAACACACCTGAGCACCTCCACTCTCAAATTAAAACTCACCATTAAACTGAGAATAGCATCTTGCACCCCTGCAAAATAACAAATAATAAAAAGAATACAAAACCATGGTATACAAAAAAATACCTACCCCCATCCTTTTACAAATACATAAGCTTTTCCCAAAATGAAGCTCCTTACCACCTCACGTACTTTGTGATCCTGGAGACATCTTAGGACATCAACTCTGTCATAAGAAAGTGATAAGAGAGGGCATCTCATTATCCTGCTCTGTTTGCTTTGTTTCCTCTCCTTTTCTCCCTCCCTCTCCTTCTTCATTTCTCTCCCATCTCCTAAGTTTTCTTCCTTTCTTTTTTTTGGGGGAGGGGGGGAGGCCTTCCCACGTGGTGCTAGTGATAAAGAATCTACATGCCAATGCAGGAGATGCAAGAGGCCGGGGTTCAATGGGTTTGATCCCTGAGTCAGGAAAATCCCCTGGAGTAAGAAATGGCAACCCACTCCAAAATTCTTGCCTGTAAAGTCTCATGGAAGGAAGATCCTGGTGGGCTGTAGTCCATGGGGCCAAAAAGAGTCGGACATGACTGAGCAACCGAGCACATCATATTTAGGGGATGAGGAGTGTAAAAAATAAACCTTGGAAATAGAAACAGAAATCTAATTTCATCAGTTCCCTGGGCTTGATGCTTTATGGCACCTACCAAAAAGTCTTATTTGTACTCAAGTTTTATGTTTAATCATGTCATTTTAAATGAAGCAATGCAATAAAAACCCAGAGAGAGAGAGTGGAACTCCTGTCATGGTACCAGAAGATATGGAAGATCATCGAAAAGAGACATGCCATTGGAATGTCTTCAAAAGTATCCAAAACTGTTAAAAATGTTTTCTGACAAGGTGAATTCTTATAAGAGAAACAGTATCATTCTTATAAGAAAAACAACATCCCGCTAGTATCCTGGAAGGGACCGGACAAAACCAATAGGTATTCCCAGAAACATGTGGTTGGTCTTTTTTTTTTTCATTTCCTTCTCCTTCTCTTTCTCCCCCCTCTCCCTTCTTCCTTCACTCTCCTTCTTCTTCCTCTTTTTTCTGTCATCTTCTTTTCTTCTTTACTTCCTCTTTCTCCTTCATTTTTTAGAAAATTCCTTTTGGTTCATTCATTCACTCATTTGCTCACTTACAGAATAGAGCTTTTCCCTTGGATTCCGTTCAGTTAAAAGCTTCATCTTAGGAACTACTTTATTCCTCTAGTGCTTTTGTTCCTCTCTAGTTTTGCCTGCTTTACTTGGTGCTGACAGCAGCTGATGCCCACCAACAATGCTAACATTATGAATAGGTCATGAAGGCAATGACGATGCTTACCTTTCTAATCAAGAACAACAAGCAGAGATGAGTGTACTTCCGCTAGCAATGCTCACCGCAGACACTGTCACAGTGAAGTGTCCCTTTTCTAGGATTAGCTTCTGCTTTGTGTCACTGTGGGTATGGAAATTCAGACGGAATTGATAGTTATTTGTTCATTCATTAAAAAAAAAAATCTAAGAAACTATAAAACTCCTAGAGGAACACATAGGCAAAACACTCTCTGCCATAACCCAAAGCGGGATACTCCATGACCCACCTCCCAGAATATTGGAAATAAAAACACGAATAAACAAATGGGACCTAATTAAAATTAAAAGCTTCTGCACAACAAAGGAAACTATAAGCAAGGTGAAAAGACAGCCTTCAGAATGGGAGAAAATAATAGCCAATGAAGCAACAGACAAACAATTAATCTCAAAAATATACAAACAACTCCTGCAGCTCCATTCTAGAAAAATAAACGACCCAATTAAAAAGTGGGCCAAAGAACTTAACAGACATTTCTCCAAAGAAGATATAAAAATGGCTAACAAACACATGAAAAGATGCTCAACATCACTCATTATCAGAGAAATGCAAATCAAAACTACAATGAGGTACCACTTTACACCAGTCAGAATGGCTGCCATCCAAAAGTCTACAAGCAATAAATGCTGGAGAGGATGTGGAGAAAAGGGAACCCTCTTACACTGTTGGTGGGAATGCAAACTAGTACAACCACTATGGAAAACAGTGTGGAGGTTCCTTAAAAAGCTGCAAATAGACCTGCCATATGACCCAGCAATCCCACTGCTGGGCATATACACCGAGGAAAGCAGAATTGAAAGAGCCACGTGTACCCCAATGTTCATCGCTGCATTGTTTACAATAGCCAGGACATGGAAGCAACCTAGATGCCCATCAACTGACGAATGGATAAGAAAGCTGTGGTACATATACACAATGGAATATTACTCAGCATTAAAAAAAAATTCATTTGAAGCAATTCTACTCAGATGGACGAAACTGGAGCCCATTATCCAGAGTGAAGTAAGCCAGAAGCAAAAACAACAATACAGTATATTAACGCATATATATGGAATTTAGAAAGACGGTAACGAGAACCCAACATACGAGACAGCAAAAGGAACGCAGATGTATAGAATAGACTCGTGGACTTTGTGGATGAGGGTAAGGGTGGGATGATATGGGAGAAGGGCATTGAAGCATGTTAATTTTCATATGTCTAATAAATCGCCAGCCCAGGATTGATGCTCGGGGCTGGTGCAGCAAAATTTCCTGGGGGGGGGAGAGGGAAGAGGGAGGGGGGTTCCGGAGGGGAAGCATATGTAAACCCATGGTGATATCATGACAATGAATGGCAAAAAAAATTAAAAAAAAAAAAAAAAGAAAGCAAAAAAAAAAAATCTATATTGGAGTATAATTGATTTACAATGTTGTGCTAGTTTCTGCTGTAAACAAAGTGAATCAGTTATATATATATATACATATTGAATTATATGTATATAATGAATATATATATATTCATTCTTTGTTAACTTCTTTTCCCTCATAGGCCATTACAGAGTATTGGGTAGAATTTCTTATGCTACATAATATGTCTTCATTATTTATTTTATGTATCGTTCATGCATTCATCTTAAGGTTATTGTAATCAGTACTCAGTATTAAGCCAGAAGCCTTATACTCTAATCTAGTGTCCAAAGACCCTGAGGATTCTTGAAACTATGTTTAAGTAGGTTCTTGAAGTCAGAATTATTTTACATGATGTTAAAACATCATGTTCAGCTTTGTTGGCTTTGAGCTGATGGTGCAAAAGCATTAGGAACCAGGACTATGCTCCCAGACCCTACTGAGAAGTCATGTGTTCATCACTGTCACACACTGACAAAATAAGAGAGTTTTTATTCAAGAATATCTATCATAAAACAGTGAAAGTTATTGATTTTATTAAATCTGATTCTTTAAGTAGAATTTTTTTGTATTCTGTGAAACAAGATGGAAAGTATGCATGAAGCACTTAGGTATTTGTTTTCTTGCTTCATAAACTGCCTCTTTATTTGAAGGAGGAATTGACATCCTGTAATTATTTAGATTTGATTATTTCACCAACATTTTTGAGAAAAGAAGAAAGTCAGTCAGTCACTTAAAGGCAAAATACTGACAATCTGGGGAGCCAATGACAGTACTTAAGATTTTAAGTTAAAAATAGGACTTTGGAAAACTTGAATCTGCCACTATGCATTTGTCACCTCAATAATTAAAGGCTTCTCTGAAAGGATGAGCGCTGATACTGAGAAATGCAAAATTCTGATGCTGTATAATGAGCTGTACCAACATTTGGAATCTCTACTTAGCTTAGTGAACAGATATTTTCCAAATGACTGATGCATAATATTGCAGAATTATGCATGAGTGAAAGAGACACTCAAAGCCCAAGATACATCAGTAGTTCTTGATGGAACAGAATACTAAAAAGTTCATTTATATGGTTTCAGATTCCACACAGCCACTAACCTTTAAGAAACTATATGTTGCCAACTTTTGGTGTGGTTTCAAAGCATAATATTCACAATTGTCTGAAAAGGCTGTCAAAATACTTGCACTTTTGAAACTATTACATATGTATGTGAAGATAAATTTTCTTAATATATGTCCACCAAAGTAAAATATGAGAATCTAGCAGTCCTTTTTAAAAAACATTAAATGGATTTGCAAAAATGGAAAACGGTGCTACTCTTCTTATTGTTTTGGATAATGTAGTTATTTTTCACAAAAGATATTGTTCTTAATAATAGTTTGTGGTGGGCTTGTTGTTTTAAATTAATTGATAAGTAAATATTTCAAACATCATTCTTATTTTTAAAAAATTTTCCAAACACATTTTAATCTAAAATATAGTAAATGGGACTAAGTGTAACTCAGGTGAATAAAGCCTTTTTTGGGTGTTTGATCATCTTTAAGACTGTAAAACTGTAATGAGCCCCTAATGTTTGAGAGCTGCTGTCTTGGTCTATGGAGATTGTCTGCCTTTGGGACTTAAAAGCTTGAGTTCAAGATGCTATGCAAACAGTACTTACAAACTGAGAACTTCAGTTTTTTCTTTGGTTATTGAAATTACTGTGTTTGGGGAAAATTGCTCCTTTTAGAGCTCAAAATATTCAGTGCAGCTCAGTTGTTCTTCCTCTTTCAGATTCTGCAAAATTGATCCAGGCAGAGAATGTCACTGAAATTTTTAACATAGTGCTCTGTTGAGCTCAAGTCTGTTATCTTCCTGCCTTTGTTCCTGCTCGCCTCACACCCTCCTAGTCCCCAATTCGCATTATCTTATGCTAATAATGGAAAAGCAAAGTAAACATTAGAGAAAAGTTCTTTTTGTGTATTCTTTTAAAAGATTTGTCAAATACAAGTAAAAATAAATCTATTTAGCCCAAGAATAGTTTTTTTCAGAAACATTTTAAGGTGAAAATACGCACATACACGTGTTTTTTTTTTTTTTTTTTCCAACAGTGGTGGTCATGGGGTTAGACAAAAAAATGAGAGAAAATAATTCTTTATTTTTCTGTCCAGAGACTCAAAATGCATATGTGTGATTATGCACTAATGATAAAGAAAGTCGCTCAGTTATTGAAGGGAAGAGTTAAATTAGTCTGTTAATGATTTAGGGACAATTAGATAACTATTGGGAAAGATAACATAAGTTTTCTGCTTCTTATATGTACTGTGAGAACATTTAGGAAAGTCCATTTATTGTATAGGGATAGAGGTGGTCTCTCTTAGCATATATTCAAAGAACATGAGCCACAAAGGAAAAGTGTTAATAGATTTGATGGCAGAAAGCTAAAAAATCTTGTGTTATTCATTTGAAAAAAAATTGGGAAATTTTTAAATATATGTAATCAACAAATGATCAATATCCATAGTGTATAATATTTGTAAAGTGAAAATGAAGTCACTCTGTCATGTCTGACTCTTTGCAACCCCATGAACTATAGCCTACTAGGCTCCTCCATCCATGGGATTTTCCAGGCAAGATTACTGGAGTAGGTTACCATTTCCTTCTCCAGGGGATCTTCCTGACCCAAGGATCAAACCCAGGTCTTGGGCATTGCAGTCAGATGCTTTACCATCTGACTCACCGTGGTACTCCTACAAATCAACATGAAAAAGGCAGGTTTTGTTAAAGGTCAGGAAATGCAATAATAATAAGAGATGGGTATATCCTGCAAATGCAGGAATAATTTGCCTAGTTGACAATATTGTATAGATTGGAACCACCCAGAGTTGAGACATGCGAACAGGTTCTCATGCTCAGTTGGAAGGATTTTGAAGTGTCCAAATGTGACATCTAAACTAGCAATTCCACATTTGTTAATTTTTTTTCTTGGAATATTCAAATATATGCTCAAAGATAAGTAGAGGATGCTCACTGTTTTCAATGGTAAAAATGCTAGTCACCAATAATGAATTAAATAAGTGATGGCAAATCATATTGACAGGCTCCTGTGCAGTTGCAAAAATATATATAATTTTATATACAATGAGTACACATATTTAATTGTATGTTCAGTATAAAAATGTTGTGATTCTTTCTATAAAAATACTGTGTGTGTGTAATGCATGTCTGTATGCATTGATCAACTGTCTTTGGAAGGTATACACCAAGTATTTCTTCCTATAGTGAGAGCTGCTTTGCATCAGTGATGCAATTGTGAGAAATTTTCTTTTCTTTTACCAGTTGATTTATTTCTTCTAAACTTAAAAGAAAAATTACAATGAGCATATATTAATGGTACATGTAATTAGATTGAAGGCTTATCATTACTGGACATATTACTTGAGTAGAGTAGGTTTGCTAATATTAATTAAATTTTCCTGGTGAAATTAAAATAATACAAACAGCTCACAAGAGGGATGCAACTTAAATTATTGATTTGAGATATAAATTAATTCTTGAATTATGGCCACACTGGACCTTTTGAGGCTTCGGAAGTAAACTTTCTGTGAGCCCTTCTCTCCTTTTAAGTAATTAACGTCTTAAAATTGAAGTTTGGGCCATTGCAATCTAGTTGAAACTTCCAAACTCTCCCTGTAGTACTACACGGGATGAATTTAGAACTGAAACCAGGAGAAACCACAACTTTCTTATATCATGGCTTGATATCTGGAAGGTAGGATGAAGTCAGAGATGCATAGAAAGGAAACTGATCCTGTAGTCAGGAGAGCCAGTTTCTTTTTTTTTTTTTTAATTTTTAAAATTTGTTTATTTGACTGCATCAGATTTTAGCTGCATTGTGTGGGATCTCTTTCCTTGTGGCACATGGACTCTCTAGCTGTGGCACATGGGCTCCAGAGCATGAGTTCAGTAGTTGTGGTGTGCATGCTTAGTTGCTCCATGGCATGTGGGATCTTGGTTCCCTGACCCAGGGATCAAACCCACATCCCCTACATAAGGTGGATCCTTAACCACTGGACTGTTAGGGAAGTTCCAGATAAGCCAGTTTTGAAGATGCTCTATAAATTTCTTGATTTCGCTAATTCATAGTATTGACAATTATGAATTTGGATTTAAGCTACAGGCCATTGTATTAAGTGAGATATTTTTGTCTAGGGATTATTTTTGTAGTAGAGTTATTTGAAAATTAAAAAAAAAAACCTCATTATTGTAGTTTTAATAAAGCCATTGGAAAACTAACCCAAGTTGAAAGAAATAAGCTCTCTTGTGAAATAGAATTTTACCCCTGAATATAATGACTGCAGGTCGGAAGCATTGTCCCCTCTATTACCTTGAGATATAGTTTTACTATTGTAAAAAAAAAAAAAACTATAAAAAAAACTCAAGGGAAACAAAACACGGAGTTGTCAGTTAGAGATCAGTATCAGGTAAATGTCAAATACAGCCTTGTTAAATATCAAATAAAACCACCAAAACAAAAGTGATTTAGCTCCATACTTGGAATTATGGAAGTTTCCATGAAGAATGCAAAACAAAATACATGAATGAAGTAGCATGTAGGTTGCCTAATCAAATTTTACAATGTATTGAAGAATAACACCCTTTCATATGGTATGTACGTAAAATATTAAAATGTTGACTATTAGTATAGGGTGAAAGTGAAAGTGTTTGTCACTCAGTCGTGTCCGATTCTTTGCGGCCTCATGGACTATAGACTGCCAGGCTCCTCTGTCCATGGAATTTTCCAGGCAAGAGTACTGGAGTGAGTAGCCACTCCCTTCTCCAGGGGATCTTCTGACCCAGGGATCAAACCTGAGTCTCCTGCATTGCAGACAGATTCTTTACCTTCTGAGCCACCAGGTAATGAATTTCAAAAATGCAAGTCTTGGGTTAAGACAGTATGTGAATCACTAAATAATTACAAGCCGTCAGGAGGTGTAATCTCAGAAGAGGGGACTATAGGATAATCTGGAACCTGGACAGTGAGGGGAGGATGTTGAGCTGGGTCTGGGACAATAGTTAGGATTTAGTTCAGATGCAGATCTTTGAGGGCCTGGAATAGGTTCCAGAAATAACAGAAATTACTGGCAACTCTCTCATTCACTTAGGAAGCATTTTCTGTTATTTCTGATTAATTAGGGGAAAAGGTTTAATGTAATGTCCTTGATAATGATTGTTACCTTCTTAATTGTAAACATTGTGCTTTGTGAATAAATGAATGAATAAAAGCTATAAACTATTAGCTAGGTGGGTTATTAGCATTTAAAGACACATTTTTCCCCTACATACTCTTTTTTTTAATTATTGAAGTATAGTTGATTTACAATGTTATATTAATTTCTTTTGTATAGCAAAGTGACTCAGTCATACATATACATCTATATACCTTCTCCTATTCTTTTCCATATAGTTTATCACAGGATTTGAAAATAATTTCCTGTGCACCTAGTGGTTTATCCATCCTATATATAATAGTTTGCTGAATATTACTCAGCCATCAGAAATAATGCCACTTGCAACAACATGGGTGGACCTAGAGATTGTTATACTAAGCTAAATAAGTCAGACAGAGGCAAATATCATTTGATATCACTTATATGTGGTATCGACTTGTGTATTCTTTTTTTTTTTATCATATTAGCAGTTTCTTTTTTAAAGTGAACCTGGGAGATCTAAATTTATTTAGGATCTACTGTCAGTTGCTGTCATCTTTTTTCCTTAGGGAAGCCTCGACGTAGGTCTGTCTCACTTATTCTCTGAGTGAGAAGATTCAGGCAGAGAGATAGATTCGCCTAGTCTCCTGTGTTCTAGAAGATCCAAGATTGAATGCATCAATCCAGTGTTTCATCACTCTCTGATGTTGTTGTTTGTTCATTAAATTTATTTTGCTCTTTCACACCACTGAAAGATTTTAATTTTACTACCTGAAGAGTCAATGTGTCTTAAAAACATAGGTCTAACTGCTAACAAAGATCACTGAGCACTTGACTACTTCCCATAGACATTATTACAGTTGGTGTTTGAATCATTTCCTCATCTGAAATGCAAGAAATAGCAACGTGCAAAGGAAATGCATTTATGGAAATGCATTTAGAGTTCTTTTCAAAAGTATTGTTCACCACAGTGCCTCAGTATTACTGGTGACATCAGAATACAATTTTCTTTTGGCATTAGTCTTTTCATCTGGAAAACTATAAAGATAATGTATTTAATTAAATGAATAATTATGGGAACAGAGAATCTCCTGGTCCAGGGGTTAAGACTTGGGCTTTCACTGTAGTGGACCTGTGTTCGATCACTGGTCAGGGAACTACCATGCAGTTAAACAGTTCCATGCAGGGAACAAGCCACGCAGTGCTGCCAAAAAAAATTATGGGAGCAAACTGAATTTTCGGCTACACCATCCAATAGAGTTGAAGGGTATGAAAAGTCAATTGCTATGTTATCTTGCTAACTGAACCTCAGTATGACCAAATCTTGAAAAGATCTCGAGGTCCAAATAGTTTTGAAGCAGAAGGAAGTTCCAATGGTGTGTTTTTCCTTGTGTTTCCAATGGTCCCTTAAACTTGATTAGAATTTAACACACTGAAAAAGGAATCTTTATAAGCACTGCCAAGCAACACAACTAAAACTGTACTCTTTCCTGTTACTTCAATGGATTAAGATCCTCTTTGACTGCAGTAATTATGTACATCTTGCTCACAAACACCCCTCTGTGACTGGTTTAAATACTTTCAGAATTTCATCAGTTCTGTCTCCAAATTGGAAGATTTCTCCTCGTTCCTGTTCTTCCTGTTGTCACCACAAGACATGTCAGGCTTTTATGACAACAGAGTTCATTATTTTTGTGTCCAGTGTTTCTCCCTTAAGTCTCTTCTACACACTTTGCTTCTCTTTCTAATGTACATATTTGACCATATCTTACTTCTTTAGAAAGGACTCTGTGGCCTTGCCCTACAGAGAAGTGACCCTTTTCAGTCTAGACCCCCAAGGGCCTCACTTTCTGGTCTTACGTTTTCATCCCAACTATGTTTCCTGGACATCTTGTCCTTCAGTCCTACCAGAAAACCTACCAGTTTTGAAGCCATGCTGTTAGTTACAATATAGATTTTGCTTTGTGTAGAGAAGACCCCATGGCTGTGACTTAACCCTGTAACAACCCAGGGGTGGTCAAAGACTGCTATATGCATCTACTCAGTCATCCTGGGACCCAGAATCTGCCATGTGAAGTGTTTCGCCTCTTTCTGCATCACCAATGTGATACAGCGCCAGGTTCCCATTTCCAGCAGCTCAGAGGAGGAGGTGAGGAAAATGGACAGTATCTGCACTGAAAACACATCCTGGAATGTGGCTGAATCATTTCCCCTCTCTTATCATTGGTCAGAACTTAGGGACAATTAGTTACCTGGTCAAACTAGTTCCTTGAAAGGCAATGTTTTGGTCCAATCTTGGAGACCAATAGAAGAATCAATACAGACTTGCATGAATC
The DNA here is from genome assembly GCA_007570785.1 of Antilocapra americana. Lineage (NCBI taxonomy): Eukaryota > Metazoa > Chordata > Mammalia > Artiodactyla > Antilocapridae > Antilocapra > Antilocapra americana. The sequence goes on from ML663006.1 coordinate 18,515,798, forward strand.
AAGGTTCCACTGAAAGACTTCATTAGTAAGACCTTATAAGCATCTTATCTCAGTCTTTGTGTGGAAGCTTGGAGAAGATACAAAATCTGCTCTTTAAGCAGTAAAACTCCAACTTGTCTTCTCTTGCCCTCTTTCTGCATCCTTCAGTTCAGTTTGGTTCAGTCCCTCAGTCACGTCGGATTCTTTGAGACTCCATGTACTGCAGCACGCCAGGCTTCCCTGTCCATCTCCAACTCCCGCAGCTTGCTCAAACTCATGTCCATTGAATCAGTGATGCCCTCCAACCATCTCATCCTCTGTTGTCCCCTTCTCCTCCCACCTTCAATCTTTCCTAGCATCATGGTCTTTTCAAATGAGTCAGTTTGCATCAGGTGGCCAAAGTATTGGAGTTTCAGCTTCAGCATTGGTCCTTCCAATGAATATTTAGGACTGACTTCCTTTAGGATGGACTGGTTGGATCTCTTTGCTGTCCAAATGACTCTCAAGAGTCCTCTTCAACCCTACAGTTCAAAAGCATCAATTCTTCAGTGCTCAGCTTTCTTTATAGTCCAACTCGCACATCCATACATGACTACTGGAAAAACCATAGCCTTGACTAGATGGACCTTTGTTGGCAAAGTAATGTGTCTGCTTTTTAATATGCTTGTCTAGGTTGGCCATAACTTTCCTTCCAAGGAGTAAGCATCTTTTAATTTCATGGCTGCAGTCACCATCTGCATTGATTTTGAAGCTCCCAAAAATAAAGTCTGACACTGTTTCCCCATCTATTTGTCATGAAGTGATGAGACCGGATGCCATGATCTTTTCTTAATATTGCATCCTTGATCCTTCTCAAATAACAGTGACTTTTGCTGTGGATGGCCTCTGATCATAAATTCAGGTCTGCATGAGTTTTTGTGGCAGTCACAGCTAAGGGGAATCATGAGAAGGTCAGTGCTTTCTTCTAGGCAAGGTGATGAGCTCCTGAGAAATCTATCTAGCTGTCATGTATGATGCTTGGAGGGTGCTGAGAATGACCCTGAGGGCCCAAGTGGCTTTTGAACCATTGTATAGATTTTCTCTGAAATTTGCTCATAATTCTGACTCATTTCACAGGACTAGGTTCTTTTCTTGCCCTCATTTAATCAGCTACCTTTGTCCTTCCTTCAAACAAACCTCTAGGTCCATACTGGCTTCTTACTGTCACACAATGTAGTCTTACTCAGGTCAGTCTAACACTTTATGCTTCTCTCATTAACCTCTCAAAAAAGTCACAGTACAGAGATGCAGAAACAAGCATAAATACTCCCTCAGGAAAACTTTTCATTTCTATTTTCCAATCATCTCAATATTTCCAAAATATTTTATAACTGATCAAAGTTATATATGTTGAAGGAGACAAAAAAATACAAAATTGAATCCTCAGCCACAACCTGTACTTTTATAGAAATGACAGAAAATGTAATCCATTATGTATTTATTTATTTAGACCATGGTAGTTAACATATGCTTACTTAAGATGTGAATTTTCTGGTTGTCATATACGTTTGTCTGAGTAAGCTAAGGGCTTCCCAGGCGGCGGTAAGTGGTAAAGAACCCACCTGCCAATGCCCACCTAAGAGACGTTTGTTTGTTTGATCCCTGGGTGGGGAAGATCCCCTGGAGCAGGGCATGGCAATCCATTCCAATATTCTTGCCTGGAGAATCCCAAGGACAGAGGAGCCTGGCAGGCTACAGTCCATGGGATCACAAAGAGTATCAGACACGACTGAGGTGACTTGGCATACAGCACGCAAGAGTAAGCTAAGGGTAGCAAGATTTCCACAAACTAGGTCACAGTCTTACACTATTTCCTGTGATTGGAGAAACAGAAAATATGCCATAGTAAGGTCTTCAGTTCAAAGTAGTTGATGTTATACCCTTGTTTCTTCTAAGACATTTCTTTTTTTTCTGTCTGCAGTAAGCAGACACTGATATTCTACTGTAAAGATAACTTTCAGATTGCTTTATAGAAATTACAGCTATTTCGACTGCTTCAAATGAAGTGATTTCTCCATTTTTGTATGTCTGTATTTGGACAGTTAGCTCTGTAGTGGCTCAAGTATTTTACAAGTGGTTTAAGAGTTTACTACACCAAAAAATCCATTTGCATTCTTGTTGATGTTTAAAGACGGCAGACCTCATATATTATAATTTTATTCCATCTTATTGGAGTTAATTCAGAGAATATGGCCAACCAGGTGGTATCAAAGGGTTTTGCTATTTCTGAAGACATTAGCATATAAACACACCACAACATATGGTTCAGGCTTCATCTACAGGTGTGACAGCATCTGCATTTTATAGCCCTAAATCAGTGTAACAGTGTACTGGGTTAGCTGCCTTGGCAGAAGTATTCAGCTGTTTTTTTTTTTTTTTAATTTATATACGCAGTATAGATTCAGTGAGCATTTATTATGATTGTAATAAATTCAGTAATTCTGTTGTCTTGGAGAGGCAGGAAGGTGAAATTATCTTCCCCCGGGGGGGGGTCAAGGCCCTGATCTTTCCAGGAGGAACTTTCACTCAAACATCCTGGAATCATTAAGATTAACTATATTTTTCTGATATTTTTTTCATTCTTGAACTTTACTACTAGTTACAAAAAAATCAAAATGTTATTATCACTTTCAGTGGTGAAATATATTAACAAAGGAAGACAGGAGAATTTTAATGGACCCAAATGGAAATATCTGAATGAAATACCGTAAATTCAAGGAGCACTTTAGAAAATTTATTCATGTCTTGATTTTTTGAATTGCATGCAGATTTTATGAGTCCACAAAACATTGGTGGGTGATGTTTTAGTTTCTTATTGCTGCTATAATAAATCACTACAAACCAAGTGGTTTAAAACCACCGCAATTTATTATCTTATAGGCTAGAGGTCAGAAGCCTGAAATTGATCTTGATGAGCCAAAATCAAGGGTCAACCAGACTGTCATCCTCTTTGGCGGCTCTAGGGCAGGGACTCCCCTTCCTTGTCTTGTCCATCTCCTGGCAGCTACCTGTGCTTCTGGCTCCACTCTTCCACCCTCAAATCCAGCCATGTCAGGATTTTCTCACTTGCTCTCACCCTCGTCAAATTACAGCATTCTGGTACTATTTTGCTTCTGCTTTTTATCTGACTTTCTGAAATTCTAATCATGCTTTTATTTTGTAAAATTTTACCCAGCTCCAAAGGTCTCTCTTTCGGTCTGTGTTGTTTAAGGAAAAAAAAGGGGGGAGCACTGTAATCATACTGGAATGCCTGATTATTCTAAAATAATCTCCCCCTATCAAAACCACATGCTTAGCAACCTTAATTCCAGTTCCAGTCCTCATCCCCCTTTGCCATGTAGTTTCAGATTCTGGAAATTAGAATAGAGAAATCACTGGGAGACTGTTTTTCTGTCTACCAGGGGTGATGGTGCCATAAAACAAGACCAAGAACTAGGGAAGTGTGAAGGAAAAAAAAAAAAAGCAAAGTCAAGAAAGCATCTCACTAACCCCAGCTATGCAGCCAGCTAGCAAGGGAACTCAGTAAAGCTCTTCTTTTCCTCTGTTTCACAGCTTATCATTTCAGTAAATAAATGCTAACAATAAATAGCATTCCCTGGCAGTCTCTGATGTGTGTATTGAGATGTGTACTATCTCAGTTAATCCTCAAAATAGCACTACCTGCCTCTATAGATAATAAAATCGAGGCACAGAGAGTTCATGTATCATGTTTTGATCATTCAGCAGTAGGTGGAGAGGCAGGATTTAACCCATGAAGTCTGGGCTAACAGCTCAGATTTTAGTCATTGGGCAATACTCCCCTTACTGAAATAGGATAATAATTTATCTTTGTATTTACTTATTAAATCAATCAATAAATGTTAATTAGGCACCTGCTGGCAGATTAGAGACTCTGCTAAGCTTTAGAATTATGGTGGTGAATAAACAAAACAGATTCTGTCTCTGTGAGCTGGAATATACATAAGGTGGAATCTAGACCTTTGCTCCTGTAATTGACTGTGTAACAAACCAGCCCCCAAATTAGTGGCTTCACAGCTCTTTCATCATCCCACAGGATTTTATAGGTTTACTGGTGTCAGCTGGGCAATCTTCTTGCCCCGTGTACAATTCAGCTGGGCTTCATGGAGCTGGAGCATGTAGGATGGCTCACTTTTAAGACAGGCATTTGGTACTGGCTGTCTGGCTGGGAGCTCACTGTGTAATTTAGGCTTCTATTAATAATTGCATGGTGGCCGCATTCCAAGGGGGATTCCAGGATGAATATTCCAAGAGGAGGAAGCATGTGCTGCCAGCCTTCTCAAAGACCAGGTCCGAGACTGACCCAGCATCACTTCTACTGCACTGAATTCCTGTTATTCAAGAGGATGATAAATATGTTTGAGTCTTTTATGGGCAGAGTGACCAAAAAGCTGTGGCCCCACTTGGAGTAATGGCAAACCAGAACATGGGATTCATCCAAAAACATGGAATGTTATTCCAGCTGAGGCTGGAAGAGGGAATCATTGGCTAATCCTACAAGGGCCACACAGGGATTTTTGAAGATGAAGTAATAGCAGTAGGAAGTCTTTGGATGGTTTTAAGGGAGAAAATTTAAGCACAATTCAGAACTAAACTATGAGTAAGATCACTGCAGTATGAACTCCAGGGTAGTGAGAGTGGTGGCCTTGACCAGGTGGTTAGAGATGAAGTAAGGACACATCTGAATGATCTTTTAAAGGTATAGTTGACAAAACATGGTGACTGATTCCATGTGAAGGGAGAGGTAAAAGAAAGATGTGTCTTGAACAAGTTAGGGTACTGTTTATCAATTAGCTTGCAATGGAAGACAAAAAGTTCTTTTTATATATTTGGCTGCATCACATCAGGTCTTAGTTGCAGCATGTCAACTTTAGTCCCCTGACCAGGGATTGAGCCCAGGCACCCTGCATTGGGAGTGTGGAGTCTTAGCCATACCAGGGGAAGTCCCAGAGAGAAGGGTTCTGAAAAGAAAATAATAAGCTCAGCTTTGGAACCATTCAAATGGACATATAGTCAACGCTATAGACTTCCTTGGTGGCTCAGATGGTACGCCTACAATGCAAGAGACCCAGGTTTGATCCCTGGGTTGGGAAGATCCTCTAGAGAAGGAAATGGCAACCCACTCCAGTACTCTTGCCTGGAAAATCCCATGGACAGAAGAGCCTGGTAGGCTGCAGTCCATGGGGTCTCAAAGAGTCTGACACGACTAAGCAACTCCACTTCCACTTACACATGGTTTTTACAGTAGTCGTGTATGGATGTGAAAGTTGGACCGTAAAGAAAGTGAAACACCAAAGAATTGATGCTTTTGAACTGTGCTGCTGGAGAAGACTCTTGAGAGTCCCTCAGACAGCAAGGAAATCAAACCAGTCCATCCTAAAAGAAATTAGTCCTGAATATTCATTGGAAGGACTAGTGCTGAAGCTGAAGCCAATACTTTGGCCACCTGATGTGAACTGACTCATTGGGAAAGACCCTGATGCTGGGAAAGATTGAAGGCAGGAGGAGGAGGGGATGACAGAGGATGAGGTAGTTGGATGGCATCACTGACTTAATGAATGTGAGTTTGAGCAATCTCCAGGAGTTGATGATGGACAAGGAAGCCTGGCGTGCTGCAATCCTCAGTGTTGCAAAGAGTCGGACACAACTGAGCAACTGAACTGTATTTGGAACTGTTCAGTGATCTTTGAGATTCATGACACAGTCAAGTGAAGTTGTCTGGAAGGTGACTGGATGGATGGCCTGGAATTCAAGAGCAATTTCTGGGATGGAGATGGAGGTTTTGTCATTTTCTGCATGTAATTGAAGGTATGACTACAAATAAAGATGCCAAGGAGAGATGGTGGTTTGAGAAGAAAGCATGCTTAGGACAGAGTTCTGAGAAAAACCAACATGTCGTGTTTGGAGAGAAGGAGAAAGGTCAAAGGTGACCAAGAAGGAACATTTACGGAAGTAGGAGAAAGTGTTTAGAATGGGGTGTCATGAAGTATGAGTAAAAACAATTTCTTTTTTCTTTAATTTTTATTGGCATTATAGTTGCTTTACCATGTTTTGTAGTTTCAGGTTAACATCAAAGTGAGTCTGTTATACATATATTAATCCATGTCTCCACTATTTTTCAGATTCTTTTTCCATGTAGGTCATTACAGGGTACTGAGTATAGTTCTCTGTGCTATATGTTATGTCCTTGTTGGTTATCTGTTTTATGTATACTGGTGTGCATATGGCAATCCTGATCTTCTAATTTATCTCTCCCTCACCTTTCACCTTTGCTAACCTTAAGTTTGTTTTCTACTTTCGTGACTCTGTCTCTATTTGGTAAATAAGTCCATTTGTATCATTGTTTTAGACTCCACCTATGAGTGATATCATATGGTATTTGTCTTTCTGTGTCTGATGCTTCACTTAGTATGACAATCTCTAGGTCCATCCATGTCAGTGCAGATAGCATTATTTCATTCTTTTTTATGGCAGAGTAATATTCCATTGTATATGCACCACATCCTCTTTATCCATTCCTCTGCTGATGGACACTTAAGTGGCTTCCATGTCCTGGCTACTGTGAGTAGTGCTGTAATGATGCATCCCTAAAGAGTTTTCTAGTAGTTTGTACAGGGTTGCCTTGGGATGCTGCCCACAGGTCATGGAGAGGTAAGCCCCAGTGCTTTGTTAGATGGAGCAGCGGGAACAACACCGGAGACCTTGGCTGAGGCGTGTGGTACAGAGGATTTGTAGATTTTTTGGAGTAGACTGATTAGAAGTAAGCAATGGAGATGGCATGCAGCCCATGAACTTGGAGATGTTTGCCTGTGGAAAAGGTGAGAAAGGAGAAACATGAAGTAGGGGATGGGGTGGAGTTGTGTTATTTTTTAAGTTGAGAAACTTGGGAAAGAGAAGGAACCAGTTAGAAAAAAATGATGCAAATGAACTTTTTTTTTTTATAAAACAGAAACAGGCTCACAGATCTCTAAGTCAAATTTATGGGGAATGTGGGAAATGTGGGGAAAAGGCATAAATTAAGAGATTAGGATAAACATATACACACTACTATATATAAAGTGAAAGTCACTCAGTTATGTCTGACTCTTTGTGACCCCAAGGACTATACAGTCCATGAAATTCTCCACGCCAGAATACTGGAGTGGGTAGCCTTTCCCTTCTCAGGGGATCTTCCCAACCCAGGGATCGAACCTAGGTCATAAAATAGATGATTAATAAAGACACACTGTCTAGCACAGGGAACTACACTCAATATTCTGTAATGACTTATATGGGAAAAGAATCTGAAAAAGAGTGGATATATGTATAACTGACTTAGTTTGTTGTACTCCTGAAATTAATACAACACTGTAAAGCAACTATACTCCAATAAAAACTTTTTAAAAAAAGAAATAAAGAAAAAGGAGAAAGTCTGGGAGAAAAAGGTTGCTCATTTTCTATGAAAATTATTTTCACAATTGCCTTGAATCTTAAGTTTGGCAATGCTATGGAAAGCAAAATTGCTAGAACTAGAAGGAATTATTGCAAGCATTTTGCCATTAAAGACCTACAGTTATTTACATCATTCTAATTAACAATACTGACATTTTATATCTTGTTTGATAAATTTTAAGATATGAGGATGCTTTTATCAGTTTTCTCTTTCATTAGAGCATTTGATTTAAGAAATGGACATAGTGCAATTGTCCTTGAGACTTTTTTTATTTTGCAATGTCACTTAGAGCAGAGACTCTCTCAAAATCAAAACTTTTTGCTTTTAGAAACACTTTCTTTTAAATTCTTCTTGACAGGACTGAATAACAAGTTTCTGGTTTCCTTTGAAATTTTAGGACTTTGAAATTGGAACTGTCTCACCTCTTGAATTTTTTATTTAATGCATTTAAAAGAACTCTTTGGGAAGTCAGAAAGGAGAGGTGATCAAAGTTTATAAAACTTAGAAGAGAATAAACATGAACTTATTCCTCAGATTTCAAAACACATTATTATAATTCCAGGACTCACCTTGATGCACAAAAGAAGAGGTTTAGGTCAAATCAAAATATTATTTTAACTGTCTGTTTTAAATTAATAAAATGTTAAGCAAAGAAGTGAGACAAAGTGAAAACACAAACAGATTAGAGGGGTTCATGAATGAGACAGATCTGTACAACCTTAAGTTGTTCAAGGTTGTGGTGAACGTTTGGAACATGCCTTCATAGGGTTTCACAAAAATGGTCTTCCACAGGATAATAAATGCCATGTGGCCTAAGGGGAGCCTTGGTCTTTCTGATGTAGGATTGGTGTCTCATATGTTTTCATGTCTTAGAAGTTAATAGCATATATATTACTGAAATAATTAAACCTAGAGCCTGTAGGAGAATCCAAGTTCCATGGTGTTTCTGGGCCAATTATGTAACTGTGTTTAATTTCCTCACACAGTGAAATAGTGAAAATAATAGTATCTGCCTTATAATATTTTATGCAATATTAAAATAGATCTTTTTATAAGAACTTAATATATTTTATTGTAGGTATTAAAACAGGATATTGTAATACTGGTTTTGTTAAAATGACATTTTAAGTAAAACTATAAACAATTTTAAATTGAGCTCAATACTTCCATATAGGTCACTGGGGGAGGGTGCTAATACTCCAAGAAAATTTCAATTTTATAACCTTAAAATTTGTTTTGTGAATAATCAGTTTGGTTAATCTACTAGATCATTTAGTACACATCTATTTATTTCAATTTTTTTTTTCTGCCTGAGTGATTATTCAGTTTTAAGTTCTGGGCATCCATTTTTTCCTTAGGATGTGCATTTTCTTTTCTTAGTAATGATTGATTGAAACATTGAACAGGAAAAAAATTTTAAAAGCGAGAAAGAAAAGTAGTTGTATCAAAGTTACATAAGTAGTTCTTTTCTCCTTTTTGATCTGGAAATATGTGTATGAGAATGGGTTGGAGAATATTAGAAGAGTGAAAGTGTTCCGTGTGAAACCCAGTACAGGCTGTGTGTATATGTGCGCATGTCTGTACACATGTACATGTGTGTATACATAACACATATCAGGTAGGCTGTGGTTTAGCGATGATTGTCGACGGGGGGTGGGGGCAGTGGTTCAATTAGCATGAATCTTGTTTTCTCCTCACTTCTGTTTGAAGCCATACTCTCATTCCATCTGGTGCCTCAAGGGAAAAGGGGGTGAGAGGAAAAGAATGGCAGAAAGAGAAGCATTTTCAGAATCAAGGAAGACGGCCAAGGTTATGTTCCCTCACTTGGAGGATGGAGAAGGAGAGAAGGTTGAAGTTCAGAGGCGTGTGACCTAAGAATGTGGACAGAAGTTGCATTGGGTATCTGTCATGGCCCATCTATGCTGGCTTCCAGAAGCAGTTCTGAGGCGCAATCATTGCATCTGAGTGTTGGAAGTGGATGGGACAAAGGTGGTATTTAGTAGCCGACACTCATTTGATAAATCTGTAAGCCTGTGCCCCAAAGCTTAAGTAACTTGGCCAAGATTTCCTGTCACTGTAGATCTAAAGCAACAGTGGAATCCTGAGTCCCTGGCTGGCCTGAACTGTGTCACTGTCCCAGTTTCTCTCGAGGCTCCATGCAGAGTTCAACTGATTGTTTTTTTTTCTCTTTTCTTTTAGCAGTAAATTAATACAAATCCAGGTGTTTCCATGTTGAATAACTATATTATACTTTAGATATCAAAATAGCATTCGGTATTTTATTTTTTAAAATCAGCTATAGATTACCTAAGCTTTTTAAAATATAAACTTAAATGTGTCTATTAAATTTTGTATACTAAAATTTTATTTTTGGCACCTGTAAACTTGCTATGATACAGGCACTTTTTCTACTAAGATAGGTATTGAGGGATATATTTTGAGCTTTCCTTTCAGTTCAGTTCAGCCACTCAGTCGTGTCTGACCCTTTGTGACCCCATGGACTGCAGCACACCAGGCTTCCCTGTCCATCACCAACTTCCAGAGCTTGCTCAAACTCACGTCCATTGAGCTGGTGATGCCATCCAACCATTTCATTCTCTGCCATCCCCTTGTCCTCCTGCCTTCAATCTTTCCCAGCATCAGGGTCTTTTCCAATGAGTCAGTTCTTCACATCAGGTGGCCAAAGTATTGGAGTTTCAACTTCAGCATTAGTCCTTCCAATGAATATGTCTTTATGCTCAAGTGAAAGGATATTGATCAGTGAGCCTATCAGTTCTTTATAAATGAATTCATATTTTCTATCTTCTATAATTCAGAATTGCTACATTAATATCTAACTTTATTTTAATAATTTTATAGTAATACTTTTACAATTAAAGTTGGCCTTTAAAAAAACTGTATTTAAATATAGTTTTGATAAAATTCTCTTTAAAGTTTAAAATCTTTCCATAACTAATTCAAATAGTGTACCTTTAATTTGCATAACTTTTAAGTTCATGCATAATAGTGGGTTTTCTGAAAGAGAGTGAGAGTTCTATCTGGCTGAGGAAACTTAGACGATGAGTTGATTATCTATTGGTCTTGGATTTAACTTGTGTTAATGATGATGATAATGATGATGGTGAAGGCTGTGATTGTGATGGTGGTAGTGATGATGAGGATGGCAGTGATGATGATGGAGGTGATGGTAGTGGTGATGGTGAAGGTGTTGGTGGAGGTGATGGTGATGGTGATAATGGTAGTGATAATATCAGTGATGGCAATGGTGATGTGATGGTGATGATGCTAGTGATTATATCAGTGATGGTGATGTGATGGTGATGATGGTAGTGATTATATCAGTGATGGTGATGTGATGGTGATGATGGTAGTGATTATATCAGTGATGGCAATGGTGATGATGACAGTGATGGTAATGATGGTGGTAATGATTTCACACACACATGCTCTTTCTTTCTCTATGGAGAAATGTGCCTACTAATTTAGGTGTAAATGATTTCAAGTGCTTCTCTGTTTCTTCTGCCTTTTACCTTTTCAGAAACTTGGCACATGTTCCCTACAATGAGTCCCTTGGGGACACCTGGAATTTTTGGTGCTCCAAAAGGCAATAAGCCATTAGCTCTAAGGTACTGGTTCAGACTGAAAACAGACAATCCCTGGCGCCTCCACAGTGTGCTCTGAGATTTCTCTTTGGCATGGAGCTCAAGGTGCTCGATTTGTGTTAGAAATATTTGCTGATTAAAAAAAAATGTCAGAAATTTAGCCATCTTTTTCTTGATGATTAAGGTAACTCAAATAGCTTTATTTGCTCGTTATTTTATTCACTAATTCAAGATTCTCAAGCCTTTTCTGGCTACCTCTTCTAGGCCAGTTGCTGTGCTAAGAATTAAGGATGCAAAAATAAAATATAGACTCTTTGATTCAATTCATAATCTGGCTGAAAAAACACACAAGCGAACTGATTATTAGACATGACACCTTAGGGTACCCTTAGGGGTACCTTAATGTGCACTCTTAGGGTAAAATGTTGCCTGAGGTGCTATGGCATGGGCTTTGGGACTGGTGTGGGTGTCAGGAAAGAGTTCAGCAGGATGTGAAACATTCAGGTTGTTCTCTGTAGTGTAGACAGGAATTGAATGCATGGGGAACTGGAAGGACTGTTCATTACATTAGTGGGTTGAAAGAATATCATATATATAGAAACTGCAATTTTTTTTTCAGTTTACTCATTTTAAAAATGAGCTGTTCGTTTTCATGAGATTTTTTTTTTCATTTTCAAACACTACAGTAACTCTTAAGTTCTTAAGAGAAGATATTTGACTCATTTTAATGAGGCCTAAATATATTAGACTATAGGCATGTGTGTGTTTGTGTGTGTACTCACTCAGTCATATCTGACTCTTTGTGACCCCATGGATGGTAGCCTGGCAGGCTTCTCTGTCCATGGAATTTTCCAGGCAAGTATTGGAGCAGGTTGCCATTTCCTCCTCCAGGGGATCGTCCCAACCCAGGGAACAAACCCACATCTCTTGCGTCTCCTGCTTTGGTAGGTGGATTCTTTACTGCTTTGCCACCTGGAAAGCTGTAGGATATAGGAACAGAGCCTATTTATAACTGGTTAATACCAGTAGGTTGCTGTGTTCTTTTATTGCCAAAAGTGTTTTTTGGTACTAGAAGGAATGCTTTTTGGAGGCCTGAGTTTTTTTATATGCAAATTTTAAAACATGTACACTAAGGAAAATTCATTATTATAACATGACAGATCAATCATTTGTGAGCTCTTTTATTTTTTTAATTGGATTGGCCAAAACGTTCATTGGGGATTTTCAGTAACGTCCCGGAAACCCGAACAAACGTTTTGGCCAACCCAATAAATAGCTTTTTGCTCTTTTAAATAATTAGGCTGCATAATAAATCTGTGATTTAGCTAATGCTATTTGTAAATAAGGAACAGAGAGGGACATGGAGGGAGAATGACTGATTAAAATCACAATGATAAATTCAGATGTTGAACACAGATTTCTGAGTTTCACATTTGCTAACCCTTAATTTCCTGTGTTAAAAGATAACCAAAAAATCATTAGTGATCACGACTCAACTTTATACCCTTATATGATCATCCTTATGTTTCTTTATAGGTTTATTTAGGAGAAATATTGGACTGAAGACCTTTTAATTAATTTGCTTAATTATTCAATTCTATTTCTAAAGTAAGATTGGATCAATTAGTCATAGTAAGAATAACAGTATAATATTAGCATAATAGTATAATAATAGCATGATAAGAATAATAGTATTAGTATATTCCTATTGAGTACCTATATTTGTTCACTATTTATACAGGGGTAAACTGTTAATAAATGACAATACTGATTTTTAAGTTCATCTGACCCTAAAGTGTTTCTTTCCTATTATATCATATGTTACACATTTGAACCAAATGAACAACTTGAATTGTTAGTTGACTGAAGGTATGGTTATGCTTCTAAATAGCAAAATAGTTGGAAGATTATGCTCTTATGAATAAGATAAGGAACCATAAAGATTGTGATTTGGAGAGTCAGAGGAAAAGAACTTACTGAAATCTTTTAGAACAAAAATAGGAGAGAAGTAAATAGAAAGTAGCACATAGAGCAACAACCATCAGGAAGATTTCTGGGTGTCTTGAGAGAAATGAGGCAACAAAGAGCAGTGATAGAGAAGAGGTGGTTGTGTCAATTATATGTTACTGCATATACCGCCCTGAAAACAATGACTGAAAAAAAAACCATTTTGCTTTCATCATCATGTGTGTAAGCTGGAAGTTCTTCAGCTGATCTTGTCCAGGTTCACATAGGGGTTTGCATTGTGTCAGGGAGCTCAGCTGGGATGACCCAGATGGCTGGATCTTTTTCTCCTTTGTGTGTCTGTGTTAATTTCAATGAGACCACACTTAAACTCTTCACACACAGCCTTAAGACAGCATTCCAGGAGGGCAAGGCTCAATGTATACATGCTTAAAATTCTGCCGTGTTACATTTGCTCAGATCCTTATTGATCAAATCAGGTCACATGGCCATACTCTGCATTGGGAAGGGAAGGAAGCCCACACAGGCATCACTAACACAAGTCATGACTTAGTTGGATCCATGAATGTAAGAGTCTATCACAGGCTGCCTTCTGGTTCCAGTGATTCATACGTGAAGTATATTCACCTGCTTTCAAGACCTTCGAGGTCTCATCCATATGGGATACCAAGCTCAGCCGTTGAGCTTAGCATCTGTATCAGATCCATAGATCAATCTGGTAGATGCAGCTCTTTAGGGGCAACCTGCCTTTATCTAGACAACTGTGAACTTTCAGTGATAACTTATATTTCCTCCTCACCACCCTCTACACACATCTGACATCACTGGTGAGGGATAGGATAATCCCCAACAATTCAATTCGGTAATGGGGTGAAGGAGAGACATGGAAGTTACTGGTCCACAGCATTGCTGTAATCAAGCGGATGTATAACCTTGATTAGGGAATCTTCCTTACCTGGATCCTCTGCTTTCTGGAAGATTCCTTCATTCACGACTCTCTCTTATGGTTGTCTCTGTCTTTTGGGAACTTGGGTCTGACTTTCCTTTTTGATAAATGGTTTTCTATTTTGCAGTTGGTAAATTGCTTTCTCAACCTGTTTATTTCCATAGAAGATTCATTTTGAAATACACCTTGCATTTTAGTCCAAGTGGATTCAACTCTCTTAAACTTCGGTGAACTTTTAGTGGATCTGACTGGAGTTCACTTCACGCCCCTAGAGCCTCATCCATAATTATTTTTCAAAACAATTTCTTTCTACAGCATCCCTTAACCTGCTTAAAGGCCTTTTGTCTTGCTGGGAGCCTATACTCCAGCAACATCTTAAATCTTCCTGAGGTCCTAACAAGGGGTCTTCTAGCAACATCTGTGCTTCAGTCTACCCTGAGGCCATATGCTACTTCACCAGGTGGAAATACTGGCAACATGAAACTTTACTCTCCAAGCAGGATGCCCTGGCTTTTCTGTTTTCTCTGAATTCTACCTGCACACTGAACAGGCCTTTCTCCAGCTTTCTGATCAGTGCCTCCTTTTGTGCCTGTGTGCATACTAATTTGCTTCACTTGTGTCTGACTCCGTGCAATGCTATGGACTGTAGCCCGCCAGCCTCCTTTGTCCATGGGATTCTCCAGGCAAGAATACAGGAATGGTTGCCATTTCCTCCTCCAGGGGATCTTCCCAACCCAGGGATCAAACCAACGTCTCTTATGTCTCCTACATTGGCAGGTGGGTTCTTTACCACTAGTGTCACCTGGGAAGCCCAATGCCTCCTTAGAAGCTACTAAAATATGCAAACTGACACTTTCACCATTTTGTCTCAAAATGTTCTTAGCCAGACTTACAAGTTTGTCTGGCACATTTTCAGTCTTCCAGTTGTTGCAACGGATAGTTTTGGCAGTGCGCTTACTAACAGAACATGGATGCCCGTCTTTCCAGCATCCAGTAGCAGTTTTCTGCTGCCTTCTTGACCTATATTAACTCTTGGTTTGTCTTTCCTCCAACTTTCACTTACAGGCTTCTTGCTAATTTTCTAGCTCCTGCCATTTCTCAGTCCCCAAACAAACATCGAATTTTCTAGGCTTTTTTAATTGTAGCACCCTACCTCTAGATGCCAGTCTCTGATTCAGAGCTTACAATAAACTATCCCCAAACTTAGCAGCTTAGAAAGACCACCATTTACCTGCTGAAATTCTTTGGGTTGGCTGGGGGCCTCTTCTTGTTTGGGGTAATCGTTTGAGTACAGCCCACTGGAGGCCGTAGGGGCCGAGTCCACCAGGGCAGGCTAAAGGGCTTATGGTCTTTCAGCCTCTAAGAGGCCAGACTGTGTTGGGGCTGTGACCCAAGAAGGCAAACTGATCCAGAAGCACTTGTCAAGTCTCTGCTTTCATCCTGTTTGTGGATATCCTCTTGGTTAGAAGAGGCAACCACCTGGCTGAGCTTGGGCAAAGTGTGGGAGTAAGTAGTTAAGAGTGTGACTACTGGGGGAGGTGGTTTCTTGTGGGCACAAGTAACCATCTCCAGTACTACCTATGACAACAGGCACCTTTCCTTGTAAACAGTAAGCAGTAGGCCACTTCAAAGAAGATGATAGTAAAAGAGAATCTTCACAGGTAAGTTAGTTTTGAGAAATTAACGAGACTAGGCAATAAGGGTTTAGGAATAGTTTAAGAATGAGGGGAATAAGGGTGAGGGTTGTTGACATGGGTTTTTAAGGGCTTGGTAGGGGTTGATGGAAGGGGATGTGTGGTTGAGATGAATGGAAATGAGGCAGATGAAGGCAAATGGGGGTCAGGAGTCTGTGTTTTGCATCCAGGAGAGATGGGGGGATGTGACTTGCTCTGTTCCTCTATAGAAACAGTAGTTTTGTTTTGTGATAGGCTTTGCCTCATCCAGAAAACATATTACTGAAAACATAAAACTTCCAAAACAGAATAACACAATGAACATTTCTCCATATGCTGGTGTGGAAGCAACACTCAGGTTTTTTTTTTTTTTTTTTCTGGGAAAATTTACCAGTCACTGTTGTTGGCTTGAACCCAGGAAATCTGTACGAGCTGAAACTCAAAGGAGAATGAAGGCACTGATTTCACAAAAAGATATTGAAGCAAACTAGGTCAACGATTTTATTCACTTATAGAGTTTGCTTATATACCTTTAAGGTGCTCTCTGTTACAGCCTCAAATATAGGTCAGAAATACTCTAGAAAAACGAGCGTTACGAAAAATACTTACTTTTACTTGTATTGTGAGCAGTGGGTGTTTAGACCATTGAAATATCTACAACTTAAACTTCCTGTTTTCTGTACCTGCAAGCTCTCACGTCCCTTGAATGTCTTCCCAGTTATTTTAAGAACCACTCAGAGCAAAGGGTCTTTTCATTTAATTTCGTTTCTCCATAATATACTGATGATAGCTAAATAGTTCGAGCTCAGCAGACTTTGCAGCCCAAGAGAAAGATCTGACTGAGGGAAGAGGTGATGATTTATCTTTCTAGGAGCAGAGGGAAATCTCGATGAATAATCTGAAACTTAAAATTTTAGAGATACTTGCCTGGTGATTCCGTGGCTAAGACTCCATGCTCCCAGTTTAGGAGGCCCCAATTCCATTCCTGGTCAGGGAAATATATTCCATATGCAGCACTAAGAGTTCACATGCCACAACTAAGACCGTGTACAGCCAAATAAATAAATAAATATTTAAATGAAATTGAATGTTAGGCCTACAGTGAATGAGACAAATACAAAAGAAATTGTGATGATGAATGTGCTATTATCTAAGCATTAATTTTTTGTAACATAAGTACTATAAATATATTAATGCCTTTTTAGCTTAATTAAATAAACTTTTAACGAGCAAAAACAATTTCTTTGGTGTAAAAATCCATTTGAATCACTGGCATTGTATGTACTGGTGATAAGTCTACTATATTTTTGCCAGTTTGATTGTATGTGGAAATAAAACATTCAAATGCAAATCTGTGAATTTTATACATATGCTAATTATATATAGATCAATCTCTCTATATATTATATATTCATATATATGACCATATTCATAATTATATGTAGTCATAAATATAGTTTACCCTCATATTTTTCAGGTTTAACCCTTGATTTTTAAAAGTGAGTAGAACTTAGTGCAGATTTTTCTGAGGTAAATGAAGACACTCTCATTAATATTTTTTATGGAAAACCAATCAAATCCTCACTTGGGAAAGAGATAATAAGATTTGTCTTATTACCCTGTGATTCTATTATAAGATCAAAGATCTGCTAGGTATGGAATCCTTTTCCAAAAGTGAAGATGTAGAGTTGTCATTAATTAATAATGAATAACCTAATTTTTAATAATTAATACCCATTTTTGAGAGTGCTGGGGAATTTTTAATATTGTGGCATCAATATAACAAGTTCATACTTAGTAGAAAACAAGGAGACTTCTGGAGAAAAACAGGCCTCAGATTTCACTAATGCAAAAGCACCTTGACATTTGTCATTTTAATTTGCTTGCAGAATGACCTGCAGTCACTTGACAAGACATAACATAATACTTCCGAGAGCAAGTCTGAGAGGAGTTAGTGTTACACGAGGAGAACTGGGCCAGCCAGCTTGCTTCATTAAGCAGTCAGCATTTATTTCCTAACATAGCTTGCTAGCTTCTTTATTGAGAACAAAAGCAAAAAGACACAGCCCACTAATTAGGACACTGCAAGTTCAACTCTCTCTATTTAGACTGTAGTGGATTGACATTTGACATGTGTTTTCAGTACGTCATCTGATCCTTAGTGACTTTCATCAGATTTTGGTTTTAATATGTCCTGATCCAAAGCATCTATTTTTCATTTAAATCATTTTACTAAATGTATCAGACTTACCAAAAATTATACAACAAACTCAAACCAACTTCCTGACACGTAGGGCCCAGCTCCAAATATAAAACTTTAATATATTTGAAATGCCTCGGATCTGCTCTACCACTGCAAACTCTCCATGCAGCTAGTGATGTTTATCATTTCTATACATTGTATTACATTTTTATCTCTCATATGTTTATTCCGTAAAGAATTTATAGCTTTTCTCACTGAATATAAGCAAATTATCCATCTACTGTAACTTGGTTTTGTTGTACTCAGTATCTTTGGAGATTTAAATTCATAGTTTCATATGAAAATAATGACATAGAAATGAAAAATTTTCACTGCTGTGTATTATTCTGTTAGATACACTCAAGCATGTGCTTGTTTAGGATGCCTTGGTTGTTTTAACAGAACAAACAACGTGACCACAAATATTTTACAACTCTAAGGAAGGAATTATTGCCAGTGGGTAGTTCCTTAACTTTATGGAATTTTGCTCGATTTTGTCCAAACTGGTTGTATCACTTGGCATGCCTACTATTACTGTGCACGTTCTCATTTTTATATATTATAAATTCTTGGTATCATCAGATTTTTAAATTTTGCAATATATAATGATTGATTTAATCAGCATTTCCCTGATTTTCAGTGTGACTGAGCATTTTTCACTTATTGTATACACTTGTGTCCTTTTTAAATGTTTATTTGTATAACATTTTAAATATTTTATATGGGGTTCTTTTTCTTAGTGATCTTTAGTTCTTTATTTAACCAGGATTCTAATCCACTTTCACTTATATGGGGTTGCATATGTCTTGGCCAGTGTTATGACTTGCCATTTTGTTTGCATTATAGTGTTTTTCATACAAATTTTTGTAAAAACCCTTAAAATCATTGAATTTATCAGCATTTACCTTTATGATTTTTCTTCTTTTGTCTTGCCTAAGAAAGTCTTACCTATATTCAGTTCATAAAGATGTGGTCCTGTATTTCCATCTTTTTTTTTTTTGGACCATTTTTTAAAAAAATTTTCTTTACTTTATTGTGTTGGTTTTGCCATACAATGACATGAAACTGCCATGAGTATACATATACTCCCCCTCCAGAACCCCCCTCCCTCCTCCCTCCTGATTCCCTCTCCTTGGGTCATCCCGGTGCACCAGCCCCGAGCATCAACCCTGGGCTGGTGATTAATTTCACATATGATAATTAACATGTTTCAATGCCATTCTCCCATATCATCCCACCCTTGCCCTCTTCCACAGAGTCCACGAGTCTATTCTATACATCTGCATTTCTTTTGCTGCCCCACATGCAGGGTTCTCGTTACCATCTTTCTAAATTCCATATATATGCATTAGTATACCGTATTTTTGTTTTTCCTTCTGGCTTACTTCACTCTGGATAATGGGCTCCAGTTCCGTCCACCTGAGTAGAACTGCTTCAAATGAATTTTTTTTTTTAATGCTGAGTAATATTCCATTGTGTATATGTACCACAGCTTTCTTATCCATTTGTCAGTTGATGGGCATCTAGGTTGCTTCCATGTCCTGGCTATTGTAAACAATGCGGCGATGAACATTGGGGTACACGTGTCTCTTTCAATTCTGGTTTCCTCAGTGTGTATGCCCAGCAGTGGGATTGCTGGGTCATATGGCAGTTCTATTTTCAGTTTTTTAAGGAATCCCCACACTGTTTTCCATAGTGGCTGTACTAGTTTGCATTCCCACCAACAGTGTAAGAGGGTTCCCTTTTCTCCACATCCTCTCCAGCATTTATTGCTTGTAGACTTTTGGATGGCAGCCATTCTGACTGGTGTAAAGTGGTACCTCATTGTGGTTTTGATTTGCATTTCTCTGATAATGAGTGATGTTGAGCATCTTTTCATGTGTTTGTTAGCCATTTTTATGTCTTCTTTGGAGAAATGTCTGTTAAGTTCTTTGGCCCACTTTTTTAAAGTCTTCATTGAGTTTATTGCAATATTATTTCTGTTTTACGTTTTTTTGATGGAGAGGCATGTGGGATCCTGGCTCCCTGACCAGGAGTCCAATCTGAGTCCCCTACATTGGCAGCGTCTTAACCACTGGACAACCAGAAAACTTCCCATCTATTTTTTTTTTTTTGTAGGCCCAAAATTTTTAGTTTGATGCCAACTTTGGCTCCCCGCACTCAAGAAGGGGCAGCCGCAGAGAAAGCAGGCACTAGCCTGCTCTCCTCCTTCACCACATTCCAGGTTAGAGAACTCACAGAATGTCCTGCAAGATGGAGTCAAGCCCAGGATGACACCACAGGCCTCACGAGACTGGCTTTTGTCCCTTGCCACCCCTGCCAGCTCCTTCCAGTTCATCCTCAGGCCTCAGTTGGCCCCTTCCTGGCTGTGTCCAGGACAGACGGACAGGCAGAGAGGGCAGGGCTGAGCTCTGGTCCCTAGGCTGCACGGAGGAGGAACTAGGAGGGCAGCTGGGCAGAGGTGAGGGCTCAGCCCAGAGGTGCTGCAGGGCAGCCAGGGGGCTTAGCCATAGGCTGGGGAGGGAACTACCTCAAGCCAGGGACCTAGGATGCTCAGCTGTTTAGTGGGCTGTGTCTTCCAAATTAGAGAAAGGACTGTGCATTGGAGGTGCCTACTGGCTCTGCCTGGAGCCACCTCTCTATCAGACAGACAGAGAAGCAGGCAGATTCTCTGACCCCAGGGAGGGGAAAATACACAGCAGGACAGTGGGCCTACAGGAGGTGACCTCCAGAGAAGTGTGTGTGCGTGCGTGTGCACGCGTGTGTCGGCCTAAAGGGCAGGGGTGCGCCTCCTCTCTAGAATTCTCCTCCAGACTATGCCAGCATGGTGATTGGAGGGTGGGGTGGGGTGAGGGCATCTATATCCTGGCAGCCTTTGACAAACCCACCCGGTTCTGGTCCCAGAAGGAACATAGCTGTAGTATCAGCCAATAAAGACATCGCCCAAGATCCAATAAAAGGTTTTATTTTTAGATTTCCTTCTTTGGCCCACTTAGAACACTTTCTGTCTGTGTGGCACAGAGCTCTAACTGAGCTAAGTTAGCTGAGTTTTTCCTTAGGGTTCATCATATTGTCCCAGAAGCTCCTAATTGAAGAGTATGCTTTCTCCACTCAGCTACTAGGTCACTTCTGTTCCAGTGATTTCTCCTTTATTATTAGGAAGGTTTGTTTCTAAGCTCTGTTTACTGACTTGTTGGCCTAATAATAGGTAAGACTGTCTAATATTTTTGGCTCACTGCTCTTGTCTGTTTCAGAAAAACATCTATCAAGACTTCTATTGAATTTTTTTCCCTGTGATTTGGGGCAGGTTATTCAACCACTCTGATTTTCTCATCAATTTGCTATCAAAATGATGACAAAATGGGGTATGTATATTTTGTGATATGGTGGCTTTCCAGGTTGCTCAGTGGTAAAGAATTCGCCTGCTAATGCAGGAGACTTAGGAGACACAGGTATGATCCCTGACTCGGGAGTATCCCCTGGAGTAGGAAATGGCACCCCACTCTAGTATTCTTGCCTGATAAACTACATGGACAGAGGAGCCTGGTGGGCTACAGTCCATGGGGGTCGAAAAGAGTTGGACACCAGTGAGCAATTGAGCATGCACATGGGTGGATTGACTGGTTGGATCTCCTTGCAGTCCAAGAGACTCTCAAGAGTCTTCTCCAACTCCACAGTTCAAAAGCATCAATTCTTTAGCGCTCAGCCTTCCTTATGGTCCAACTTTCACATGACTGCTGGAAAAACCATAGCTTTGATTATATGGACCTTTGTCAGCAAAGTGATGTTTCTGCTTTTTAATACACTGTCTAGGTTTGTCATAGTTTTTCTTCCAAGGAGCACCCTCTAGGTGGTGGTGTAAGCAGAGGGCATGCACAGTACCTTGCTTTTGCTCCAGACACTCTGCTTTTGCTACTGGCCTTTCAAAAGTGGCAGTTAGGTTTGGTCTTTTTGAATCTTGTGTCTATCATATGCCCCCAACTGCACATGGACACAGTTAATTTTAGTCCCTTATAGTTTCTTTGTATCTGTTGCTGGAGGAGATGTTTGCCAGGTACAAACACTGCAGCAAAGTGTCCTGGGTCCCAACCTGTCTCATTGTCTTGCTCTCACCCAGTTCTGTTCTAAAACAACTCCAATTATTTGTTTTATGTGACCCATCTCTTATTTTGATGATTCTGGGTGACTCTTGATGAAACTACTAATTTACTACTTCTTTCTATTTGATCTAATATAATGCTTAATCTTTCCACTGGGTTTCTAATGTTAATATTTATATTTATCATTATGGAAATAATTTCTCTTTCAAATACAGTAGACTTTTATGGCCTCATATTTCTTGCTCATGTTTAAAATATCCTCTCTACTTTTGTAGATACTTAAGATTATTTTACACTGCACATATGAAGTGAATTTTTGCAGATTTTTATGTCTATTGATCCCTGTTCCTGGTTGCTTTTTGTGTGTATGTTTATTTTTTCTTTTTTAAAACATTTTCCTCATCATCTCTTTTTTTTTAAGGTTTTGAACTCATATTTAAGTGCTTTTAATCTGTTGGACACTGAGGATCCTGGGTTGAGGCTATATATTTTTTTAAAGATGATGGCTGTATTTTTTTGTTTCCGCTTAGTGATTGGAGTTCAAGCTGGAATGACTTTAAGTTAATTTCCATGATTAGATTTTCCCAGATATCAAGGCAAACTGTGAAACTGGTGGCTTATGTGATCTATGGCTGTGATGATAAGGAGTGACCTTGCTTTTCCACCCAGAGGAAAGCCAAGTAAGAGAAGATCCTGATTTTCCTTCCTTTCACTGTTTTATCTCACATTCTAACTTTGGGAAGCATCCAAAGCTTTCTTTATTCTCTAGTGACCCATTGCATCCAAGGCTCTTGGTCACCCCCAAAAATACCAAGGCAGGGAGTCTTCAAAATCTTGCCTAATATTCTTGTTCTCTCTCTTATTTGGGGTGGTTTCTTTCTTGTATACTTGACTCTGCATGTATAACATTGTTTAGAAGGAAAAGACAGTTTTTTGGGCTACTGAGTCAGTCAGATTGCTGAAAATGAAAGTCAACCCAATATGCTATAAGAATATTGAAAAAATTCCTAATGGATGTTAAGACTTTTGTTTGGGAATATTAAGAAGTAAAACATAGGCTGTCCCCAGTTTTCAATAATTTTTTATTCTAAAAGGAACAGAGTCATGAAGTCTTGTACTCATAAGTGTGAATGTTCTCAGATGTTGAGTCTCCAATAATTTAGTCTCTAAAGTGAAAGGAACCTTTGAAGTCATCTGGTCTCAGTGGCAAAACAATGATAAAATAACAGTCAAAACTAAAACCAGCTTACATTTTTTAGGTACTTACCAGTTATAAGACACTGTGCTTAGTGCTTTATTTTTCTCTTTGGACATATTTTTGCCTTTAACTTTATTTTTTAAAGATCTCAGACAAGAGCTTGTCTGACCTCCCCTGGAGCGACTCTTGGCCATGAGCCCAGAGCTTTACAACTAGGGCCATCAAGTCCTAAAAATGTTACAGGAACTATCTAGAGCGCTATCGTGGATCCTATGCAGTCTGGCTTCCAACTCAGTAGTGCATTTACTATAGTACATATGACCTTAATGGGTGCCAAAATTCTCCTGCGCAGGCCTTATTTTATAAGATTTTTTTCAAAATTCAGGGAAGATGGGCTAATTGTTTTTCTCATTTAACAAATAATTTCACTTGCTGTTAGGAACAAGATGTATATTCTCCTTCTAGTTTATATTCAAGCATGTGCTCAGTGTTTCCAATGATACTGAGGAGATTAGGGACACAATGATGTATCAGAAGGCCTCAGCATTTAGGGTTTTCTCATGAGGCCTTACATTTCTTCACCCTGTATCATTTTTTTTTAAATTCAATTTTCTTTATATATTTTTGGTTGCACTGGGTCTTCGTTGCTGCACAAGGGCTTTCTCTAGTTGCCCTGTGTGTGCCTTTCATTGTGGCTTCTATTGTTGCAGAGCACAGTCTCTAGAGCATAGGCTCAGTACCCGTGGTGCATGAACTTAGTTGCCCCATGGCATGTGGAGTCTTCCCACACCAGGTGTCAAACCCAGTGCCCTGCACTGGCAGGGAGACTCTTAACCACCAGACCACCAGGGAAGTCCCTGGATATTTTGAGTAAATTTGTGTCTTTTAATTTTGATTGGCTATTTGTGGTATAATGGTGTGATAACTGGAACACAGAACGGATACAGAAGCGAAATTGAACCTTGCTAGTTTGGGGGTGAAATATTGAAAGTTCTACTCCAACTTCAATATTTATTTGCTTTTGATATTTACCTTGCTCTGCAGTTTCATTGCTAACCCAGATGTGAAGTTCAGTTTAGTCCAGTTACTTAGTCGTGTCTGACTCTTTGTGACCTCATGGACTGCATCACTCCAGGCTTCCCTGTCCATCACTAACTCCCGGAGCTTATTCAAACTTATGTCCATATTGTCGGTGATGCCATCCAACCACCTGATCCTCTGTTGTCCCCTTCTCCTCATGCCTTCAATCTTTCCCAGCATCAGGGTCTTTTCCAATGAGTCAGTTCTTCACATCAGGTGGCCAAAGTATTGCAATTTCAGCTTCAGCATCAGTCTTTCCAATGAATATTCAGAATTGATTTCCTTTAGGATTGACTAGTTTGGTCTCCTTGCAGTACAAGGGATTCTCAAGAGTCTTCTCTAACACCACAGTTCAAAAGCATCAATTCTTCAGTGCTCAGCCTTCTTTATAGGGCAATTCTCACATCCATACATGACTATTGGAAAAACCATAGCTTTGACTAGGTGGACCTTTGTGGGCAAAGTAATGTTTCTGCTTTTTAATATGCTGTCTAGGTTGGTCATAGCTTTTCTTCCAAGGAGCAAACATCTTTTAAATTCATGGATGTAGTCACCATCTGCAGTGATTTTGTGTGAAGTAGAAGAAAGTAAAATGGAGCTCTGCTCCGACCAATCAAATTTGATTTATAATCAAGTCATTCTGCTTATGAATGTTCTAAAAACTGTCATAAATGAAAAGATCTGCCTGAATGTAGACTCTTTTTGAAAGCTGTAACTTAAATGCTACTTAAGTATTTTCCAGAATAAAGTGAACATAAATAAAGACTTACATAATTTTAAAAATGGTTTAGGTTTTAGTACTTCAGCATTGATGAAAGTAAAGAAAGCCCATATAAGCATGTCAGTGCCCCCAAGCATTATATTTATAAAAGTTAAATTACAGGTTATCTGGAGATATCAAATTCATAAGAATTTGCCTAATTATTTGATGTGGAGATGGTGATTACATTAGGCAGATTCCTGACATTGTTTCCTGGTTGTAGAAATAAATTAAGAAAATAGATAAATAAAAGATTTTTTAAAGCCCTGTATATGTAACTAAATCCATATATAAATACTTAACTTCATGTAGTTCAGTACCTTAGAATTGTTTTCTTGGGACTTATTCACAGAAAAGTTACAGTAAAGTTAGAGTCTAGAAAAATTATAAACATGACAGATTAGGTTTCTAGCTAGAAATTTTCTATTTGAAAACATATTAAAGAGAAACCTGCAAGTATTGCCTGCACACACACACTGTAGATCCATATATTAAGAATATATATCAGAATATAGCTTTAAATTAAAGACTGGAGAGATGATTTTCCCTAATATCTGTTTCACTTGAGATATCTGTCATGGCTTTGGAATTCATTTTCTCATGTACTTCAGTATGTTTACCAAGGTTTCTTTTTTTTAAGTAATTAATTAATTACATTTAAAAATTTAAGTGTAGTTGATTTACAGTATCTTGTTAGTTTTAGGTGTGCAGTACAGTGATTCAGCTATATATTGGTTTGGCCAAAAAGTTCATAAGATGTCACAGAAAAACTTGAACAAAATTTTTGATCAACCCATATATAGTGAAAATATACCTATGTGTGTGTATATATAGGTGTTTGTTATTATTGTTCAGTCACTAAGTTGTCTCCAACTCTTTAGCAACCCCATGGACTGAAGCCCACCAGGCTCCTCTGTCCTCGGGATTTTCCAGGCAAGAATACTGGAGTGAGTTGCCATTTCCTTTTCCAGGAGATCTTTCCAACCCAGGGATTGAAACTTCATCCATCCCTGGGTTGCATTGGCAGGTAGATTCATTACCACTGAACCATCAGGGAAGCCCATATATATATATTCTTTTTAAGATTCTTTTCCCTTATAGGTTATTACAGGTATTAAGTATAGTTTCCTGTGCTATATATACAATAAGTCCTGGTTATCCGTATTATGTATATTACTGCCAAACTCCTAATTTACCCCTGCCCCTTTTCCTTTGATAACCATAAGTTTGATATTTGTGTCTATGGGTCTCTCTCGTGGTGTGGAGAAAATGGAACCTTCCTACACTGTTGGTGAGAATGTTGATATTTTTGAAAAACATTGCTCAGTGCTCAGTCATGTCTGACTCTTTGAAATCTTTTGGACTATAGCCCACCAAGCTCCTCTGTTCATGGGATTTTTTTCAGGCAAGAATACTGGAGTGGGTTGCCATTTCCTCCTCCAGGGAATCTTCTCGACTTGGATCAAACACGCATCTCCTGAGTATCCTGCATTGCAGGCAGATTCCTTCCCTGTTGGTACAGCCACTATATGTGTGCTCAGTCACTCAGTGTGTCTGACTCTTTGCGACCCCATGGTCTGCCAGACTCCTCTGTCCATGGGACTTCCCAGGCAAGAATACTGGAGTGGATTGCCAATTCTTCCTTAAATAGAGAACAGTATGTGGGTTCCTTAAAAAACTAAAAATGGAGCTACAGTATGATCTAGCAATCCCATTCCTGGGCATATATATGGAGAAAGCCATAATTCAAAAGACACATTCACTCCAATATTCATAGCAGCACTATTTACCATAGCCAAGGCATATTCCTGCTGCTAAGTCGCTTCAGTTGTGTCCGACCCTGTGCCACCCCATAGACGCCAGCACACCAGGCTCCTTTGTCCCTGGGATTCTCCAGGCAAGAATACTGGAGTGGGTTTCCATTTCCTTCTCCAATGCATGCATGCATGCTAAGTTGCTTCAGTCGTGTCCGACTCTTCGCGACAGCAGCCCACCAGGCTCCTCAGCCAAGACGTGGAAGCAACCTAAATGCCCATTAACAGATGAATGGATAAAGAAGATGTGGTACATATATGCAATGCAATAAAAAAATGAAATCATGCCATTTGTAGCAACATGGATGGACCTGGCGAATATCATATTAAGTGAAGTCAGACAAAGACAAATATATGATATCACTTATTTGTGGGATATAAGTAAAAAGGTATAAGTGAACTTATTTACAAAACAGCCACTACCAGTGCTTCTCAAGTGACATTTTCTAGTTAGTTCAAACTATGTGGGTTTATGTTCTTGCTCCACTGTCACTAGCTGTATGAACTTGGGAAGCTTAACCTCCTTGCCTGTTGGTTTGGGGAGAATTAAGGGACTTGGCATAGTCACTCTAAGAAGAGTTCCTGCTGCTTCATATTTTGTGTCAGTTTTAGCTATTACTTCAGAAAATACTGGTTATGTAAAGATCAAACTCACTGTACTTATTTCCAATTTGTTGTTGTTGTTAAGTTGCTAAGTCATGCCCAACTCTTATGACCCCATGGACTTGTAGCTCACCAGGCTCCTCTGTCCATTGGATTCTCCAGGAAAGAGTATTGAAGTGGGTTGCCATTTCCTTCTCCATGGGATCTTTCTCATCCAGGAATTGAACCCAGGTCTCCTGCATTGCAGGCAGATTCTTACTGACTGAGCTATGAGGGAATCCCCACCTATTTCTAAAGCTTTTCCTTTAT
This sequence comes from Antilocapra americana, assembly GCA_007570785.1. Taxonomy (NCBI): domain Eukaryota; kingdom Metazoa; phylum Chordata; class Mammalia; order Artiodactyla; family Antilocapridae; genus Antilocapra; species Antilocapra americana. The sequence goes on from ML663006.1 coordinate 18,543,558, forward strand.
GTCACAATTAAAGTGTAGATTCTGATTATCACATGATAGCAGGCAATACAGCATACCAGTTTAAGGGAAATTTCATCTTATGAAAAATCTGATATAATTTCACAAATAATTTGGCCAAATTTTATCCAGTTAGCATGTGATTGCTGGGTTCCTATGCTGGTTTCTGATTCTCTGAGAGCATGACATGTGTTGGGTAAAAGCAAGTTAGATTTACACACATGTGTAGCTGCTTCATCAATATTCATATCATCTTGGACACTCTGCAAGATTAGCATTCATGAAATACTGGCCTTGACTGGATACATCATTGCTTTCTACTGATAATACCCCAGAAGGAACAATTTCATAGGTATAGGCTATCAATTTGGGGTATATACTGGTTTAGAGGGTATGCCTTAGTTTTCTTCACTGTGATGCTAAGATTTACTTTGCGCCGTTCTCATTGATGAAGGATCTATTGTCATCCTTACTGATGTATGAAAGGCACTATAACTTTAATTTTGGTCCATTTTGAAGTCAGAACATTTTCTTTGATTCTTTTAGGAATTATTTAATTTTTTTTCTTCCTAGCTTGTTGCTTCCCCAACATAATACACTACGGGCCTGACAACTATTTAGAAACTCTGAAAAAAGTCACAAAACAAATTGAGTAGTTCAGATTTCAGCAGAGAATTTTTGTTTCTGCTTTATGTTTCCACCATTTGCATTTAGTTTAGTTGCCTCAAAATTGCCAATCTGCCATTTATGCTGTGACTTAGGTACAAAACTACACATGTTCTTCGGAACAAGACACCCATTCATTTAGGTATCTTTGAAATGAAGGCTTTAACTGAATTCATATGTGCCTATTTTCAGTAATCACATGCAGCTGAAATAACTTCTGCTGCAAAGTACAAGATATATGCAAAATTAATATTTGCCTTGCAGTTAGCTGCTCGTTTCTATTTTCAGCATTGTCATTCATAGAAATCCAACAGTTATTGCAATGCTAATTTAGAGTGCTCTCTTCCAGAATGCCCCTCTTCAGCAATTCATTTGCTACTCACTTGCTTTCATCCCTCTGAGCAGTTTTACTTCATCTTCCAGCCTTTACTAGGGGAGAATTATTTCTTAGCTAATTATTTTTCCCTTTGCTTTGATGCACCTATGCTGTTCTGTGACTAGGGTATGAATAATTATAGAACTATATTGTTAATGACTAAATATTGATGTTAGGTAACTTCCATTATATTTCCCCCCATTTTTTTTTCATTCTTTATGGACCACACAATAAATTAAGTGGAAAGTTGAAACAATTATCCATACAAAACAGAGGCTTTTTAAAAAAGCCATTATATTATGGAAACAGAATAATTATGGGCTATATAAAAAAGTTTAATTATATAGATTGATCAAATACATCAGATAATTATTCAACTTCACACTCAATTTTCATTGCTTGGAAACCAGATAAATGGTATGCTTTTCAATTTATTATAATTTTAAAAATATAATAGAAATACATACTGTAGAGAAATGATTTCTCCAAGTAGAATAGTCCAAAAGTGAGGTGGGTAAAACTTTTTACACCAAAATGTTTTTTACACATAGAAGAATCCAAGAGAATCAAATAGAAGCCAAAAGAACTGTTTAGAGATTCAAAAACATAGATATAAAGGTATCATTTGAAAGTCAATAGCTTTCCTGCTGTTGCTAAGTTGCTTCAGTTGTGTCCAACTCTGTGCAACCCCATAGATGGCAGCCCACCAGGATCCCCCATCCCAGAGATTCTCCAGGCAACAATGCTAGAGTGGGTTGCCATTTCTTTCTCCAGTGCATGAAAGTGAAAAGTGAAAGTGAAGTTGGTCAGTCGTGCCCGACTCTTAGTGACCCCATGGCTTTCCTAGGTGCTGGTAATATCTAAGATAGAAACTCTAAAGAACAAACTTCTGATAATACTCATAAAGCTACTCAGTAATTAGGAATAAATCTAATAAGAGGTATATAAAGTATGAATAAAAGGGTAAAACTTTGCAGAAAATCAAACAGATCTGAGTTAATAGAGCTTGACTTTAAAATTAATATTGTAAATGTTCATCTCTGCCAGTTAATTTGTGTTTCAATTCAAATTTGTGTTTCAAATTTGTTCCTAAATTTGAGGGAACAAATATGTTAATCAATAGGTCAGAAAGCTTTGCACAGTAATTGTTATTTCCAAAAAGGTGTAGTAATTAAAACACATCTTCAGAAATAGATCCCAGCATTTGAGAAGCTCAGGATATGATGAAAGTAACACTTAAAATTAAGAGAAATAAATAACTAAATTAAGGGGTTTGGAAAATCGAATATCTCTGTGGAAATAAAGTTGGAGTTCTTTGCATAAAAACCAAATATTCATATTAGAAGAATTTATTATAAATGAACAATTATAAGATCAAACATGAAACATATTCTGAAAATCTTAAGATGGGAAATCCTTATTAAAAGAGACAAGAAATCTAGAAGTTATCAAGCAAAAGATTGAGAATTTGGTCACAAGTGTTATAATAAGTGAAGTTAAAAAGAAAAGAAAAAGGAATAAAAATATAAATTTAACATAGAGGATTACATCAAAATTTAAATGGTAACCTAATAGGAAAAATGTGCAAAATATAAGAATTGTTAAGAAAGGAAAAAGGAAAAGTAGATGCACTTTCTTATAAGTAGTGTTGAAAAACCAGATTTTTCTGTTTACGAGTAGGAAGTGCAGTGGCTGACAGAACAAGCTCTGAGGGACTTTCCTCATGATCCAGTGGCTAAGACTCCACACTCTCAATGCAGAGGGTCCAAGTTCAATCCCTGATCAGGGAACTACATGCCCCATGCTGCAACTAAGAGTTCACATGTAGCAATGATGATCAAAGATCTTGTGTGCTGCGACTAATACCTGGCACAGCCAAATAAATAAATTAATTAATAATTAAAAAAAGAACAACTTTGTGGTCAGGCTGCCTGGGATTGACACCTCTATCATTTTCTAGAGGTGTTCTCTTAGTATTTTCAAGTTTTTTCATCAATAAAATGTGGCTATCTTAGGATATTTTGAGTTTTAAAATAGTTAATACATGGGGGAAAAAAACAAGAATAATGCTTTCTGCCACAAGGGTACAAAATATAACTTTTCATTATTGAAGGAAAGATGAAATGCTATTTTACACAATCCATTAGTCATTAGTAAAAGTTAAAAGGTGAAACATATTCACTCTTAGTGAAAAACACCAAAAAGAAAATTTTAAAGGAATTGATCTTATTAGATGGGAGTGTAAATTAGTATTTGGGTGACAATTTGAGAGCAAGGATAATATTAGCCAGTAGTAAGTTCAAGTGAGTATTTCCACTTTTAAACATCCGTCCTGCAGAAATATTAGCACAAGTGAAAAGATGCATGCACTGAAGTATTTGCTGCAGCCTTGTTTGCAGTAGCAAAAATTCTTGACAAGCTAAATATCCCTGTTAGGGAATGTTAATAAAAGGATGCTTTATCCAAGCCAGGGAATACTGAACAGTGGTTTGAAAGAATGAACTAAGTCTCTACCAGCGTGGCAAATACTCTGTCAAATGTCAGAGTAGGTCATGGTACCATTGCCCCATGGTCTCATGGATCAAAAACATAACTCAAACTGAAACAAACAAAATCAACTCTTATTGGGACTAGAAATGTTGATGTGTATCTGCCAAATGTTTGCTAGAAGGGCTGGCTTCTGGGAAATGTAGAGTAAAGGGAAATTATAGTCTTTTAATGAATGAAAGTGAAAGTGTCAGTCACTCTTGTGTCTCACATTTTGTGACCCCCATGGGCTGAATATATTTGTTCAAATTTTTTGACTTTATGCTTTCTATTTTTGAGTTACACACATTTTGTGTATGTTATTAAGATAAATTGTCATTTAAACTTGTGTTTCCTATTAATTTTCTATCTGGATAATGTGTCCATTGGTGTAAGTGGGGTTAGCATCCCACGAATATTGTGTTACTGTTGATTTCTCCTTTTATGACTGTTAACCTTTGCCTTATGTATTTAACTGTTTGTATATTGGGTGCACATATATTTATAATTGCTATATCTTCTTCTTGGATTGATCCCATGATTATTATGTAGTGTCCTTCCTTGTCTCTTGGAATATAATTGGACAGATTGGGAGTTTGGGATTCACAGATACACACTGCTATATTTAAAATAGATAACCAACAAGGACCTACTGTATAGCACAGGGAACTTGGCTCAATACTCTGTAATAAGCTATAAGGGAAAAGAATTAAAAAAAATAGATACGTGGATAACTGAATCACTTTGCTGTACACCTGAAACTAATACAATACTTTTAATCAAAGGTGCTTAAATATAAAATAAAAATTTTAAAAAATAGATAAATGGGAGGACCAGAACATCAGAAAGTTACTAGTCCTTTCTCTAGGGAATCTTCATCTCTCTCTATTCCTGCTCCTGATATTGACAGAGAGTGTTTCAGTGAAGCAGGCACACCCTTGGCATGCCTCAGAGCCAGATGCCATGCTTGCTCGCCAGATGCTAGGTCCTACTTTTACTAGGACCAATGCACTAAGCATGAGCAAGTCCACTGTGCTGACTTTAATTACTTCAGCTACTTAGCAATGGGACATCCAGAGCTCTTCCTAGTACATCTGCATAATTGCTCATTATATGCTGTTCAAAAAATGTTTCCTCTTTTAATGAACTTATATGGGTTAACACATATGTGCAACACATATTATAGATAGAAACCCTCTAACTTACCAACAAGTAATCTGAACAAAAAGCTCGTGAAAGCCTCAGGAACTCTGAGCCATTCAAAACCAAGACGGTTATCAGATCCAATATGAGAGCATCCAAACGATATGGCCATAAATAAGAAGCTCAATCATTTTTTTACCTGACACTTAAAAAATTCCTTTAAGTAGAATTGTTCTCATTTTTCAATTAAGTTTTTTTCAATTTTTAAAAAAATTTCCATTTTTTGAGAAGTGTTTTAATTCAATTATTTTTCAATCATGTTTTTAAACATAGGTTTTGATCACAAAAGTTAACATGTTTATATATACCAAAATAGCATCAAATCTGTATTTGGTAAAAAAAAAAAAAAGTCCTTCATTTGAATCAGAATCAGGTAAAACAGTAGAATTTTTTCAAGCATCGTGATCCAGAGTGGCTACGGAGCTGAGGATATCCATGATGCATTGAAGGTACAGATAAACAGCAAGGAGTAAAGGGAAAGTAGAAAGGAAATAGTATGAAGTGGTAAGGAGAAAAACATAAAAAGAATAAAAAAAAGACTAATGGAACATGCAGAAAATAGAATTTAATTTGAGAAAATGTGTTGCATCACACACACTCATTTTTCATGAGTAAAGATGTGATGAATAATAAATACGCAATACCTGACATGTTGTATTGGCATATAGTTAATTAACAATGTTGTGTTAGTTTCAGGTGTGTGTGAGTATGAGTCACTCAGTTGTGTCCGACTCTGTGACCGCATGGACTGTGTAGCCCACCAGGCTCCTCTGTCCATGGACTTCTCCAGGCTAGAGTATTGGAGTGGGTTGCCAGTCCCTTCTCCAGGGAATCTTCCCAACCCAGGGGTCGAACCTGGGTCTTCCGCATTTACAGGCAGATTCGTTACTGTCTGAGCCACCGGTGAAGCCCAGTTTCAGGTGTACAGCAAAGTGATTCAGTTATACATGTATATGTATCTATTATTTTTTCAAATTCTTTTTCCATACAGGTTATTACAGAGTGTTCTTAATAACATAAAGAAAATGTGCATAACTCGAAAGTAGCAATACTAAACTCAGACTGTGAAGTTGGCCACCTAAGCCCAAGTCTGAGCTCTGAGGAACCTCAGAGGGCGCAGAGACCTTTGAAAGCTGCCTTTTATCAGAAGCATACAGATGGCCGGTGTCGCTCTTGGACTTGGAAGCCAGGCCTCCAGACGCTGCAGCTGGCGCGCTTTACCCACACACTCAAGTCGCATCAGAGAACACAATGCCCAGAACTTAGCCAGAACCGAAGTCAGGCAAGAATCTGCAGAGGGTAGAGCTATGTGTATTTATGGGGAGGAAACTCATGTCCAGGAATGAAGAATAGGACTATCTTTTGTGAAACAGCATCTTCTATAAACAGAGGTAATTCTCTTTCGTTTACGTGTCCAGAACCCATCATTAAAATTCACTTGAGAGTTATTGCCTATTACTGCCAGGTCTACTGTTGCTCTCCCCAGATGATGAATGAAGCCAGAATAAATGTTATAGATTTTTTCAAGCTGCATATAATATGGGCAATGGCAATAAACTTAGGACATTTCACCTCACTCAGCAAGTGTAGCACGAAGGTCAGGAAAGATAAACGTTTGTTAGAGGGCAAGAAAAATGTATTATAACAACTTCATCGTTCTCTGCTCCTGAGTGATGATGCTGAATCCTATTTAGTATTTGTATGAAAAATGGGGTAAAAATGTATGCATAGGAGAAGTGATTTCTCATAGTAATGATTTGTGGCAGAGCTATAGGGAAAATCATCAGCAAGGCAATTTATAGAAAATGTCATTGTGCTGTGTGTGTATTATTCTTCACATTGTCTTTGAATCATTGAGTGTTTCAGGCACTCCCTGTAAACTGAGTGTCCATGCCAGGAACTGTGCTGGCTTCTGGGAGACAGCAGTGGACAGGAAAGGTTGGCTTTTAAAGAGATGAGCCTTTTAGAAGAGATGTTGAACTGTCAGCTCCTGAGAGTGAAATCCTTCTGTCACTTGATGGGAAAAGAAGGTGCCCCAGTATATATGTAAACTTTTAAATAAGGCCATCAATGGAAAGTAAATTGTTTTTACTCCATTTCATTATGAGAAAAGGATATTGATTTATCTATCTCTTCTAAGAAAGAAAGACAGTTCCATTATTCACATTCTCCCAAATTTTTATATAGAAATCAAATGTTCCAAATCCTTTATATTTCAACAATTGCACTTTGTAAGGAATAAATGTTGCTTATAATAAGTTTTTAGGGTTGAACAGTTCCACTGAATTATGTAAGACATCTGAAATTGTGAGAATCCCTGAAGATACTTTCAAGTGCAATATGTGTTATTGGATGTCTGTAGACATCCAACTTCATTGGATGACAGACAACTTCCAAGACAGAAGTTCAGGTTTTTCATTCACATTTTCAGTTGTATCCTGAACTACATATTTTTTTTAGGTTGATAGCTTCACCTCAGTTGGTTCAACTTCTCCACATATAAAATATATTTTGAAATTTTAAAATAATTACATTTCAAAATATTCCAGAGATTGTCTTCTCAGATTCATAATTACGGGATTTTTCCTGGTATTAGAAATCATAGACTAAATTTCTTACACTCTGATAGTTGAAGAAAATATTGTTATGCTTTCAGAAATATCCCAGTATTAACAAAAATGAAATTTCATTATAAAAATATTTGTTATACAATTAGTTGGGATCAGGTATTCATTCAACAAATCTTTGATAATGTAATTGTGAAAATTCCTGAACTGGGTTTTGCAAAGGATACAATTCATTACGGCTGGATTTATTTTCATTAACATATTTATGTAGTGATTTATATTCTCCCCAGGACTTCTTATTACATTTCTAATTTAATCTCTCAAGATTTCCTATAAAGAAGGCAGGATAAGAATCAGCATCTTCATTCAATAGATTAGGAACCTCAGGTGCAGGCTCAATGATGCTTTTTCTAGGTGGCCAGGGAAGGATGGAGATGAGCTTCTGTTTCAAGTGATCTTACGCTATTCTCACACTGCCCCCTTCTCTCAAGGAGGTTACAGATCTCCCCTACTGCAATCACCACCACGAGCACACGTGCCCACACACTCAAACACATCGTGTTTTAGGTCACAAGGGAGGTAAAAGCAGAGTGCTGATGGGGATCAGATTCAGGGAAAACCATATTCAGTTGATGGTAAGAAGGACATTTTTCATGAAGAACTGCTATTTTATTACATGACATTTATCAAATGCCCAATGTGTGCCAAATATGAGCTGGACTGTGCTTGGAGATAAATAACATTTCCTTCTCTGCTTTCAATTAGCTCTCAGTTCAAGGGCAAAGGTAGAAATTTATAACTCAGGCGGAGACGCAGAAATGCAAGCTGCATTAGAATCACATGTAAGAGGCATGTGACTCAGACCACACAGAGTGGGCAGCACCAGAGCTCTGGAATGTAGTTTATTCTCTAAGCACTGGGGAGACAATGATGGGGATTATATTTGCCATGATAGGAAACAGATTTATTATAAAAGGGGTTATTTGGGAGGTTATTGAAGTGATCTAGCCAGTAAATATTGAAGGATCCTATTAAGGCAGTGTTGGCAGAGCACAGATTTGAGAGTACAGATTTGAGTTGTCAGATGGACATTATTTGGTGATTGTTTCATTCTGGGGATAAAGGAAGGTGAGCATTCTGGTGTGATTCTCACATTCTGAAAAGATAGGGTAGATTTTTTAAAACATATGAACACTTGTCCTATAGATTTGTTGAATTTTATGATAAAAAACAGCGATGAGTAAAATCCTGGTGCATGATTAATAAATAGTTAACATCAACATTGGTAATAATATGGAAAATAAGAAGGCAGGTCATGAGAGACTTATTGGGCCTTACTAGTTGCCACCACTGTTTCAGCTTATCTTTTCTTTCATAAAGCCCCATTCCAAATTAAATAGGTTGGTATCATGATTATCTTCCTTTACAGTTGGCTGAGCTGGGACAGAGTGAAACTAGTCAAACTAGGTAATAGCAAAGCAAGATTCAATCCCTGGTTATTCTCACTTGTAACTCTGCAATTGCTCCATCTAAGGTCAAAGCCTAAGGTCCTTGGATACAGAATAACTTTTCTATGATGTTTAACACTTGCAGGATTTTAAACAATGTAAAGTAATGATATCTTATGCATTTCTTTCCATTGTTTCTTTTTTTGTTTTGAGAAAACTGATATTTGAAGTCTTAAAATCATACATGAGAAGAAATAAATATGAAAATGCATGTGCGCTCAGTAGTGTCTGACTATTTGCAATCCAATGGGCTATAACTCACCAGGCTCCTCTGTTCATGGAATTTTCCAGACAGGAATACTGGAGTGGGGTGCCATTTCCTACCCCAGAGGATCTTCTGGACTCAGGGATTGAACCGTTTCTCTACCATCTCCAGAACTGGCAGGCAGATTTCTTTACCACTGTGCTGTGAAAATACAAAATTTAAAAGTTAGTCATATGCAGTATTTGTGTTATATACACAGTGTATGTAGTATATTTGCTACATAATAATATGCAGTATGTATTTTCTCAGTAAATAAATAGGTAAAGGGAGACAATTGTTGCAATGGTTCAGGTTTGGGAAATATGTGCACAAGAAAATGGAATTTGGCCTTGTTAAAAGAGATGAAACCATTAAGAGATAGAATGTAAAAAAAAAAAAGGAAGAGTTGGAAGACTGATCGCTGGAGAATATCAATTATGTGGTGTTCTTTAAGAAGGCTCACTTGACAAGAATATGATTTGGAGGAAGATGAGAGAGGACATGGGAAAGAACTAAGGAAAAATAGAACTAAGGTGCAAGAAATACAAAGTGTAACACACAAGCTTCATGTAAGTAGGGATCTTATCTATCATGCTCAAAGCTATCTCCCCATATCTAAACAGTAATCTCAAAAGTTCTTAAATATACTTGGTTAATGGAACAAGTGTAGTAGAATAAAACAGCATTGGTTATAGATGACACGAGCAGGACAAGGATGAGTAATGAATTAATTATTCTGAAATATCAAAAATCAATGATTGCAAGAGTTATGATACCATTAGCAGCAAGAAAAAAAAAAGACACGATTTGTAGGCTAATGTTTTCAAGGTTTTCTTTCCTTTTTTTTCTAATGGGGCAAGGGCTGCCACAGCTGAGGTGAGTGCTAGGTCACGAAAGCTAGGTCATCAGAGGTAGAGATGGCTAAGACTTGGAGTGGCATCTGAATGGGGTGAAGGCAGCCCCAGCTACATATGGTGATGGCAGGTCGGGAGTAATCTGAGACTCTGACGGGGGTTGCAACCACCACAGCCCACGCTCTGACCCACACCAAGGGTCCACACCAGCTCCTCTTGGTCCAGCACTGCTGGGAGGAGGGGAGAGCACACACTTAGTGGGACTGGAACCAGCTCAGACCGAACTTCAGGGCTTCTGCTCCAACAACTGGGGACCTGCCTCTGCTCCCACTAAGGTGTGGTGGCCCCTGAGCAGTGGAGAAGTCCCAGCTCACACCTGGTCCCGGCTCTAGCCCCTCTTTCTCCAGCTCCACCTCCTACCAATGTGATAACTGCCAGGACACCCTGGAGAAATGTGACTTATGCTCATGTCAGACTTAGCTGTCCCCCAAAGTCGCTGGGCACATGCAGGCTGCATAGGGATGCTCCCACAAAAGAACATCCTTCAAGACCAGGGTAGATAACTGTTTCATCTACCTATCTCTTTTCCCTAGAGACAGAGAAAGCTAAGCAGAATGAGGAGGCAGGGAAGTTTGTTTCAATTAAAAGAGCAGGAGAAAAACCCTGAAAAACAATTAATGAAAGAAATAAACAATTGTCATATAAAGAGTTCTTAGTAATAAGAATATTAACTAGGGAAAATAATAAACAGTGAGAATTTTTAAGGGCTTAGAAAGAAAGTGTATATAAAATACATAGAACTAAAGAATACAATAACTGAAATGAAAAATACACTAGAAGGAGTTGACAGCAGACTGGATGATACAGTAGAATGCATAGGTGATCTGGAAGAAAGAATAAAATAAATCACCCAAAAGAAAAATGAGAACAGTTTAAGGGACCTCTGAGAGAGCATTAAGCATTATTTATAGTCTAAAGTTCTCAGGAGAAAGAGATTGAAAATGTACTTGAGGATATTATGGCTGAAATTCCCCAACCAGAAGGAAACTGATATTCAGGTATAGGAAGCACAAAGCATCCCAAACTAGATGAACCCAACAGACCCATACTAAGACACAGAATTATTAAAATGGCAAAATTTAAAGAGACAGTTCTAAAAGCAGCAAGAGAAAAAGTCATATACGAAGGAAACCCCATAAGGTTACCACCTAATTTTTCTGCAGAAACTCTGCAGGCTAGAAGGGATTGGCATGCTTTAGTTAAAGTGCTAAAAGAGCAAAAACCTACAACCTAGGATCCTCTACTCAGCAAGATTATCATTTAGAATTGAATGAGAGACAAAGAAGTTTTCAGACAAGCAAAAATTGAATTTGTCAATATTAAACCAATTCTATAAGAAGTGTGAAAGTGTCTTCTCTAAGTGGAAAAGAAAAGTCTGGAACAGAAAGTAAGTATCTATAAGATAGGAAAAAAAAAATCCCACTAGGAAAGGGAAATATATAACAAAGTCTGAGGATCAACCACTTAAATAAGCTAGTATGAAGATTTAAAAACAAAGAATTGTAAAATCATATACACTTATTATAATTGCAATAAGAAGTGAAGGGATGAACAGGAAGGTGTTAAATATAATATGAAAAGACACAGTATGTGTGAAGGGAGTAAAAACTGTCTATCTTTTAGAATGTGTTTGAACTTTAAATGATCAGTAGTTTGAAACAAATAGATATAGTTATAGGTTAACATCTGTGAATTCCATGGTAACCACAGATCCAAAACCTATTACTGAAACACAAAAACTAAATAGAAAGGAATGCAAGCACATCTCCAGACAGTCATTAAACCACAAGGGAGTAAAGTGAAAGTAGAAGAATAAAAAGAGAGAATGAGAAAAAAACAAAAACACAGAAGAAGTAACAAAGTGGCAATAAGTACATAACCTTTCAGTAATCACTTAAATGCTAAACACTTCAGTCAAAGGACATGGGGTAGCTGACTGAATAACAAAACAAGGCCCACCTATGTGCTGCTTCCAGGAGTCTCATTTCAGAGCTAAAGACATACACAGACTAGAAGTGAGGAGACGTAAAAAGAAATTTATGCAAATAAAAATGACAAGAAGGTAGGTTTAGCAATCCTCATATCAGACAAAATAAACTTTTTTAAAAGTCTATAACAAAAGCCAAAGAAGGATATCATATAATGGTAAAGGGATCAATACAAGAAGAAGATATAACACTAGATATAATAAATATGGACTTAATACAGGAAAAGATAATATATAATGCAAATATTAACAGACATAAATGGAGAAATTGAAAATAATGAAATAATTGTAGAGGATTTTAATGCCTCATTTGCTGCTGCTGCTGTTGCTGCTGCTAAGTCGCTTCAGTTGTCACTTACATCCAGACAAAAAAATAAATAAGGAAATAGTCATCTTAAATGACACAGACCACTTGGACTTAGTGAATATCTATAGGACCTTCCATCCAAAAACAAGAAAAAACATTCCCTTCAAGTGCACACGATATGCTCTTCAGGGACAGATCACATGGAAGGCCGCAAAACAAACATTCACAAATTTAAGAAAATAGAAATTGCATCAACATTTTTCCTGACCATAATGGTATGAAACTAGAAATCAATTACAGGAAGAAAAATGAGAAAATTGATGCTCTCAAACTGTGATACTGGAGAAGACCCTTGGACAGCAAGGAGATCAAACCAATCAGTCCTGAAGGAAATCAACCCTGGGTATTGATTGAAGGACTGATACTGAAGCTGAAGCTTATCATGGCCACATGATAAGAAGAGTTGACTCACTGGAAAAGACCCTGATGCCAGGAAGGACTGAAGGCAAGAGAAGAACGGGGTAACAGAGGATGAGATGGTTGGATGCCATCAGGGACTCAATGGACATGAGTTTGAGCAAAGTCTGGGAGATAGTGAAGGACAGGGAAGCCTGGCATGCTGCAATCCATGGGATTGCAGAGTTGGACACAACTGAGTGACTGAACAACTGCAAATCTGTTGCTTATCTACATTCACCAGTAAGTAACTATCAGAAAGAGAAAGCATAAAGAGAATTCCATTTTGAATCAACTAAAAAAAGATATGGATAAACTTCACCAAGGAGGTGAAAAGACTTATACTCTGAAAAATATAAAATACTGATGAATAAAATTGAAGATAATACAAAGAAGTGGAAAGATATTGTTTGCTCCTGGATTAGAAAATTAATCTTGTTAAATGGCCATTATACCCAAACAATCTACAGACTTAATGCAATTCTTAGCAAAATACCCAGGTCATGTTTTACAAAACTGGAAGTCCCACATTGCCAAAGCAATCTTGAGAAAAAAGAACAAAGCTTGAAGCATTACATTCCCAGACTTCAGACTATACTACAAATCTACAATAATCAAAACAGTACAGTACTGGCACATATACACACAAAAAGAAATATAGATCAATGAGACAAGGTAGAGAGCACATAGATAAATCCATGCACCTATGATCACCTAATCTATGACAAAGGAGACAAGAATATACAATGGAGGAAAAGTCTCCTCAAGAAATGCTACTGGGGAAACAGGACAGCTACATATAAAAGAATGAAATTAGAATATTCTTCAACACCATACAAAAGTAAACTCAAAATAGATTAAAGGCATAAATGTAAGACTTAAAACCATAAAACTCCTTGAAGAAAATGTAGACAGAACATTGTTTAATGCATATTGGAGCAATATTTTATTTTATGGGACTCGTAACACAACAGAAACAATAGGAAGAATAAACAAATAAGAAGTAATTAAACTTAAATGCTTAATTAAAAGATAACTTACAGAAAGGGATAAATTATTTGCAAATACTGTTAATATGAAAAATATATAAACAATTCATACAACTCAATCTCAGAAAACAACCTGATTTAAAAATGGGCAGAAGACATACAGAATCAGACATCTAGATGGCCAATAGACACATAAAAAATATGTGCAACATCACTAATTATCAGGAAAATGAAAATCAAACTGGAATAAGATATCACCTCACGCCTGTCAAAATGACCATCACTAAAAAGTCTACAAATAACAAATGCTGAATAGACGTGGCGAAGAAGGAACCCTTGTACACTGCTGATGGGAATGTAGATTGTTGCAGCCAGGATAAAGATCAATATATAGGTTCCCCAAAACACTGAAAATAGCACTACTACATGACTCAGCAGTTCTACTCCTTGATATATTCCAAAGAAAATGAAAACACTGATTTGAAAAGGCATACGCACCTTATTGTTCATGGCAGCATTATTTAAAATAGCCAAGATAGGGAAATGACTTAAGTGTGTTATGGCAGAAAGTGAAGAAGAGCTAAAGAGCCTCTTGATGAAAGTGAAAGAGGAGAGTGAAAAAGTTGGCTTAAAGCTCAACATTCAGAAAACTAAGATCATGGCATCCGGTCCCATCACTTCATGGCAAATAGATGGGGAAACAGTGGAAACAGTGACTTTATTTTGGGGGGTTCCAAAATCACTGCAGATGGTGATTGCAGCAATGAAAGTAAAAGATACTTCTTGGAAGGAAAGTTATGACCAATCTAGACAGCATATTACAAAGCAGGGACATTACTTTGCCAACAAAGGTCTGTCTAGTCGAGGCTATGGTTTTTCCACTGGTCATGTATGGATGTGAGAGTTGGACTATAAAGAAAGCTGAGCGCCTAAGAATTGATGCTTTTGAACTGTGATACTGGAGAAGACTCTTGAGAGTCCCTTGGACTGCAAGAAGATCCTACCAGTCTATCCTAAAGGAGATCAGTCCTGGGTGTTCATTGGAAGGACTGATGTTGAAGCTGAAACTCTGATACTTTGGCCACCTCATGTGAAGAGCTGACTCGTTTGAAAAGACCCTGATGCTGGGAAAGATTGAGGGTAGGAGGAGAAGGGGAAGACAAAGGATGAGATGGCTGGATGGTATCACCGACTCAATGGCCATGGGTTTGGGTGGACTCTGGTAGTTGATGATGGACAAGGAAGCCTGGAGTGCTGCAGTTCATAGGGTTGCAAAGAGTTGGACACGACTGGGTGACTGAACTGAACTGAAGTGTGTGTGCATGCATACTCAGTCATATTCAGTTCTTTGCAACCCCATGGACTGTAGTCTGCAAGGCTCCTCTGTCCATGGAATTTTCCAGGTAAAAATACTGGAGTAGGTTGCCATTTCCTCCTCCAGGGCATCTTCCTGATTCAGGGATAGAACCAGCATCTCCTGCATCTCCTGCATTGCAGGCAGATTCTTTATCACTTAGCCACCTGGGAAGCCAGTCTAAGTATCTGTTAACAGACAAATGGATAAATGTTGCAAACACACACACACACACACACACACACACACACACACACACACACACACTAAAATATTCCTCAGCCGTAAAAATAATGTAATATTTCCATGTGCAACAACATAGATGGACCTGGAGGGTAATATGTTTTTTAGTGAAGTCAGCCAGAGAAAGAAAAATACTGTATGTTATCACTTATATTTGGAATCAAAAATGTAACACAAATGACCATATACAAAGAACAGAAACACACAGATATGGAAAACAAACTAGTTACCTGTGGGGAGAGAGAAGGGTGGAAGTCAAGATAAGTGTAAGGGGTTAAGAGATATAAACTATTATGTACAGAACAAGTAAGCAACAAGGATGTATTGTACAGGTAAATATAGTCATTTTTTAAAATAACTTTAAATGGTTACTAAGTAGATTGATCACATCTTAGTATTCTTATTAGTATTCATGGCAATCTCTAGATTCAATGCAATCTCTATCAAAGCACCAATGACAGTTTTCATAGAACTAGAACAGATTAATTTCTGTATAGAAACAAAATAAATAATAATAAATACATTCAGAGAGTCCAAGAAAGCTATGTATGAGAAAAAATTATTAGATTTAATGATTAAGAGATCTAAAGATTTCAGTAGTAAAATTGGGATCAAAGTTTACAAGGACATCATGCCAAAAACTGTGTGATAAAAGATGAGAAAGATTTTCCTTTGGTCTCCAGATTTTGAGGTCAGGCTTGTTTGGTGATGCATACAGGCTGCAAAGCACAGTTCCTGCGTATGAAGCAGACTACGGGTTTTATTGGAGAAGGCAATGGCACCCCACTCCAGTACTCTTACCTGGAAAATCCCATGGACAGAGGAGCCTGGTAGGCTGCAGTTCATGGGGTTGGTAAGAGTTGGACACAACTGAGCAACTTCACTTTCACTTTTCACTTTCATGCATTGGAGAATGCAATGGCAACCCACTTCAGTGTTCTTGCCTGGAGAATCCCAGGGATGGGGGCGCCTGGTGGGCTGCTGTCTATGGGGTCGCACAGAGTCAGACATGACCAAGCGACTTAGCAGCAGCAGCAGCAGCACAGATTTCATACCAGTCAATGGCCATTTATAAATGTAAAAAATGCTAAACAAAATCCATCAGGCTCTTTTATTCTCCCTTTCTACTAAATAATCATGCAAGGTTCCCCAGGCTGTATGGAATATGCCACATTAGCAGCACCAATGAGCAGAATGACCTAAGAGAAAAAGATGTGAGTTGAATGCTCCATCAGCATTGTTAATGACTTTTATCATCTGGGCTTGTAATAAAAAGTAGAGTAATCAGCAAGTTACTCATACCCAGGAGATCATAATTTCTGCTGTTTGACCTCAAGCATCTTTAAAAAGGATTTGCCATTGCTGAGTTTCTCAAAGTTGATATTAAATATTTTATTAAAGGTGTACTTGGAACATCTTTACCTAATATTTTATATTCAGCTTGGGATTTTAAGGCATAAATACAATTCTAATGCTATTTAGCATAGTAATTCAGATGTTTATAGTAGTGTTTATATACAAAGAGTAGTTGTGCGGGTCATAAATCTAGATGTGAAACTGGGAGCTTTCCTTCCCCTGCCTCCAGAGGTGACACGGGAGAAGGTGACTATGTGGGGTGCAGTATTGTCTAACTCATTTTAATGCCATCTGCAGCAACATGGGTGGACCTGGAGATCATCATATTGAGTAAATAAGTCAGACAGAGAAGGAGAAATATCGTATGACATTTTTTACATGTGGAATCGGAAAAGAAATTATACAAATGAACTTGTTTACAAAACAGACAGACTCACAGACTTAAAGAACTGTGGGTTGTTATTGTTGCTGGGGAAGGATAAGGGGGAGGGATAGTTAGGGAGTTTAGAATGGACATGTACACACTGCTATATTTAAAATAAATAACCAGCAAGGACTTACAGTATAGCACATGGAACTCTGCTCAATGTTATATGGCAGTCTGGATGGGAGGGGAATTTAGAGGGAATGGATGCATGTATATGCATGTTTGAGTCTCTTTGCTGTTCTCCTGAAACTATCACAACACTGTTAATCAGCTATTGTGTTTCAGTCGCTCAGTCGTGTTGGACTTTTTGTGATTCTATGAACTACAGTATGCCAGACTCCCCTGTCCTTCACCATCTCCCGGAGCTTGCTCAAACTTTTGTTCATTGAGTCAGTGATGCCATCTGACTATCATATCCCCTGTTGTCCCCTTCTCCTTCCTTCAATTTTTCCAAGCATCAGGGTCTATTTGAATGAGTTGCCTCTCTGCATCACATGGCCAAATTATTGGAGCTTCAGCTTTAGCGTCAGTCCTTCCAATGAATATTCAGGACTAATTTCCTTTAGGATGGGCTGGTTTGATCTCCTTGAAGTCCAAAGGACTGTCAAGAATCTTCTCCAACACCACAGTTCAAAAGCATCAATTCTTTGGTGCTCAGCTTTGGTTCAACTCTTGCATCCACACATGACTACTGGAAAAACCATAGCTTTGACTATATGTCAAATTTAAAAAAATTAAAAAAGAAATGTGTCTTTGAAACTGTTTCCAGAGCTATGATACATTACTTAAATATTGTCTTGATAGTAAGTCTTCCTTCTTTCAGGATAGATATGTTAGGGAAATGATTGAATTTTGGAGGATTGCTAGGGAATAAGGTAGAGATGAAAATGAGTAATTTTGTTTCTAATCAAGGAGGAGTCCTTTCAAAGTAGAGCACTCTTGTTCTTGTGTATTATGTTGGCGGGCTCTTGTATCAGTGCAGTATTGGGGAGAAGATCAGTATTATTAATAGCATGCAGACACTCTGATACTTTGGGAGTGGAGTGTTAGGAGCGTAGTACTCAGTGTTTCTTGTTGAAATGGTTGAGATGGTCTGAAAAGTTGGGTAAACAAAACACTTTAGCTCAAGTCAATGTTTTGACTGAGTCCTGGGTATAAATTGCAATGTCATCCTATCATGCTTGGGGATAGGGACAATGACAGACATGAGGTCAAGGGAGAGGAGCTGTGTCAGCTAAATGGGGCCCATTGTGTATGCGGTAAAGGGACACCAAGAAAGGAAAAACCTAAAAAATAGAGGGTATGGGCAAGTAGACAATTGAATATGTGTCATGAAGAGATGAAGGACAAAGGGGGAGGTTGAGAGGTGGCTGAATAGTCAGGAGGGAATGGCCATGGTTCTGCAATTATGGCCACTGGGAAGTCAGCTGAACTGCCTGGGAAATCAGCTGAACTGCCTGTCCTTTTTTCAAGTACCTCCTGAGTTAGTGAATTGTCATTTCTGATGAAGTCTTATGCAGCTTGTGCATGTTGTTGGACCGATGCCAGGTGTTTCCAGATGGTCATGATAACCAGGAGGTCTCTTGACAACTTACTCCAGAGTCTAAAACAAATGGAAAATGAAAGGTAATGGCTTCTTATTCAGACTGTGTATTCAAACACTGGCCTCTTTTACCGAGTGATTCACTGAGGATGGATGAGGAAGCCTCATTAATAAATCATGTTGCCTGATATTCCTATAGTATTTAGGTGATATGCCAACACTTTGCAGGAAATGAAATAAAATAGATCCAGAGAGAATTTTAGAGCAACTTCTCAGTTTTATGTCTTGTGGACTCAACAATTTCTGAGCAAGCTTGAGATTTAAGATATACATGTCAGTACACATATATAGGTGTATAAAATAAATCATGGCAGAATTTACCTAGAAGGGTTTTAATAGTGAAAGGGCTTTTTCATGTATGTGAGTCAGACACATTAAAGGTGGTTTTCCAGTTCTGTGAATATGTCAGGAATCTCATCTTTGCTTTATGTTAAAGTTTTAAAATAAATGTAAATAAATGCACACAGTTATTTTCTGAGATATATTAGTCTGTTGTGCAGAAAATTGGTAGTAAAGATGGCAACTGATACATTACACAGACCTAGACACATTACACAATGACATATTACACCTAAAATCCCAGAAAATGTCTTATGTTAGAAAGGCAGAAATGAGTTGAAGACTAATAAATATTTAAAGGAAGATAGAAATATTTGATGAATAAAGGCCACTCCAAGAAATAATCAGTCTGGCTTTCCTTTAATTTCATATCACACAGTAGTCATTAGAAATTATTGCCTATCATGTATTGATTGCCTGTACCTAGCTATTATAATCTTTGGCAATTTTCTTATTATGAAACAATGATCTTTACTTATAAACGTAGATAATACTCTTATTTATGAAACAAATCTACTTTTTCTATAGATTATTTATTTTGTGATTAAATTAAAGTGAAATATGATAGTATTGGCTTTATCCCTTAAATGAAGTTTAATCAATGTAAAAGGAAGTTTGGATAGCTGACTTTCATATTTCGGATTGAAATAAACTTTGAAATTAAAAAACATCAGTTATTCATCCACTCAAAACATGTAGTTGACCTGAATTTGTTGTCTTAAGTACTGAGGTGTGTGGTTTGTATTGTGTGTTGCAGGGGTTAGTCTTGGACAAAGGAACCCTACTTCTCAGAAAGATAGGATTAAATTTTTGTTTCAAAAATTATTCTGGTTAAATTGTGGAGAATTGAATGAAAGGGGCATAATTGGATGAAGGAAGAACACTGGGTAGGTATTCCACTAATCCGAGTGAGAAACACAATATTATCCATTAATAAAGAGTGTGGACTCTGAATCCCAACTGTTTGGGTTTTAATACAGCAGCTCTCATTTACTAGATGTCTGACTGGTTAAGTCACTTCATCTTCCTACATTTCAGTTTTCCTATCAGCAATTTGGAAATAACAATAGTTCCTATTTTGAGGGTTATCAAGAGAAATAGGTAAGTTAATGTACCATGCCGGGCCACAGGGCAAGCACCAGGTACCTAACATATGCTGTTAGTGAACTGGTTGGAGTAGAGAAAGACATAAGGGGAGCACCTTTGAGTACGCTTAGGTATTTGAATGGCCGTGACTTAGTGATGGTCTGACTGCGGGGGAGGGTTTGGGAGAAGGTCCTTCACTGAAATACAAGTTGGGGTAGAGAGCAAAGGATTGTGGGGACGATGGGGACTTCCCAATAAAATATTGTATCTTTTCTTCTAAGAATCATTCTAAGCCAAAGCGTTTTGATAATATTTTGTCTCATGTGAAGTAAACACATGCATAAGTTCATGGGAAAGGTTAAAAAAGATTAGGAGTTCTGAGCTTCATTCAACTGCTACTTGACTCAGTCTCTGAAGGCGAGAGATGTCCTTTTTGGGTGTAATGCGTCTATGCGTGATGCCAGGCCTGCTTCTGTCTTCTCTCAAAGAGGTTTTGGTTAGCATTGGGCTTTTCATAAGCACACCAGTCATGTAGTATAAAAGCATTATTAGCACAATAAAGCCTTTTAAAAGAATCAGCTAATATAAGGAATGAATTCTCATGAATATATATAAATCCCAGATAATGGCAGTTAGTTCTTACTTGTACTATTTCTTTTATGAAGCTATCCTAAAATATCTTTACATTTACATAGTCTGTTAAGTAATGATGTGCATGTTTTCTTTTTTCTTCCAGTTCTGAAAGTGTTAGTCGCTCAGTCATATCCAACTCTTTGAAATCCCATGGACTGTAGGCCACCGCGCTTCTCTGTCTATGAAATTTTCCAAGCCAGAACACTGAAGTTTGTAGACATTCCCTTCTCCAGGGGAACTTCCTGACTCACAGGTCAAATCTGGGTCTCCTGCTTTGCAGGCAGATTCTTTACCATCTGAACCACCGGGGAAGCTTGAGATGTAATTGACATGCAGCACTGTATGAGTTTAAGGCAGACAGCATAATGATTTGCCTTATATATATCATGAAGTGATGACCACAATAAGTTTGGTGAACATTCATCATATCACATAGATACAAAATAAAAGAAAAATTTAAAAATTTTGAGATGAGAGCTATTAGGGTTTACTCTCTTAACAAATTTCCTATTTTTTCATGAATATGAAGCTTTCATATTTCACTGCAACTTTCATTCTGCAGTGTTAATTACATTTATTATGTTTTACATTACATCCTTGGGCTTTCCTCATGTCTCAAATGGTAAAGAATGTACCTGCCAATGCACATGGCACAAGTTCAATCCCTAGTCAGAAATATTCCCTGGTGAAGGGAATGATTAACCACTCCCATGTTCTTGCCTGGAAAATACCATGGACAGAGAAGCCTGGTGGGCTGTAGTCCATGGGGTCACAAAGTCGGGCATGACTGAGCAACAAACACTTTCACTTCACTTCACATTACATCCCTAATACTTCTCTATCTTATAACAAGAGTTTCATACATTTGACTTCTTTCATCCAGTTCTCCCTTTCCCCACTCCTCATCTCTGGTGACCACAATCTTTTTTTCCTATGAGCTGTTTTTGTTTGTTTGATGTATAATTGACCTACAGCACTATGTTACTGCCTGGTGCACAACATAATTCCATATTTCTGTATATTACAAAATAATCACCATGATAAGTCTAGTTACCATCTGTTACCATGCAAAGTACTATTGACTATATTCCTCACAATGTACATTTCATCCCTATGACTCATTTATCTTGCAACTGGAATTTGTACCTCTTGATTTCCTTCACATAATTCACTCATCCCCACCTCTTATCACCACCCCACTGGTGATCATCTCTTTATTCCCTGTATCTATGTTTCTGTTTTGTTATATTTACATATTTGTTTTGTCTTCTAGATTCCACATATAAGTGAAATCATACAATATTTGCTTATTTCACTTAGCACAATATCCTTTAGATCTATCCAAGATCTTATTCTTTTTCTTAATACCTGAGTAATATATATATATATCCACTACATCTTCTTTACCTACTTATCTGTTGATGGTCACTTATGTTGCTTCCATGTCTTGGCTATGATGAATAACATTGCCATGAACATTAGTGTGCATTATTTTAGAAAAGTACCCAAAAGTAGAATTGCTTGATTGTATGGTAGTTCTACTTTTAATTTTTTGAGGAACCACTATAATGTTTTCCATAGCTGCTGTACAAATTTACATTTCTACTAACACTATGCAAGGGTTCACCTTTCTCCATATAGTGCCAACACTTGTTATTTGTTATGTTTTGATGATGCCCATTTTAATGGATGTGAGGTGATATCTCATTGTGTGGGTTGATTTACATTTCCCTAATATTAATGATGTTGAACATCTTTTCATGTGTCTACTGGCCATCTGTATGTCTTCTTGGGAAAAATGTCTACTCAGGTACTCTGCCCATTTTTTAATTGGGTTGTTTTCATTTTTGTTGAGCTATATGAGTTATTTGTATACACTGGATATTAACCTCCAATCAGATATATGATTTGCAAATATTCTCTCCCATTCAGTAGGCTGCCTTTTTAGATTTGTTGATTGTTTTCACTATGCAAAAACTTTTAAGTCCCATTAACAGATATAGGTATATCTGGTAAGATATAGTCCCATTACCAGAATTATTTTTAATGCTTTATAATTCTTTGTATTTATCTAACAGAGTGTTTTTTTATTTTTTGGATTTTATTTATTAATTTATTTTTTAAAATTTATTTATTTTCTTTACATTATCGTGTTGGTTTTGCCATACATTTACATGAATCCACCATGGGTATACATGTGTTCCCTTTCCAAAACCCCCCTCCCACCTCCCGCCCAATTCTATCTCTCTGGATCATCCCGGTGCACCAGCCCTGAGCACCCTGTATCATGCATCAAACCTGGGCTGGCGATTGATTTCACATATGATAATTTACATGTTTCAATGTCATTCTCCCCTATCATCCCACCCTTGCCCTCTCCCGTAGAGTCCAAAAGACTGTTCTATACATCTGCATCTCTTTCGCTGTCTCACATACAGGGTTATTGTTATCATCTTTCTAAATTCCATATATATGCGTTAGTATACTGTGTTGTTTTTCCTTCTGGCTTACTTCACTCTGGATAATAGGCTCCAGTTTCATCCACCTCAGTAAAACTGATTCAACTGTATTCTTTTTAATGGCTGAGTAATATGCCATAGTGTATATGTACCACGGCTTTCTTATCCATTCGTCAGTTGATGGGCATCTAGGTTGCTTCCATGTCCTGGCTATTGTAAACAATGCGGCGATGAACATTGGGGTACACGTGTCTATTTCAATTCTGGTTTCCTCGGTGTGTATGCCTAGCAGTGGGATTGCTGGGTCATATGGCATTTCTATTTCCAGTTTTTAAAGGAATCTCCACACTGTTTTCCATAGTGGCTGTACTAGTTTGCATTCCTACCAATGTAAGAGGGTTCCTACCAATTGTAAGAGGGTTCCCTTTTCTCCACATCCTCTCCAGCATTTATTGCTTGTAGACTTTTGGATGGCAGCCATTCTGACTGGTGAAAAGTGGTACCTCATTGTGGTTTTGATTTGCATTTCTCTGATAATGAGTGATGTTGAGTGTCTTTTCATGTATTTGTTAGCCATTTTTATGTCTTCTTAATAAGTCTTCATAAGTTTGATGAATAATCGGCTCTCTATGTGTTTTAATTTGTTGATTCTTCTGTATATTATATAAAATGACATTAGCTTCAAGCAAATGCATGTGATTATATGCCAATTTCAATGATTTATCTTTCTATTTCCCCTGTTCTTCTAGTCTGCTCCCAGTTTTCAAGAGGAGTCTATGCTATTTTTGGATTTTATGACAAGAAGTCAGTAAACACCATCACATCATTTTGTGGCACACTCCACGTGTCCTTCATCACTCCCAGCTTCCCAACAGATGGCACCCATCCATTTGTCATTCAGATGCGACCAGACCTCAAAGGAGCCCTCCTCAGCTTGATTGAGTACTACCAGTGGGACAAGTTTGCCTACCTCTACGACAGTGACAGAGGTAAGTGACAATGCCTCTCTCTCTTTGTAATGGGTCAAGTTCAGTGCCCACACATTATATTCATACTTACACATGATATTATAGAGCTGTGTGAGTATAGTCCAAGGGTGTGTGCATGCTTAGTCGCTTCAGTAGTTTCTGATTCTTTGTTACCCTATGGGCTATAGCCCGCCAGTTTCCTCTGTCCATGGGATTCTCCAGGCAAGAATACTGGAGTGGGTTGCCACGCCCTACTCCAGGGGATCTTCCTGGCCCAGGGATTGAACCTGTGTCTTCTCCATTGCAGGCAGATTGTTTACTGCAGAGCCACCAGGGAAGCCATAGTCCAAGGGTAACTTGGCTTAACTATGCTCTGAAAATGAAATGCAATTTGATCTAGGAAGCATATTTAGAATAAAACAAACAAAAATGTTGTGGATGTACAATTTATAGAGATAGATTGTGTTCACACAATGCCTGTATGTTCTATTGTAATGTAAAAAGCCCTTTCTGATATCAGCAGCTCAGACCCTAGGAGGACTATATTTCCAGTCCAAGGTGAGTGAAGTAACTCTTTGGAAACTAGTTTAGGTAAGATTTATGTAAATAGGCAAATAAGAATATCTTTAAAAATGTATATAAGTATTAAATATTTCCCCATGCAAAAGTTTTATCAGGCAAGGATGGTTGTTTTATTAACCTCGCTTGTAATGAGATTCCTGAGTCTTAGAGACATTGCAAGATTTTTTCATGATCCATTCATGTGTGGTTCAGCTGAACTCAAGTCTTTTGACACCAAAGCTTTGTCACAAATCTGTGGTTACTTATGAGGAGATGATTTGGATTAGTATGCCAATTGGAGTCTGGGTTCATTATCCTAGCTTTTATTTTGGGGGTGAGGGCACTTGCTCTGTGTTTCCCACATTGTTTGTCCTGAAGTTTGGTATTAGCAGACCTGATTAACCTTACATGTCATAGAATTCTAGGTATTGCTAACCATTCCTGGGTCTGTGATTCAGCTTCAGTGGGTCTGTGTACTCCCTAAAATAGTATGAACACTTTGTGCACATGATCATAGGTGATTTTTCTTAAAAGAGTATCCACCACCAAACTCAAATTATTGAGGACCACCGTTGCCAAAATACCAGCCTGTTCAGGGAGCAGCATGCTTTAAAGGTTCAAGGGAAAACCAAAAGCTTATTCCTACCAGGAGAAGGCACCTTGCTTTCCTGCAAAGACAGCTGAGCCAGGAGCCAGCCACCAGCCCTTCTGCAGGATCAGTTTGCAGACATTGACCACAGGAAGCAGAGCCAGGCATCAGGTTCACCGTCCTGGTCTCCAGTCCTGAGAATGAGGACGCTCTGTGGGAACGGCAGTCATCACTATACAAACTGAGCAAGTTTCTTCCTGCTTTGAGAAGGCAGAGGTTTGAACTACCCATGGGGAGTGAAAAACTGAAATACAGAACTGTTTAGAGTAAATACAGATTCCAGTGTGCTGGATTGCTCTGAAGTATCCTTCTGGTTCATGTGATAAAGGGCTTAGCATCTTGCTCTCTGCTGACTCTTTCACTCTTGACCTCTCTTCTAGGATTTCTACCACCTAAATGACCTTTACTTCTAGCCCCTCTTCAGTGTCCTTATCAAGTCTCCAGGCCCATGTGCTCATCCTCCATCCTTCCATTTCTGTACTTGTCTCTCTTCAATCCATTTTCCATAAAGGAGCCAGAAACTTTGAATGCTTTTATTAATTTCTTTAAATTTAGTCATTGCTTTATATTGGGGTATAGTTGATTTATAATATTGTGTTCGTTTCAGGTATACAGCAAAGTTCAGTTATACGTGTATATATATCCACTCTTTCATATTCTTTCCCATATAGAATGTTATAGGATATTGAATTGAGTTCTATACAGTAGGTCCTTGCTATTTATCTATTCTATATGTACTAGCATGTGCATATTAATCCCAAGCTTCTAATTTATCTCTCTGTTTACCCTTTGATAATCATAAGTTTATTTTCTATGTCTGTGAGTCTGGTTCTGATTTGTAAATAAGTCCATTTGTGTCATTTTTTTTTTAGATTCCACATATAAGTGATATCATATGATATTTGTCTTTGTCTGACTTATTTCACTTAATATGATAATCTCTAGGTCCATCCATGTTGCTGCAAATGGCATTATTTAATTTTTTGATGACTGAATAATGTTCCACACCACATCTTTATCCATTTTTCTGTAGATAGACATTTAGGTAGTTTTCATATCATGGCTATCGTGAATAGTGCTGTAATGAACATTGGGGTCCATCATTTTGAATTATGGTTTTCCCTGGATATATGCCCAGGAGTGGCTTCTCAGCTGGCTTGGTGGTAAAGAACCCACCTGCCAATGCAGGAGACACAAGAGATGTGGGTTCAATCCCTGGGATTAGGAAGATCCCCTGGAGTAGGTAATGGCAACCCACTTCAGTATTGTTGCCTGGAAAATTCCACAAGGATCCTGATGGGTTCCTGTCCATGGGTTGCAAATAGTCTGACACAACTAAACAACTGAGCACAGCCCCTGCCCATGCCCAGGAGTGGGATTGCTGGATCATATGGTAGCTCTATTTTTTGACTGTTTTATATGCTTTTCTGGCCACATTGATCCCTTGCTTAATATACTCCAATATACTTTCGTTATAATGAAGATAAAGTTGAAATTTACTAACATGACTTTAGGGTCTTATTAGTATCTGGTTCCTGCCCATTTATACTATGGTCTTGCTCATCTACCAACCTAAACTCATTTCACTAACATTCTTTCACTTTCTCAGACGTACCAAACTCTTTGACCTCAAATCTCTGCACATTCTACTTAGTATTTCTCCTTAGGTCTCAGGTTATATAACGTTCCCACAGAGATGCATTTAATATTGTTATCTTCTCTCAAAGTAATCTCTTTTTCTCCTATAGTACTTATCACAATATATAATTAATATGGATGTTCATTCTTTCACCCAAGAATTAAACTTCTAGTCTGTTCTGTTCTAGGAACTGTTTAATCACACAGATTTTAATCTTTTTATTTAAGATCTGGCTATATGCCCAGGAAGCCAATGCCCTGGCAGTAACCACTACACCTAACTGTACATACAGTGCTTAAGGTAATGCTGGAGCAGAGTTGATAGTCAATAAATGGGGTTAATAAATGAATGAGTTGAATATCTGTGTGTTTTGAGATGATATTAGAACCTGAATCCTGCTTGCTAAATCAAAGGATCAGAGGTGAATTCTCCTTAGTTTTTGATGAGGTGGAAGGTGGTGTTTTATCTCCAGGGACACACTTTACCCTCTCTATGGCGCTCTCTAGTTGACACTGAACTTTTGAGATAATTCAAGGAGACAACAACTGATATAAATAGAAGAGAAATTCTAGTATTTGAAGAGAGAAGAAAGGCAATCTCTGGGAAATAAAGGATCAGATGATGAGGATAGACTTATGTACTTGTGAAAAGAACCTGAGACATTTTAATGATTTTATTAACACTTTAGAAATATTAAATGAAATTGAAGTGATGAGATAATCTCCAATCCTTAAATTATACAAATTGATTTGAGTTCAAGTGCAGCCATGGAGAGGTCACTGTTAGAGTGATATTATTAAGTAGTTGCATATTAAAGCCAAAATTGACTTTGTGGATACATTTTCAAGTTATTTTCAAATGGATACTTATGTTTTAATATGATGAGTATTACACTGGCCTTTTATCTGAATCTGTTTTCAGAGATAAATGTGTAAGACTCAAAATACCGGCAAAAGACTTGACCTTCATGTAACGTTTTCCTTGTCTTACAGAAATGGGATGCTTGCTCTCTGATTTTTCCTTATTAATGACAATTGTTATAGCTTTGCTGTTGTATCACATTTAAAAATGTTTATTCATACATCTATGTCAGGTATGTTCCCCCACCCAACGAACTGTAGACAAAGGAGGACAAAGATGCATCCTGATCTTTGTGTAGATCTTTGACTATTTCAGGTTTACTTGTGATCGGGGTGTCATGTGACCCCTTAGAACTGCTGGAGTCTTCTCTTTATCCAAGCTATGTGACAGCATCCTGGGACTCCTTGTTACCCCAGCATCTTTCTTAAAGCTCCAGAAAGAGTAGCTAGATGGATCTTCAACATGTTTGAGCTATAGAGTAATGAGGTTACCTATATTAATGCATTCAATATAGGTTTTTCTTTGGATACATATGTACTAAATTTGAACCAGAACTTGCTCAAAATGTGGTTTTTATTTATTGGGTTAGTGTTGATAAAGTAAGGTAATACATTTCGGTAGACAGTAGGTAAAACCAGAACTAATGATTTATAACTTGGTTTTAATTTTGAACCATACTATTTTTCCCTGAAGGGAAGGCACATTGATTCCAGTTCTTAAAAGGCACCATGCATAGAATAAAAATGCTTCCAAATTATAAATTTATTTTACCATATTCCTGAGAAAGTCAGAGAGGGAAATATATGTTAATCTAATCTGGTCTAGGCATGCTGCTTTGATTTAGTGATCATAAATATTAATTTCTGTGCCTGAAAGATGAATAAGGGCAGTGAATTTTAAATGGAACAAAGAAAATATTTTTAAGAAAAAGGACATTGTCTGAATGAAATAGAACTATTCGTAGTAGTCATTTTTAATCTCACCCATTAATGTGAAAACTCAGATATTTAAGGGGCTTCCTAGGTGTCACTACTGGTAAAGAACTCACCTGCCAATGCAGGAGACATAAGAGACACAGGTTCGATCCCTGGGTTAGGAAGATCCCCTGGAGAAGGAAATGGCAACCTACTTCAGTCTTCTTTCCTGGAGAATCCCGTGGACAGAGGAACCTGGCAGGCTATAGTCCATAGAGTCTCACAGAGTCGGACACAACTGAAGTGACTCAGCATGCACGCAAGACATTTAGACTTCACCTGTTCGGGGGCTGTAGGTTTTTCTATAACTTTGTCCTAGTATTATGAACACTACCTTAAGATGAGATTGTTAACTGCTTCTAGTAATACTTGGAGAGAAGACTTAGGGAGATTGTCAGCTTATGAATGGTTATACAGCTGTAACTAATCCAGCAACAGTTAAGCACATGAAGAAGTAATACAGTAAAGAAAAAAGTAATAGTATTTTAGCCATTCTTTCTTCTATCCAGAAATCTGAGCATTTAATAAAGCATAGAACTTAATTTTAGAGTTCTATAATATTCTTGAGGTTTTTTCAGAATATATTTTAAGTACATTTATTAGATACAACAATTAATTTTCCAGATTTTTTCTATTTGTAGATGAACAATTGTATATCTCAATTTTTTTGTCCTAAGCAATGAAATAATAAGAAATTAAGCCACAATTTATATATCCTGATTTAGTGGTACAGATACTAGTTGAATAATCAGCTACTAAAAGTTTTAAACCAACCAATATTTATATAGAATTCCCATTGTTCATACAAGTTTATATTCTGAATTAAGGGATGAATATATTTATAAAGATACTTCTAGGCTAGTTTGTGTGGAAGGGAAAGAGGTAATACTTCTTCACCTAATTAGAATATGTTACCAAGACACTAAAAGCATTAATTTGTGTTTTGTATGAATACTTCAGTTTCACCATAATATTTGTTATATGCATAGTCAGTAATTTTTTAAAAATTTTAAAATTATCTATTAATTTTATATAAGCAAACATAATATAAAACTCTTAGTTTTAGGGAAAGGGCAGACCACATTGAGAAAGTACTTGAGAGTCAGTTACTGTTACTAAAAATGTTCTGTTAGTTTCTGCTGTGCAGCAAAGTGAGTCAGCTTCACGTTCACATACATTCCCTCTACTTTTGGATTTCCTTCCCCTTTCGGTCACCACAGAGACTGCCAAACAGAGTGAAGTAAGTTAGAAAGAGGAAAACAAATACTGTATATTAATGCCTGTGGAATCTAGAAAAATGGTATAGATGATCTTACTTGCAAGGCAGAAATAGAGACATAGATGTAGAGAACAAACCTATGTATACTAAGGGAGAAAAGGGGGATATGAATGAAGAGGGAGACTGGGATTGACACATACACACTATGGATATGTGTACAGCACAGGGAACTTACTCAGTGCTCTGCAATGACCTCAATGGGAAGAAAGTGCAAAAGGAAAGAAATATTCGTAGGTGTGGGCTTCCCTGGTGGCTCAGCGGTAAAGAACCAGCCCAAAATTCAGGAGACGCAGGTTCGATCCATGGGTCTCGAAGATCCCCTGGAGGAGGGCATGGCAACCCACTCCAGTATTCTTGCCTGGAGAATCCCATGGACAGAGGAGCCTGGAAGGCTACAGTCCATGAGTCACCAAGAGTCAGACACGACTAAGTGACTTGGTGCACACACATGCATATGTAAAACTGATATGTGGCTTTTAAAGAGGTGACAAAAGAGAGTCACATCATGATTGGAATGTGAAAAGGTAGGACCTTGACAGTGGAAAAAGTTTAGAAAATCTGCTTTTTTTTTCCCTACTAGAAAAGAAAACTGAATAAACTTAATAACTGTTTTCAAATACATTAGTAGCTATCAAATTGATTCTGATGACCAGTCGTGGTAATATCCTCACTGATGATGAAAATCAAGAAAAGGGCTTGAATTACATCCTGGAAGGATTATGTCTTTTGTGCTTCCTGTATTGGCAGGTGATTCTTTACCACTGTGCCGTCTGGGAAACCTGGCTATTTATTTACAGGGAATGGAAATAATAGGTGATCCCCGAATTTTTTAAAAGAAGTCTTACCATCAATATATTTTTTACAGTGCGTGTAGTCTCTATTTAAATAATCCCTTGAGGAAATCTTGTTTATATTAATTTCGTTTTTCTTGTTACAAGACCAAATGGAGGAAACTGAGTTTGTTGTTTTGCCCCCAAACTCCACACAATTCATTTTAAGTTTAACTTATGATTCTGCTTTTCAGTTTGAAATGGAAGTAAATTATTTTTAATTTTATTATGAAATATTTTCAATAACAACAAGGACAGAATAATATGGAGACCCTCCAGGACCCATAAGCCAACTTTATTAATGACTGATAAGAGGAATGTCATTTTACCTCTATCCTTCTGCCCTTCACCATTATTTTCAAGCAGATACTTCACATCCTATCATTTCATCTGTAAATATTGCAGTTTGTATTTTGAAAGAATAATTCTCTTGGTTTAAATATGACTACAGTATTATCATCATACATAGGCAAGTTAACATTAACTTGTTTGTAACACCATCTCCTTTTTTCACAGTTTGAATCAGGATAAAAATGAGCCCCATCTATCTAGTTGGCTAACATATCTCTTAAGCCTCTTATTAAGGTGATATAGAGTTTCACCATAGTCTGTCAGTCAGTTCAGTCCCTCAGTCATGTCCCACTCTTTGCGACCCCATGAACTACAGCATGACAGCCTTCCCTGTCCTTCACCATCTCCAGGAACTTGCTCAAACACATGTCAGCTGAGATGGTGATGCCAGCTCATCCTCTGTCATCCCCTTCTCCTCCTGCCCTCAATCTTTCCCAGCATCAGGGTCTTTTACAATGAGTCAGTTCTTCACATCAGGTGGCCAAAGCATTGGAGCTTCAGCTTTAGCATCAGTCCTTCCAATGAATATTCAAGACTGATTTCCTTTTGGATTGACTGGTTTGATCTCCCTGCAGTCCAAGGGACTCTCAAGAGTCTTCTTCAACACCACAGTTCAAAAGCATCAATTCTTCAGTGCTCAGCTTTCTTTATGTCCAACTCTCACATCCACACATGACTGCTGGAAAGATCATAGCTTTGACTATACATATCTCTGTCAGAAAACTAATGTCTCTGCTTTTTAATATGCCATCTAGTTTTGTCATAGCTTTTCTTCCAAGGAGCAAGTATGTTTCAGTTTCATGGCTGCAGTCACCACCTGCAGTGATTTTGGAGCCCAAGAAAATAAAATCTATCACTGTTTCCATTGTTTCCCCGTCTATTTGCCATGAAGTGATGGAACAGGATGCCATGACCTTAGTTTTTTTTTCTTGCATGTTGAGTTTTAAGGCAACACTTTCATTCTCCTCTTTCACTTTCATCAAGAGGCTCTTTAGTTCCTCTTTGCTTTCTGCCATAGTGTGGTGTCATCTACATATCTGAAGTTATTGATCTTTCTCCCAGCAATCTTGATTCCAGCTTGTGCTTCATCTAGCCTGGCATTTTGTATAATGTACTCTGCATATAAGTTAAATATGCAGGGTGGCAATATACAGCCTTGGCATACTCCTTTCCCAATTTTGAACCCAGCCCATTGTCCCATGTCTGGTTCTAATTGTTGCTTCTTGACCTGTATATGGGTATCTCAGGAGACAGGGTATGGTCTGGTATTCCCACGTATTGAAGAATTTTCCATTTGTGGTGATCCACACAATCAAAGCTTTAGAGTAGTCAGTGAAGCATGAAAGTGAAAGTTGCTCAGTCCTGTCTATCTCTTTGTGAGCCCATGGACTATACAGTCCATGGAATCCTCTAGGTCAGAATATCGAAGTTGGTAGCCTTTCCCTTCTCTAGGGGATCTTCTTCCCAATCCAGGAATGAACCCAGGTCTCCACATTTTAGGCAGATTCTTTGCCATCTGAGCCAGAAGGGAAGCCCAAGAATACTGGAGTGGGTAGCCTATCCCTCCTCTAGCAGATCTTCCCCACCCAGGAATTGAACTGGGATTTCCTGCTTTGCAGGCAGATTCTTTACCAACTGAGCTATCAGGGAAGCACGAATGAAGCAGAAATAGATGATTTTTCTCTAATTCTGTTGCTTTTCCCATAATCCAGTGGATACTGGCAATTTGATCTCTGGTTTCCCTGCCTTTTCTAAATCCCACTTGAGCATCTGGATGTTCTCGTTTCATGTACTGTTGAAGCCTCACTTGGAGAATTTTGAGCATTACTTTGCCAGTGTATAATATTTTGTGGTAGTTTAAACATTCTTTGGCATTGCCTTTCTTTGGAATTGAAAAGAAAACTGACCTTTTCCAGTCCTGTGGCCACTGCTGAATTTTCCAAATTTGCTGGCATATTGCAAAACACGTGTGCAGCACTTTCACAGCATTATCTTTTAGGATTTGAAGTAGCTCAGCTGGAATTCCATCACCTCCACTAGCTTTGTTCATAGTGATGCTTCCTAAGGCCCACTTGACTTTGCACTCCAGGATGTCTGGCTCTAGGTGAGTGATCACCCCATCGTGATTATTTGGGTCATTTAGATTCTTTTTCTACAGTTTTTCTGTGTATTCTTCACCCTCTTCTTAGTATCTTCTGCTTCTCTTACATCCATAATGTTTCTGTCCTTTATTGACCCATCTTTGCATGAAATGTTCCCTTGGTATCTCTAATTTTCCTGAAGAGATTCCCACAGTTTGGAATTTGATGATTGCACCACTGTGGCATTTAACACATTGCCTATATTCCTCATTAAAGGATAATAAGAGCTAGCTAGATGCTTGTTGAGGTTCACATTAGCTTTTTTGGTATGAATACTGCGTAGGTGATATTGAGTATCCCCATTTGAAAGGTAACGTCTGGCCATCTTTTCGCTCTCTTTGTGTTGTTAGCATTAGTTAACCATTGTTGTCTTGATTCATTAATTCACTCGGTGTTACAAGATTGGTTATAATTCTGAATCTGTATTATTTCATAATTTATTAGCTGGAGTTTTT
This sequence comes from Antilocapra americana, assembly GCA_007570785.1. NCBI lineage: Eukaryota > Metazoa > Chordata > Mammalia > Artiodactyla > Antilocapridae > Antilocapra > Antilocapra americana. Next base: position 18,577,506 of record ML663006.1, read on the forward strand.
TCCAAAAAAGAAAAAGTTCCCTTAATTATCACCCTGAGTAGAGTTCATATAGGAAAAGCAGGAAGGAAGCTTGTTTATTTTCCTTTATTTACCAGTTTTCAAAATAATTACTTGGCTCCTTTCAAAAAGCCATCAAATAGTATCTTTCAAAGGCAATCACATGTTTTTATTAACTGTCATTGCTAATTGATGGATTTAAAAAATGTATATATTTAAGTCTTTTGTAGATATTATTCTTACTGATGTTCACATTGCCTCATCTTTATTTAAAGTGATTCTTCTCAAATTGGTTTCTGAGTCTTTGACCCAGTGCTGGTAGTTTTGCAGAGTTTCCTTGCTTTATGGTGAAACAAGATGTTCTAGACCCTTCTTAAATATCCTTGGCCAGTATAGAATCAGTAAAAACTTTAACAATATTTTCCAGGATCAGATCGTTTTCAACAAGATTTAGAATGCACATATTTTTGGTGTGGTAAGTACATTTACATCACGTTTAGTACATGAATAAAGCTTTTAGAGTCATGTGATTACATTGGGTAAGTCCCATATTCTATGGATAAAATAGGATCAATAGTCTTGTCTGTTTGGAATAAGGAAGATGATGTGAGGAAACCTGAATTCTTTTTGGAGCCTTGATTTTTATTGTTCATTAGGCTAATTGTCGAAGTTCTGAATTTGTGTTGGCTATGAGGAGTTGAAGTAACATGAAAGCCACGTTTATATACTGGTTTTCCAAATGTTAAATGGAAGAATTAACTTTAAGAAAGACATTCCCAAAGTGTCTCCTCAAAATCCAACATATGAAGTAATGTGTGAACAACTAAAAATAAAAATACCATTTTCTAAGTTGTATGATGCTATAAGGGGTTACTGCTAGCAGAGTGTTCTCACCTTTGGGAAGTTAAGTAATTGTAACTAATATTGAGAAAGTTGTCTGCCCATCTGGTTAAGAGGTGAACATGTGATTTCTGCAGCATTAGTCCCAATAACGTACACAAAAATGATGTAACAGAAGGCTGAGGAAGAAAATAACAACTGCTGACTAGAAAGTGATAGGAGGAAACAGAACCTCAGAGATGACTGGCTTTTAGGCTCACGGAGGCCCACATAGACTGATCTCACTGAAAACAGACTCAGCCTCTTCAGGAGGACAATGTGAAACAGAGTGTCATAGATAAACAAATATTAATTTTCCATTCTGTACAAGAAAGAATGGAATGTCTTTTTATTTTGTTAAAGCCAGAGATAGAGGCTTCCCCAGTCCAGTGGTCAAGACTTCACCTTCCAATGCCGGGAATGTGGGTTCAATACGAGGTCAGGGAGCTAAGATTACACATGCCTTGAAGCTAGAAAAACAGAATATAAACAACAGAAGCAATATTGTAGCAAATTAAATAAAGACTTTAAAAATGGTCCACATTAAAAAAAAACAAAACTTAAAGCAAAAACAAGTAACAAGTAAACCATCAACAACAAAATCAGAGATGAGGAATCCCCAGGCAGTCCAGTGGTTAGGACTGGGTGCTTTTACAGACTGGCAAGGGTGCAGGTTCAAACCCTCCTAGGAGAATTAAGATCTCACATGCTGCACAATGTGGCCAAAAAAACAAAACAAGACAAAACAAAACCCAAAGTAGCGAAGAAAAAAAAAAAAATCACACTTTGGGACTATTCAGAGGAAGACAGTTGAGAAAAGGGGGCTGAAAGAAAGGGGAGTGGTTTTCCCCCAAACTATGACTCTTTCCATCAAAACAATGGCAGTTAGAAGAAAGAGTTTTTGATGTAAAGTGGAAATAAGTGGATGTTGATAGGGATTCTAGCTGTAGCTTTTTAGAGGTGTCAGCATCCCCTTAATTGCACAAAAATATCAGCCTTCCAAATATATTTGCTGTCAGTTTCCCAGTGCGGTTCTGCATTTTTCCAGCCTCCTCATCAGGCCCCACGTCTCTCTGCCTTCCTAGGCTTGTCCACCCTGCAGGCCGTGCTGGATTCTGCCGCCGAGAAGAAGTGGCAAGTGACCGCCATCAACGTGGGGAACATTAACAATGACAAGAAAGATGAGACCTACCGCTCCCTCTTCCAGGATCTAGAGCTAAAAAAGGAGCGGCGTGTCATCCTGGACTGTGAGCGGGACAAAGTCAACGACATCGTAGACCAGGTTGGCTCCTCTCTGTTTCCTAAGGCACCAGATTTAGAGGCTGTGTGCAGTGTCAGCGTTTGCAGAGTGCCCGTGTGAGATGCTGGCGCAGCAGTTTTTGACGGTTTAGGGAGGATACAGCACAGATCATCAGTTAGATTATCTCTGGCTTCAGTGAACAATAGCAGAGGGTCCCCAACAACGCTGACACATACATATATTCAGTACATGATTCCGGGCTCATGTTGTGTATGGTAATTGTTGTCCTAAACTTTAGTATTTTGAAATGGAAATTTAAAATCCAATTCCTTTGAACTTTTTAGAGATAAATAGACACATATTAAGTGAAAATAAGTCTGGGTCCTAAGGGAAAAGTAAGTAATAAATGAATTCTTTGGCAAGACATGAAGGATCAAACATTTAGGATACAATGTGGTAAGCTAAACCTGGATTGTTATCTGAGTGGGGTTAGGTCTTCAGAAAGAGCAGGTGTTTTTTTTTCCAAGAAGGAATCTTTTCCTCCTAGTAGGTAGGTTTTGTATCACTTATGAAACTATTAATTTATGAAAATAAAATACATAGGAGAGATACATTTCATCCTTTCTGTTTGAGAAGTAAGCTAGATGTATTAACTTGCAATATTTTAAAGAATAACATGATACCAGAGATATAGATGCTTTATCTGTGCTCGTCACTCGATTTTTCTTTCAAAAAGTTAAGATCTTTCAGAATACAACAGCCATGTAGTGATTTTCAAGGGATAGAAATAAAGTCATTTATGTTATACGGATAGGGGGTGACCATGGGTGGTGGTGAAAAGCATCAGGGTTTACTGACTGAAGTCTCCTCCACTGGGATCTGCTTTTTTCCCAACTGAAAGTGTATATTTATATTTTCCTTAGAATAATTATATATATATATATTCATTTATATATTATTTACATATATAAATGAATATATATAAAATTATTCCTTGGAATAATATAGGATTGGAAATAAAATTGCAGTTTACTATGCATTTATTGTCTCTCTATCCTTTGAACAGAAAATTAGATTCATTACTCTGTATAACACAAAGTATTTTGCAAATGTAAATATTGATGAAGCCTTAATTGATATAGAATAATACAAGGCCTAAGATATACAAAATAGATTTCTCGTGAAATATTGAGTAAGTGAATAAAACTAGCTTGTTATGAGGAAGAACAAAATGTTATATGTCAGAGAAGTGAACATATCAGTAGAACAGTCTTAATTCTTATCTCAGGATATGAGACTGTGATTGTTTTTAACCTGAGGCCTCTTGTTTAAACGTGACCTCAACAACTCATTTGAATTTCAGAAGAGATTCTCATTAAAACTGAATTTTAATAGTAGTCATTAGTCTTTGGTTTTAAAAATTTATGTATTCATCACTCATCATAATACAGGTTGATGATAGCCTATAAGAAAATATTTCTTTCAAAACCAGAAGAGAGAAACTGTGAGAGCAACTGGGAATATATGGAATGGAACTTCTTAAAATTTATTTTATTGAAGTATAGTTGATTTACAGTGTGTGTTAGTTTCTTCTGTACAGCAAAGTGATTCAGTTATATCTATCTATCTATCTTTCTATCTATACATTCTTTCTCATATTCTTTTCCATGATGGTTTATCATAGAATATTGAATAGATTTCTCTGTGCTATACAGTAGGACTTTGTTATTTATCCATTCTATATATAATAGTTTGAATTTGCTAATCCCCAAATCCCAGTCCTTCACTCCCTCATCTCTCCCCCTTAGCAACCACAAATCTGTTCTCTGTGTCTGTGAGTCCATTTCTGTTTCATAGGTAAGTTCCTTTGCATCATATTTTAGATTCTACATGTAAATAATATCATATGGTATTTGTCTTTGGCTTACTTCATTTAGTATGATAATCTCTAGATCCATCAGTGTTGCTGAAAATGACATTGCTTCATGGAATGGAATGTTTTGAAACAAATAATACATTGTGTTTAAATAATGTATAACAAAGAATGTAATAACAAATAATACATTGTGATTAAATAAACATCCATATGGATATCCATTCAAAATGTACACAGTATCTTGGGCATATATTTTATTTGAATTTACAATGTGCATTTATTGAGAACATTATATGTGTCTGGAATGAGGGATATAGAGAAAGGAAAGAAAGAGGCTTGATTGCACCCCATGAATTCACTGTTTAGAGGGGAAGGAAAGTGTGCACACATAATCAGTGCTGCAGTATTTCAGGTTATAATGCAATGTGGTCTAACAGGAGTTGGAAGATTTATGAAAGGTTCACACACAGGTACCAGTTGGCTGGCTGGCTTGTGTTCAAGCCTTCATGTGTTTGTTCAGTGCATTTCTCTGAGCATCTAATGTTTGCCAGACAGGCACTGCAGTAGATCCAAAAACATAATGTTAAATAGAACTGGCCTGCCCCATCAAGGTGAACAGTCATGATGTTTTACTGTCCCATAAATATGCACCTATAATAATGCTGTATACTATTAAGGAACAGAACAGGTTATTATGAGAAAAAAGTTGAACACAAAAGTAATTTCAATTGAAATTCATTGAAGACCTCTGTTGAATAGAGTTTGCTAGGCAAAAAGTAGGACTAAGGTACATTTAAAGAAAAGGAAGCACTATTTACTTATTCCCTCTGTCAAGAGAATGGAGATGAGATAAAACTTTATATCCCTAATAGCTTAAAGTTAAAAATAGAATTAAACAATGTTAGTCTTGAATACTTTATCACTTAATAAAATCTTAGAGACACCTATTTCTAGTTGTGATTAGGTGGGAAAAGGACTCAGACATCAAACGCATTCAGAAATTAACAAACTTACTGTTGTTAGTATAATACTAATGGCTCATAAAATAGAGATATGATTGTGTGGTGGATACTAACTCTTAGACAGAAGTAGGGCTAGACCATTTTCATATTTCTCTGTTCTGTCGATGAACACATAAGTCAAGGACTTATACTTTTGGTAGCACCATTTATACTATGATTTTTCTTAATTCCCAGAAGGAAGACCTGCATGATTCATACAGTAGGATGACCTGTAAGCACAGTCAATAGATGGCAGTAGGAAATATGAGACATGACCATCTGAATTCAGCTTATGTTAATTAAAATGCATTTCATTTAGGAGGATATCTTTTCTTCAAAATCCTACGTTCAATACAGAGTGTTCTTTTTCTGGGAAAAGGCAATTTAGTTGTGTTACATAAAAATAAGTTGCAAAATAATATAAGCCCAACTCCCTTCCAAATAACGACCACTTAGAAGCAAAGTCTGCCATATAGAGGAGTGGTGACATATGGTAGAATCCGTCTAGGATTTGGCCCTTCACTTGCTCTTTGACTGGGTTCATTCTCTAGGTTGGTAAGGTCCCGTGGAGAAGGGAAAGGCTACCCACTCCAGTATTCTGGCCTGGAGAATTCCATGGACTGTATAGTCCATGGGGTTACAAAGACTCAGACAAGACTGGGCAACTTTCACTTGCTCTTTGAGCCTCTGACTTTGTCTGGGATGAGGAAGGGAATTCAGGAAGGGAATCTTCTAGGAGGTCGCAATATAGGCTGGGATTCACTGTGCCTAAAGAGACACAGAATATGGTGGTGGAGGAACTTTCCAAGCAGAGCAAATGGAATCTGTGAAAGCTCTGAGGTGACGGAAAGATGCCTTTTGTGTACAAAGAAACTGAAAGAGGACTCTAACTCTAGTTAGAGAGAAAAGGCAGACTGGATTTTGCTACATATCAAGGATTTTGATCATTTTGCTGAAAGCAAAGAGAAGCCCCAAAAATAGTTTAATAAGAGACTGAGCTAATGTTTTCCAGTTTTTATTAGCATGTGATGCTTTCCATAGGTGTGACTATTCTCTAAAAAATAGAAATTACAGTTGAGTATCTAAGTACCCTCTACAGCATGGCTATTTCACCCACTTTTCTTTATGAGTGATTTAGATCAGTGAGGGGTCCAGTCTATTCAGTAATGTCCAAGACTGTTGTGAGCATTACCAACAATTGCTTGTTCCATTTGGTGTTTATCTTGCCATTGATTTTTGACATAGATTTGTGGAAAAAATTTTACTTCTCTGATATTTTGCTGCTTCAATAACAGTGGAAATAACAATGTTCATTGTAACTAGACTACAAGTATTTCAAGATTCTTAAGACTGGAATATTATTTTACAGACCTCTGTTAGAATTCTGTTATATACTTCTTAATATTCTTTTTAAATTCATGTACTATTATAAAATACATATGTGTGTTTGTCTTTGAAAGTAGATTGTAATTATAAAACTTCAGATATTGGTTTCAGCTGTCTATGTTTCATTGAAGAGAAAAAAGGTAGCTGTGGTAGGAATAAAATTATGACTTTTTATGGATTTTCACTATTAACAAAACCAAGATATTTATTTTTGTTTAGTTGTTGGCTTCTTGAAAGGTAAAATTTATAAAGCACTGAAATGTATGGTTACTTTTTTCTGAGAGAAATAGTCACTGAATTTGATAATTACATTTTATCAAGTATGATTCTTTGTAGATGATCAAGAAACAGGGTAAATAAATGTTTAAAATTTTCTGAATCAAATCATAGCATAAGTAATTTTACATTTGCATTACTTACATTTGTTTTTGTATCTTTGTCAGGTTATTACCATTGGAAAACATGTTAAAGGGTACCATTACATCATTGCAAATCTGGTAGGTAAATTAATCATAGTTATTATTTTAATAGAGATACCTATAAATTAAAAACAATCAGCAGCAGATTTATCAATGGTATTTTTAAGAGCATATTTTAATTATATTAGTCAGTTAGAAGTGATTTTTTTCTGAATTTGTTATGTTTTAGATTTACTTTCCATTTTATATTTTCTAATCACTTTCCTGTTATTATAAATGATATGAGAAATAATAAAACAATATTTGACAAACTTGTGCTTTGTGTTATAAGACATATTTTAACAGAGGGAAAATTTTCAAAAAGATAAAATTTTATTGTCCAAATTTCCTCTTGTTTCTCACTGTCCCTATAATTTATAAGTGTTAGCCTTTACCCATTTCTTTAAAGTTCTTTGTGTGTATAGCAAGTGCACATTTGTGAGACTGTGTCTTAAGTGCACAAGAAAACCTGGAAATATCTAGAATATTGGTATGTTATATATTATTTATTTCTGATTTCCTACTTGCTGTATAAGCAACACAATGAAAACTGAATTACTACAGTTGATCACTTTTTCTTTGAGATTCCCCTAAAATTAAGATTATCCTGAAACACATATGTGTATTGCTCAGTTGTGTCTTTTTGCGGCCCTGTGTACTGTAACCCACCAGGCTCCTCTGTCCATGGAATATTTCAGGCAAGAATACAGGCATGGGTTTCCATTTCCTCCTCCAGGGGATCTTCCTAACCCGAGGATCGGACCTGCATTTCCTGTGTTGGCAGGTGGATTCTTTACCACTGAATCATCTGAGAAACCCCTATATTGAAACATCCCAGTGGTTAATTGCATCTTTCTTTCTTCAGTATTATCAAAGTCAAATCAGAATTATCACTAGATGCTCCAGTTTTCAAAACAGTTTTTAGATCAGCAATAAAACGAGCTCCAGTTTTTATTGTTGCAAAGGTTTATGATTTTTATTAATGTGACCCTGTATAATTGAGGGCTGCATCTCCCCAACCTGAGAAAAAAATGTGATTATAAGAGCAACAAAAGAAGAGAATGAGGATGTATTCTCAACAGCATTATAGGACTCTGAGGTTTCCTATTTATACAAATGAAGATCTGTGTCATGGCTTCTGGAATATTAGATTGTTGTATCACAAGACATTACATCTAGTAGTCATGGAGAGATTGAGAAAGCTCACAACCTTACAAGTGATAAATACTGTTTTCAGCATTGATAAAGAATATTAAATCCTAGACATACATGCTATTGGGAAAAGTTAGTTGTTCAACATAAAATTTCTGTTTGGCAATGAAATAATTACTCTAAAAATTCCTTAGAACTTACTTACCAGTGGGTTTATAGATCCTAAATGAATCCCGATTAGAGAATCAAGAGTTAAAATAAATGCAGCTCTGTAATCAGTCTCTCCAGAACTGTTCTGTGCAGGGAACAGTCTGGACAGTCAGTCCCCATGCGAACTGTGCCATTTGATGAACAGCATAGAGCCACACTGAAAGCTGTGATCTTAAAAAATGTCCAGATGGAAAAGTTATATTGGAACATGGAGAAATAATGACAGAAGGAGGTCCATCAATTTGAGAGTTGATATGAAAAATGAAATATGTGTTTGAATGGCCAAAGTAAAAAGAGTCAAAAATAAAAGCAACTTCTTGCTGCTGTCATGCTTCTAGGGAAAAGTCTACCTAATATTTTATCTGAACTCAAGTGGTATTTTTCCTTTTTTAAATACTTTGTATACTACCATATGGAACTTCTGGTGAATCAGTAGATTGAAAGAATCTGTAGAGTGCTGCAGTTTCTGAGAATTTCTAGGGCACTTGAAAATTTCACTGATATTTAAAATTGAAGAATTCCATCTAAAATTGAAGGGCTTTTATCTTCCAAACTCTTGATTAGGTTTGCACCCTTTCCCTGCCCAGTGGCTAGTGCATGTAAGAGGAAGTGGTTGTAATAGGTAGAAAAATCCTCAGATATTATTGTTGGCTCATTTCTTTAGGAATTGCTGAAAGCTTGATTAACCTCCCCAGTAGGCTGTGGTTCAGTTCCTGTTATGTCATTAAAAGGGATAAAATGATGAAGAAGTAATCATAAGGAATGCAATTGTCCTTCTTCAGCCCTTCATATATACATTAAAAACCTTGCCATCCACCCACCTGACTCTGTCTACAATGAGACTAACTCATCAACCAGCCCCACTTGAGCACATACAAATTCCAAGAATCATTTCAGCATCTTCCTCTTAGACTGCCAAGCATTACCAAGCACTTGAGAAAAATCTTTGCAATGAAGGACACAGTACAAATAAACAAGTAAAGAGAAATAGGGCAGTCGGGAATCAGAAGAACAATGTCTCAAATTTTAAGAATATGTGCAGAGAAAGAGGAGAAAATGTTACCCATAATGAAAAGAAAAGGATGCTAAAAAAGGGAACAAGAAAGAGCTCTGGGAAATTAACTTATTATTTTTTTTAAATCACATGTAAAATTACATAACTTGGAAGGTAAACTTGAAAAAGTCTTTTGCAAAATGAAATTACAATATAAAACAGTGTGTGTGAAAAAGACTGAGGGACTCAAATGTTTAATCCAAGAGTTACATCTTAATAAACTTTGTAGAAACACAAATAGTGAAAAAAGGGGGAAGGAAATTATCAAAAGAAATGTTCACAAAAATTCCTGACACACAACTGTCTATTGAGTACACACAATAATGAAAGACAAAAGGCTTCATATTTTAAACAAAATATCATCATGAAATTTCTGAGATAAATAAAAGATCTTAAAGGTTTTGACACATGGGGGCCAGGGAGCAATATGAAACAAGTCACATGCAAAAAATAATTGGAAATAATGGTATTGTAATTTTTAATAAAAATAAAAGTCTCTGAAAAAATGCCTTCAGATTATGAGGATTTCAGTTTAAAATTGAAATTTTAAGTTTTGACCAGACAAAATACTGGTCAATTGTCAGAGCAGAATAAAGGTATTTTCAGGCATTCACTGTCTCCAAAAATGTACCTCCATGCATCTCAGAAGACTTCTGAGGACTCTAGCAGAAGGAAGGAGTAAAACAGGAGAGAAAAGTGATGCAGAGAATCTGCTCAGAAAAGTGAGGAGGGGTATTTCAGGGGAATAATGGCAGAGCAAATTGAAAGAGGAACCAATCAGGTTGCAGAGACTGAGGAGGAAGGCTCCAGGACACAGCAAAAATAGATTACTTGCAATGTTTGAATATTTTATTTGAAAAAAGCTTTACTTGTATAAACATGAAATTTTTTGTGGAGCAACTGGATAAGTATAAGGATAAGTATAGAGAAAGTTCTAGTAATGAAAAATGCAGGTATCATTAACATTAGAAAGAAATATTATTTAAGAAGGAAAATGAAATCATAAAACATTGTTTGGCTTTACTCTGAATAACAGAATTTTAAATATGAAAGCAGTGAACATGAAAATGGGACAGGAGATAGACAGTTTGGTTATGAGACTTACACACTCATTTAGCACAAGTTTATACTCATAAGAAAAAAGTATAAACTCATAAGAAAACCTAACATGATTAAGTTAGGAAAAAAAGGACAAAAATACTTCATGCAGAAATATGAAGGCAAATACATGAAAAACAAAAATTACTGAAATTAATTGTTTTGAAGAGCTCAACTAAGGTGTGTGTGGGGCAGAAGAGAAAATGTCTGATTTCTGTTACATATATTTTCCCTTTACTTGAGTTATTTTGATAAAAAGGAAAAGCAAAAACATAATTCATAACAAAATATAATTATCCTCCACATAAATAATATTAAACTATATTTTTAATATCAGCAACAAAGAAAAGACTCTTTTTACATTTTAGAGTCAAAATATTTTCACTTCTCTTGCACGATGATGTGGAATAGTGTATAAAGTGAAAATATTTATAATTGCAACTTTTTAAAATTGTGATTTCATCATTCAGAGAATGTGCTCCCAAACTGAGGTACAGTTTAAATCAGCACAGTATATGAAGTCAGTGGAAATACCATATGATAGTTTTAGTGATGACTGAATTCATCCTAATAATACAGTAGAAGTGAATTTTTTTAAGTTGAATACATTTTATAAAAACTAAGCTTCATGCTTAATTGTTCTCAAATAATGACAAAGCATTTGGAACCTTCCCTTCTATTTTAAAAGGTTTTATATTATCTGAGAGAATGAATAGTTTAAATAGAAATAACCATTTCACAGTGTTGTAGCTCTTGAAGAACTGGCTTAATGTTTAAATATCTGGTGGTGCTCTGTTGTAGATATAGTAAATAAAACCCCATTCTTCTCCTTAGATAAGGATAAATAAAACTCCATTTCAATAATCTGGAGAACTTTTATGTAAGTAGGACCAGTAGACAGTCATTGATTAAGGACCACTGTAACCAAGATGATGCTAAGTGCTGAAGAATATTGACTGAATAAAATGCATGAAATGTTTACTACAGACTTTTTATATCTCTTAGGTGTTCTTTGAAAATTTCAAAACCACAGTGTATAGAGTTATTTGGTAAATATCAAAGTTCTATTTGGTTCTTGATAGAAAATATGACATAAATGTGTTTTCTACTCAGGGATTTACTGATGGAGACCTATTAAAAATTCAGTTTGGAGGAGCAAATGTTTCTGGATTTCAGATAGTGGACTATGATGATTCTCTGGTATCTAAGTTTATAGAAAGATGGTCAACACTGGAAGAAAAAGAATACCCTGGAGCACACACGACTACAATTAAGGTACATGTCTATCAGGATCTACCCCCACCTCCATCTTCACCTCCACCTCCTTTCCCACTTCCATTCCTACCTCAACCTCCTCTTCCATCTCCACCTCCATGTCTGTCTCTAACTAACTTCTGGTGATTAGCCTGTTCTCTGGGATGTCTTATGAAGAAGAAAAAATTTGTTTGAATAATTCACAAAATAAATATGATGCCTTATGCGATCAAAGAATCTTTGAATGCTCTGTGGGTTTGGGCACGTTTAAGTATTTACTTGTTTATTCAATGTATTTTATTGTGTGTACACATATAGGCCTATATTTACTTCCAAATATGAGTATTTCTGCTGTTGATAGAAAGGTTTTTATTTTTCTTCTATTGCTCACCTTATTGAGAGCAGAGATAAGAGTAAAACCAGGGGGAGAGTGCATGGAAATACTCTCCGGGGGAGTCAATGGAAGAGTGAGTGGGCTGAGATCACGTTCACTTGCTTTATGAAACTAGAGTTATATGAAAATTAAAAGCTGCAGAACACTGTCAAATGTGTAGTGATATGTTTATCTGCACATTGACCAGTTCTTACCAGTCAGCAACAGTGTTATTTCAGATGCCCTCACAGTTCTGTTGACACAGCCTGGAGAATTTTAGTTGATGCTCTTGTTTTCTGCACAAATGGAAAAAACAGATATAAATGTTTGCCTTTAAATTTGTATCTGGCTGTGAGTCTGGTGCTAGATAAAAATTAGAAGCTCTGAAGTTTTCTACTTTGGGGTGTGTAAATGGATCGTTTTAATTCTGTGTCAAATTTAGGAGAATTTGACACAAAATTAAAGTGTCCCATGGGATGTTAAAGAATAGCCCAGAGCTACTTTTTTCTCAAAAGTAGGTGACTTCTTGTTTGGTGACCTTGACTGAGATTCAGCACGTATGCATTTATAACAGGGTTGTGGTCTTGTGGGCCTTGTCTTTGTGCAGTGGGGCTGCTGACTCTCAGCAAGGGGACCCCTGTCAGAGTCTGTCTCCGCCTGCCCTCAGCAGGGATCTGACTGCGGGATTGCAGGCTTCCCGCAGGTATGGTGCCAGTGTAGTTCTGTGAGGGGGCTTGCGTGTGGCACTCACCCTCACATGGAGCTGACGTGTTCCCTGGAACACTGTTAGTCATCCTGTAGCCTCCCACAGCTGCCGGCTGTGAGAGGATAAAAGCAAAGAAGATGACTTTTTCTCATAGAAGTCATATCATTATTAAAGCTCATGTGCCATACGTCAAAGTTCAAGCAGATTTGGGGGATGAGAAATCATCGGCAATGTGTTCTGCCAACAACGTTTGGCAGAACAAATATTCTGCCAAAAATGTAGCCAAGATTGCCAAGATGTAGCCCCAGATTTCACTTTGCTGTGACCTTTCTTGCTGTAGCATTTCCTTCCAGACTGGCTCCCTGATGGCTCCTTCTACCAAGTTTCAGAGAGTCTGTGATGGCCCTTCCTTGTGAGGGGGTGGCGCTCTCCAGAGAGCACAGGCTCATAAATATAAAAGCATAGGCTCTTCCATTTATTGGGGGTTTTAGTTCCACAGAAAAACTTAAAGATAAAGTAATGTGTATCCCTTGAGGGGGAACCAGGACCCTGCCCCCAGGCTGCACTTTTGTCTCTGGACTGCTCCTTGTCTGTACATCCCCCTCCTTTCATGATTAGCAACTGTTTGAACCTACCCTTTGGAACTCCGGGAAGGCCACAAATCCAGATGAAAGGAATGAATGTGCTTCACCTACCCCGACCCTTATCAGAAACCCCACCCTTGAAGCATTGCTGTAAAACTCCTCATCAATTTCTCCCAGATTGGAACACACAGTTTTTTAAGGCACAAGCTTGCTGTGTCCCCCGCTTTGCCTCACAAAGCAAAAAAGCTGTTCTTTTCTACTTTATCCCAAAGAACAACAAAATCAAGTAGGCTCTGAGTCACTGTTTGAATCCAGGCTCAAAAATAAAACAACATTTACAAAGACTTATCAATATTTAGCATAGCTTTGGATACATAGGTGCCAATAGGAGATATATCTTATATGGCCTTTGAATCTTGATTAAAAAGTACTGAAAATCCATGTGGACGATGTGCCTTCGTCTGGGAATTCGTCATAACATGGGCATGTATTGCTCATGTACTAGAGAGCTGGGAACTGAAGGTATTTTTTAAAAATAACCCTTGCCATTGCTAATCCACTGTCAGTGGTGGATACAAATATGGCAATAAACAAATGTTATATAATAGAGAGTAATGCATGTAAAATATGGCAGCTCCTACACTTGATTAGGACAGTATGGTAGATAGGACAGTAAAGAAGGTTTTGTAAAGGTGGGATGCCTGAGCAGAGCATGGTTGAGCAGGAAAAAAAGTGGAGGAGGGTGCTTGGGAAGGAGACTCAGACTGATGAAACAGCATGAGCAATCCAGGGAATTTGGGAGGGGTACAATGCCAAGATATAAGGCTCTTCAGTTGTTGACAGATGTAAAAGAGTAATGCTAAGACAGGACTTTCATGATTGTTTCTCTCATGATTTTTTCATGGGCAGAAGAAAAGAACAAAATCTAGATAGGGAAAAATATACCATTTCCTAATATAAACAAGTGGTATGTATGATCTGTCCAAGGAAAGGGAGTGAAAGTAATTGCTAATGCGGTTCTATCTTTGCACATTGGCTTTTGGATCATTGACTGTACCAGATGCTTTTCCTGATCATTTAAATCATGTTTTATTATATTACAATAAAAACTTATGCTATAGGCATGAAAACTTATAAAAATACATTTCAATGCATCAAATTCTCTCCGTGGTTAGGCATTGGAAGTTACATAATTTATATTGAGTTGTGGGACTATTAAATTAATGATTATTTTAAAGTTTTAGTGTTCCTTGAAAGTTAGTGCAGCTACTCTATTTTCCTAAGTACAATCAATCTTATTCAGGGAATACAAGTAAAATCTTAATTTTTCAATATTTCACATATTTTAATAATCACCAAATATTAATTATAAATGTTAAATTTCTTCAGTTTTATATCCTGTACAAAAAAGTAACTCTAGAGTTGTGGCACTGAGATTTTAAATCTGATTCTCTTTCACTAATTTGCTAATGTTCAATGATAATCATCAATTCAATACACATTTATTGAGTTTTTATTTTGCATGTGGGCACTGTTATAGGTCTCAGAGAGAAGACAAACTTCTAGTCTTCATGAAATCAGTTGTCTTTAGGCTAGAAACCAGCAACGGCCTTGTAACTTTGGAGGAAAATATCTTACTAATGTATGGAATTCAACACACTCTAAAACTTCTGATTTCCAACCCTACTGCCTCTTCAGCCCCTGAAAAACTACTCCTGTAACAGTCTTCCACTCTCAGTTAATAGCAACCCTGTCTTTACGTTATCCTTTCAACCAAGGACTTGACTTCTCTCTCGCCCTGTAGCCCACATCCAACCTGTCAGCACATCCTATTTCTTCTTCTGCATCCTCTTACATCCAGCCACCATGGCCTTGCTGCTGGGGATATTGCAGTGATTTCCCAGACTGGATTCCCTTGCTCTTCATTTGCCCTTCTATCTGCCATGCTTGTCTTTTTAAAACTTAAGTTGCATTATGCTGCTGACATTGTGTAACTCAGATTGGGACTTGAACCCTTGGTCTGTTAACTGAGATCTCACCTGGTCTCAGGACTTAGTGAAGCTCAGGTTCTTGATGTCTCAACTCAGAAAGAATGGGAGAAGGGGTGGGGATTTCCAAGAATTGGGCCACCACGCACTTTTGGTCTTTGGTCAGCCTTGGAACTGTCATGGCCCCGTGAGTGTGTCATTTAGCTTCCTGATGTGTTCCAGTGAGTGTATACTGAGGCTCAAGATCTAGTGGAAGTTGACTCATTTACCATCTTGGACCTAGTTAGTTCTAATCATGTCATATCCTGGGGCTGTGTTGTTCTTTCAAATGTTGTGCCTGCTCTTTCCCTCCTGTTTCACCACTGTTCCTCTCTAGACCACCCACTGGCCATCTACGCCACTGGGGTAAAAGCTAGATGCATACCTTTGGCTCATGTGGCTGGCTGTACATACCCTGCCTTCCTCTCCTGGGCTCTTCCCTTTTTCCCTCTGCTTCACCTTTGGTGAACAATGACCTTTCTACCCCTTGTTAAGCACAAGAGACCTTCCCCCCTCAGCACTGAATCTTGCTTCTGGACTGTTCTTCCCTTTGCATCTGTAAAGCTAAGCCTCCTGCCTCCTGTGGTCTTTATTCAGATGCCATCTCCTCAAGGAAGCTAGCAACTGGCTCTCTGTTTAAAATTGTAATCTCCCCACCCATCAGAGTGTGTCCCATGCCCTTTCTCTGCTCCAGGCTTTTTCTGTTTAATACCTCTTGGTGTACTGTATTCATAATGAATTTATTCATTACTTTGTTAAGTGTCTGGCTCCTTCAGCTTGAAAGTAAGTGCTGTGGAGGTAGGGATTTTTGGTTGGTGTTTGTTTGTTCCCTGATTTTGTTTGTTCCCAGCTCCTAGAAGCAGGCCTGGCACAGAGCAACTCTTTAGCAAAAGGCTTTCTGAATGAACGGACAAAGGAAAGCACCCTTAAGAGGCTCCTATTCCCAGATCTGTAAGCAAGAAAGGCTTCCTTTTTTGAGGGAATCATATGGAATTTAAAACCTGAGAGAAAGATAAGTATTAGAAGAAGGAAGGGAACATGACTTCCCACAAAGTCCCCAGTGCAAGGAAAATATAAATATTTCCGTAAGGCTGGAAGTTGAACACAGGAGTTTTGAAGGAATTCTGAGAAAGAATACTTTATAAACATTTATGTGCTTTGTTGACCTCTAAGGAATTATTTGTCTTATTCTGAGGGCTTCCCAGGTGGTGCTAGTGGTAAAGAACCCATCTGCCTAATGCAGGAGATATAAAAGACTCAAGTTTGATAGCTGGGTCAGGAAGATCTTCTGCAGGAGGGTATGGCAACTCACTCCAATATTCTTGCCTGGAGAATCCCCATGGACCAGCCTGATGGGCTATGGTTTCATAGGGTCACAAGGAGTTGGACACAACTGAAGCAACTCAGCATGCATGAGAGCAGCCAGGAAGCCCTAGAGCAGAACGATGGCTATAGGTTTGATACACAAAGATTATGGCTGCCCTGGCGACAACAGATCTTGGTGATGGGAGCTTTTAGGAAGGTTTCAGGAGCAATCCAGACAGTAGCTGGCAGTTGTATGAATGGTGGTTGTGGCATGAGGAGGGAGGGAAAGAAATGGATTTGTTACACTTGCCTGTTCTCTCCATTTTATTAGAAATAATAATTGCAAAAATCATAACCCTACATTTGTAATGTATGAAAATAGTCAGTTGAGAGGTATTTGTGGATTGAAAACAAGATTCAGAAAGACACTCTGCTTCCTTCTATCTTGTTAGCCCCATAGCTCATGCCGGGATTTGCACAGAGTAGGCACATATAGAGATTTGTAGACATGAAGAGGAATGAAGTGAAAAATAAGTCAATATGTTGAATATGTCAAGACAGAGGGAGAGGAAAAAAATAAGTAATTATCATTGCTATAAAATGGGATTTAAATTCTTGTCCTGAGTATCTGCTGTGTTCTTTTGCTCAGCCGTGGCAGAAAAGTAGTGTTATTTTGCTGGGTAAAATATAAAATTCTATCGTAATCAGATCTGAACTCTCATGGCACCTGGGTTTAAGTGGGACAGTTGCAGTGAGCATTTTACCTTTCTGAAAAAAAATGTTGACAAAGAGACAGATGATTCAGATGATTTGACACTATCTTAAAACTAATTTGCACACATTTCTATTTTGAGATACAATTTTGGTGTTTCCAGGGTCTTCAATGACTTGTAATATATAACCATCCATTTTACCTTGTCATGTGGACAGTTTGAACCTATTTCAAATTGTGTCTGTTAGGACCTGCAGATGTTAAGGAATTCAACCATAATATAGGATTGATATTGTGTGCCACCTTAAATAATGGCTTTCCTCCAAGAATCCCATTTTACTCAGAAAAAGACTTAAAACAGAAATGCAAACTTTCTTAATTGATGTCCTAAGAGATTATGAAGCCTGTTGGAAAATAGTATAATCACTTTGAGTTCAGTAATAATCATCATGCATTAAATGTGCTGTTGTGGCTTCATAGAAATGATTCTGCTCCTTGAATGTTTTAACTGACCAAACCCACTGCTGGCATGTTGTCATACCCTACAATGAGTATTAAAGCATTTTTGACACACAACAAAAAAGTTGCTTGACAAGATATATCTCTTACGTTTTGTGGTTTAAGTTTAAAAAGTGTTTATATAACTGAAATAAACTCAAATTAAAAATATGATGTTGATAAAATCATATATTTTATAAAAAGTAATTGAAATGATATATTGAACTATAGATATATATAATACCAAGAAAAATAAAAATGCATTATCACTGTTTGAATTATAATGCACAATATCAGGGTTCATCTCATGTACATATTTTTTCATCTGCAAAGGGAATAAATGTCCATGATTTCTGAGATTTCTCCCAAATTTAATACCATGATTATGTGGTGTGCAAATTTAGGCACTAAAACCCATATTTGCAATTTTTGCCAAATTTATGACTCTCGAATAGCTCCTCTATCCCTCAAAGTTTGTAGTGACTTTAGCTGGTCACCTCTGCTGAAATTATTTTTTTTTTTCCTGCTTTACCTTGTCTTTTTATTTTTAATTTATTTTTTCCTTTACATTATCATGTTGGTTTTGCCATACATTAATATGAATCCACCATGGGTATACATGTGTTCCCCTTCCAGAATCCCCCTCCTACCTCCTCCTGATTCCATCCCTCTGGGTCATCCCGGTGCACCAGCCCTGAAATCAATTCTTTAATGACTCTGGAAAATATTGTTTTTATTGTTCAGGCTATAAAAATAAGGAAATTTCACCTGTTAGAAGATCCCTAAGAAGTAGGGAAGGTCGGGGGGAAGAATTTATGCAATGAACAAAGGAAAATATCTGCATCTAAGGAAAGTATTTACCTACCGATGGGTGAATCAAAACCAGACAATGTGTTGATTTGCATATGTTGTTTTCAATATATTCCTTTTACTTTCAAGAGTCTTTCTCTCAGTGGATTAAAACTTATTTTTATTATTCAAAGAAAATAGTAATAGAAAAGATGCTCATTTTGGTTTCCTGCCAATGGAGCTGTCTTTTCACTCTTGGAAATATGATACAGCTTGCGTGCTTATCAAGATGTTGAGTTTTTACTGGTTTTCTATTAACACTTAAGGATAAATGAAAAAAAAAAAAAAAAACCTTTGACTGTGTGGATCACACAAACTGGAAAACTCTTAAAGAGATGAGAATACCAGATCACCTTACCTGTTTCCTGAGAAATCTGTATGCAGCTCAAGAAGCAACATTTAGAACTGGACTTGGAACAATGCACTGGTTCAAAATTGGGAAAGGAGTGTGTCAAGGCTGTATATTGTTACTCTGATTGTTTAACTTGTATGCAGAGTACATCATGTGAAATGCTGGGCTGGATGAAACACAAGCTGGAATCAAGATTGCTGGGAGAAACAGCAATAACTGCAGATATGCAAATGACACCACCTTTATGGCAAAAAGCAAAGAGGAACCAAAGAGCCTCTTGATGAAAATGAAAGAGGAGAGTGAAAAAGAAGTTGGCTTAAAAACTCTACAAAGAACTAAGGTCATGGCATCCAGTCCCATCACTTCATGGCAAATAGATGTGGAAACAATGGAAACAGAGAGTTTTTCTTGGGCAAAATCATGCAGGTGTGACTGAAGCCATGAAATTAAAAGACACTTGCTCCTTGGAAGAAAAGCTATGACAAACCCAGACAACGTATTAAAAAGCAGAGAGATTAGACATTATACTGACAAAGGTCTGTCTAGTTAAAGCTATGGTTTTTCCAGTAGTTTTGTATGCATATAAGAGTTGGACCATAAAGAAGCCTGAGCACTGAAGAATTGATGCTTTTGAACTATGGTGTTGGAGAAGACTCTTAAGAATCCCTTGGACTGCAAAGAAATCAAACCGGTCAATCCTAAAGGAAATCAGTCCTGAATACTCATTGGAAGGACTGATGCTAAAGCTGAAGCTCCAATACTCTGGCCACCTGATGCAAAGAGTTGACTCCTTGGAAAAGACTCTTATGCTGGGAAAGATTGAAGGTAGTAGGAGAAGGGGACAACAAAGGATGAGATGATTGGTTGACATCATTGACTCAGTGACATTAGTTTGAGCACACTCTGGGAGATAGGGAAGGACAGGGAAGCCTGGCATGCTACAATCCATGGGGGTAGCACAGAGTCAACCACTACTGAGCAACTAAACAATAATTAAGACATTATTTTTAGAGCAGGTTTAGGTTCACAGCAAAACTGAGCAGAAAGTACAGAGAGTTCCTATATGTCCCCTGTTCCTATACCTCATAGCCTCTTTCAGTATCAACTTCCCTCACAGAGTGCTACATATGTTGGAAGTGATGAGCCTGTGTCAACACATAGGCTTGTAGTTACCCAAGGTCCATAGTTTGTGATACCATTCACCCTTTTTTTCAGTTTTGTTTGTTTGTTTGTTTTGTTCAGGCTGCTCCCTACCACATTTCATGAGACTTAGTCTCAAAGTGACTTTTGGCTATCTCCAGATAAAATCTTCCCTAGAGATGAAAATTCTTCCATCATTGGCTGTTTCTTTTTTCTAAAGTATGTGATCTGTGCCAATCTCAAAGGAGTGAACAAATTTCATAAATGCTTTTTTTCTGTGCCACATTTTATCCATGCTGTTATATGGAAGTGAATAAAATTAAAATCCAATATAAAAAGAATCAAGCAAAAGAAAAGCCCATTCACTCTTGGCCTTGTGCATTCTATAGGTTTGGATAAATAGATAATAGCATGCTTTCATTGTTATTGTTTCATACAGAGCATTTCCATGGCTCTAAAAACCCTTTGCATTCCACTTATTTATCCCTCCTCCAACACCAACATGTGGCCATCACTGACTGATTGGTTTACTATCTCCATGGTTACACCTTTTCCAGAATGTCATACAGTTGGAATTATATAGTGTGTGCCCATTTTTGATTGGCTTCTTACGCTTAGTCATTTACATTTAAAATTCCTCTGTGTCTTTTGGTGGCTTGGTAGCTCACTCCTTTTTAACTCTGATAATATTCTTTTGTTTTCATGTACCTCACATTATTTATCTTTTCATTTATTGGAGACTATCTTGGTTGCTTCCAAGTTTTGGCAATTATGAATAAAGCTGCTGTTAACACATGTGGTGTTTTTGGAGTGGGCTTCATGTCTCAACTCCTATGGGTAAACATCAAGGAGTGTGGTGGCTGGATCACACCAAAGTATGTTTAATTTTGTAAGAAATGATCTGTCTCCCAAAGTAGCTGTACTATTTTGCATTTCCACTGAAAATGAGTGAGAGTTCCTGCTGCTCCAGTGATGTTGGGTCTTAATGAAGATTCTGTGATTTTATTCAGTGAAGCTACAAAGGGCATGTATTTAAAAGGCTTTAGAGGAAAATAGAGCTGACCTTATCACAGACAGCTCTTTCCCATAGGGTAGACTTCAGTTGAATTCAAAATTAAGAGAAGTGAATAATTTTAAGTTTATAATGTATTTCATAATTTTTTTTCTTTTCTATGGCTTTACTTGATTTCAGGCCATTGCCAAGAAGCTTAAAGAAAAGAGAGACTTTGTAAACTTTCTTATAAGCTTAATTATTTTTCCTAGAACTCATCATTTTTGACTATGTTGATAATTTTGTAATGAAGAAACTGAGAGTAATTATATTGTGTGATTCTCTAGGGAGATATCATTTAGTCTATAATAAATTTAACTAAGTAATTGATGCTATTTTTAAAATGGCTGTATAAAATTTATCAGACTATAAAACTTTTGAGAGCCCAAATTATGTTCTACAAATGCTATTTTTATAGAAAGTAATTGATGTTAAGGAAAAATTTTAAATGGTTATTAGTTTGGGCAATGCTAACCAACCGAAGTAATTGAAACTGTTCCTGCAGGATTTCTCAGGGCCTTTAATATGCCAACATGAAAATTACTTTCTAAACTTATTGGATCAGAGACTTATAGATCAGGATGGTGGTTTTCAAAGCAGTGTAAAGACAAGCTAATTTTGTAACAAGATAGATAGTAATAAAAGGAAAAAAGAAGACAAACATGCAGGCCAATAACTTTGATTTTTAGTGTATTTTAAAACTCAAAATCCAACAGTCTCAGTGTGCCTGGACTCCAAACTTTCAGATCCAAAACTGGGACAGGCCAAGGCAAACCAGCATGGCCCATCACCTCATTACCCCGAAATGAAGAGATCAGGGTTCAGATTCCACCTTTGCCATATATTTTTGTGACCCTGAGCAAAATACAGCTTGATAACTTGTGATCTTCACCTATACCATTGGAATAAAAGTATTTGTTGCATAGAGTTTTTTGTTTTTTTTTCAAGGACTTTCTAGGAAACTACCCAGCTCATGTTTGGCACATAGAGAACTAAATCAATGTGAATTCTTCCTTTTTCCCTCACTTACCTTTCCAACTCCACTATGACATAGAAGAGACATTGTTCTGCTTATCTCATTGTTAAGAAACTTTGCACACAGTTAACTTGCTCAAGGAAACAGAGTAGTAAATGCTATAATCAGAGCTTGAGGCAGTTCTGATAGAGATCAGAAGATGCTGTATTAAATGCTTTCTAACCTATACTCAATTCAGTTTCAAGTGTCAAGGAAGATACGGAAATACTCATTCATAGGAAATTTTGCGACAGTTTCATACTAAAGCCTAGTACATCCTTTATGAATGATGTTTTGATTTTTTTCCCTATTTTTAAAGCACCATGCAGATAACATGTTTCAGAATAGGTGCTGTCATTATGACCCATAAAATTTTATATTGCAGCCTAGTTACCCTCTGTATATTTGTCCCATTTTAAATGTATACAGTACTTCTTTTCATCTCATTTTGTTTTTTGACTATAAGAATAATATTTTCTGATATCAGTGATTAGAGAAATGTGTTATTGAATAATATAACTATTGGGCAAAACAAACATGTTTAAAATGCATAGATCATTTTACTTTTGAAAAATGAGTCTCAATAAAGATACACTTAAAAATGAAATAAAAAGTGCATTTGGAAAATGGACCATAAAAATGTTTCCCCAGATTTCTTCTTCAAGTGTAGATAGGAGTGATTGTGGTAGAGCACCACAGCATATAATGGCACTCCACTGAAATATAAATTTCCAAGTCAGCTGAGGAATTTCACAGAACATAAACATCAGGACAGAAATGATGCATTTGTTTTCAAGGAAAGAGATTGTTACATCACCATCATGTTCCCTTCTAATTAATTTACATCTAGTTTAGTGAATGGTAGAATAAAATTGAAATATTTAACTATACAATCAAAAATGTGAACATATTTGTTGAGAAAAATAAATGAACCACATATGCAGAACATAAACCAGAAGGAGCTCTGGATACAAAGGCTGTTGATTTTCTCTCACTCTAGAATTGAGTCTATGATTGTGACTATTAATTTACAATGATAATAAGCTTGAGACTTGATTAGATTTGAACATTTGGAAAAGGTTGGAAGGATTTTTCTTCTTAGTGAGCTCATGCTCTGAATCATAATGGTAACATGCTGCGTGGACTTAAATGCTTTTAGTTGATTCAGCCTCATCTTTTTATTTTTTTTTTAATGTAGTTCACCAGCATTTACAGACTCTGAAACATTTAGCAGATGATTTTATAGATTTCTCATAGTAGTATGAGCAGGGTGACTCAAGGAAGAGTTTACCTTTTAACTATGATCATAATTCCTGAGTACAAACTACAATACAGGCTTCTGTTGACCTAAACTTCATCATAAGAATTAAACTAGCAATAGACAGATGGTGGTATAAGAAAGCAAACTAATCAGTTTTTTCCCTCTAGAATAGAGACATGTAAGTGAGGCAGATAAACTGTCATGATATTTCTATTTCTCCAAGAAGTCTTTTCTTGAATAGATATGATTTAAAGGAATGCTTTTGATATAATACAGATTTTTTCAAAGCTACATGGATATTGTAGAGTACTTGGCAAGAAAAATATCATCATGTATGTTTCCTCCCTCTTACTTTATTCTAATCATTTTGTCGATTTTCTTTCCTTTTTGTTGAAGGGAGGCAATCATTTCTATTCCAATTTTCTGTTGAAAAATATTTAGGTGTAATGTTGTTTTTCACTTATTTAATAGCTTGTATTGTTTGTATTGCTACATAACCATTATAAATATAACTTTTTATTGTTTGCATAGTGAAACTGCAAGTGAAAGTTGCTCAGTCCTGTCCAACTCTTTGTGACCCCATGGACTATACAGTCCATGGATTTCTCGAGGTCAGAATATTGGAGTGGATAGCTATTCACTTCTCCAGAGGATCTTCCCAACTCAGGGATCGAACCAGATCTCCTGAACTGCAGTGGATTCTTTACCATCTGAGTCACCAGGGAAGCTATTGTTCACATAATGCTTCCACATAGCAGAAAGCATAGTTTTTAAACATTCTTTTACTCTCGCAAATTTAGATTCCTTATAATTTTTGCACATTATGAATCATGCCAAAATTAATATCTTTGTGTGAAAGTTCTCTGTATTTGAGAATGTTTTTTTAAGGAGAGGCTCCCAGAAATTACATTTTCAATCCAGGAATATTAGATGGCCTACATGGAAGGGCTTTCCTGATAGCTCAGTTGGTTAAGAATCTACCTCCATTGCACGAGAGGTTCAATTTCTGGGTTGGGAAGACCCTCTGGAGAAAGGATAGGCTATCCACTCCAGTATTCTTGAGTTTCCCTGGTGGCCCAGCTGGTAAAGAATATGCCTACAATGCAGGAGACCTTGTATCCCTGGAAAAGAGAAAGGCTACTCACTCCAATATTCTAGCCTGGAGAATTCCATGGACTGTTTGGACCATGAGTTGGACACAACTGATTTTCACTTTCACTGTCACATGGATATATAACACAGTGTATTTTGTTAATTTCTTGCTTGTACAGTTTGAAGGAAGAGGTTACAGATTTTGGGGAAAAATAAAGATGGTTTTGGTTTAGATCCATCTAATAGAGGTATTTCCAGGAAACTAAAGTGCAGCCACCCAAGGGATAATGTAGATTTGTGAAGAAGGACTCATGTATATCCCTACAGTGACATTGCTTAATAAAATTTAGCAATAAATGTGTATATCTTACCACAGTTAACAGCATCAGTCACAGACTTGTGGTCTCAAAATCATTTTCTTTTTCTTCTTTCCTCCTATCAACTTTCCCATCAAATTTAATTCATTCATGTGATAAAATGAAACTGATTCAACTAAACTATTCATGAAAAAATCAAGTAATAACTTCATACTCCTTTATCTTAACACTTAAGATGTGATATATCAAACAATTTCTAGATTCAGGGAGGGGGCAATTTATACCACATGAATTACATTCTCATTTGCTTTATTGTAACATCTCTCATATTAAAAAATAAGCAAGACAAATGTCTATCAACCATTGGCTCAATTTATAACACTAAATAGTATATTAGACTCTACACATGAACATCACCAGATGGTCAATACTGAGATCGTTGATTATATTGTATGTAGCCAAAGATGGAGAAGCTCTGTACGATCAGCAAAAACAAGACCGGGAGCTGACTATGGCTCAGATCATGAACTCCTTATTGCCAAACTGACTTAAATTGAAGAAAGTAGGGAAAACCACTAGACCATTCAGGTATGACCTAAATCAAATCCCATATGATTATTCAATGGAAGTGACAAATAGATTCAAGGAATTAGATCTGATAGAGTGCCTGAAGAACTATAGACAAAGGTTCATGACATTGTACAGGAAGCAGTGATCAAGACCATCCCCAAGAAAAAGACATGCAAAAAGGCAAAATGATTGTCTGAGGAGGCCTTACAAATAGCTGAGAAAAGAAGAGAAGCTAAAGACAAAGGAGAAAAGGAAAGATATATCCATTTGAATGCAGAGTTCCAAAGAATAGTAAGGAGAGAAAAGAAAGCCTTCCTCAGTGATCAATGCAAAGAAATAGAGGAAAACACCAGAATAGGAAAGACTAGAATCTCTTTCTAAAAATTAGAGATACCAAGGGAATAGTTTATGCAAAGATGGGCACAATAAAAGACAGAAATGGTATGGACCTAACAGAAGCAGAAGACATTAAGAAGAGATAGCAAGAATAAACAGAACTCTACAAAAAAGATCTTCATGACCCAGATAACACAATGGTGTGATCACTCACCTAGATATCCTGGAATGCGAAGTCAAGTGAGTCTGAGGAAGCATCACTATGAACAAAGCTAGTGGAGGTGATGGAATTACAGTTGAGCTATTTCAAATCTTAAAAGATGATGCTATTAAAGTGCTGCACTCAATATGCCAGCAAATTTGGAAAACTCAGCAATGGCCACAGTATTGGAAAAGGTAATTTTTCGTTCTAATCTCAAAGAAAGGCAATGTCAAGAATGTTCAAACTACTGAACAATTGCACTCATCTCACACACTAGCAAAGTAATGCTCAAAATTCTTCAAGCTAGACTTTAGTAGTACTTGAACCTTGAACTTCCAGATGTTCCAGCTGGAATTAGAAAAAGCAAAAGAACCAGAGATCAAATTGCCAACATCCAGTGGATCATCAAAAATGCAAGAGAATAACAGAAAACATCTACATCTACTTTATTGATTATGCCAAAGCCTTTGATTGTGTGGATCACAACAAACTGTGGAAAATTCTTAAAGAGATGGGAATACCAGACTGCCTGACCTGCCTCCTGAGAAATCTGTATGCAGATCAAGAAGCAACAGTTAGAATTGGACGTGGAACAATAGACTGCTTTCAAATTGTGAATGGAGTACAAGGCTATATATTGTCACCCTGTTTATTTAACTTATATGAAGCATATATCATGCAAAATGCCAGGCTGGATAAAGCACAAGCTGGAATCAAGATGGCTGAGAGAAATATTAATAACCTCAGATATGCAGATGACAAACTTTATGGCAGAAAGTGAAGAAGAAATAAAGAGATTCTTGATGAAAGTGAAAAAAGAGAGTGAAAAAGCTGGCTTAAAACTCAACATTCAGAAAGGAAAATCATGGCATCTGGTCCCATCACTTCATGCCAAACAGATGGGGAAACAACGGAAACAGTGAGATACTTTATTTTTGGAGGCTCCAAAATCACTGCAGATGGTGATTGCAGCCATTAAATTAAAAGACACTTTCTCCTTGGAAGAAAAGCTATGACCAGCCTAGACAGCATATTAAAAAGCAGAGATATTACTTTGCCAACAAAGGTCTGTCTAGTCAAAGCTATGGTTTTTCCAATAGTCATGTATGGATGTGAGAGTTGGACTATAAAGAACGCTGAGCACCAAATAATTCATGCTTTTGAACTGTGGTGTTGGAGAAGACTCTTGAGAGTCCCTTGGCCTGCAAGGAGATCCTACCAGTCCATCCTAAAGGAAATCAGTCTTGAATATTCATTGGAAGGAGTGAGCTGAAGCTGAAACTGCAATACTTTGGCCACTTAATGAGAAGAACTGACTCCTTGGATAAGACCCTGATGCTGGGATAGATTGAAGGCAGGAGGAGAAAGGGATGACAGAGGATGAGATGTTTGGATGGCATCACCAACTCGATGGACATGAGTTTGATCAAGCTCTGGAGGTTGATGATGGACAGGGAGGCCTGATGTGCTGCAGTCCATGGGATTGCAAAGAATCAGACACAACTGATCAACCAGACTGAACTGAATGGTATATTGCAATTTTCTGTTAATAAATCTTTGCACTGAACTGGGAGGGAATGTGAATCCCATAAAGATAGAATCTGTATCAAGATTTTGGCCTGCTTTCTTTCCTTCCTCCCTCCCTCTGTTTTTCCTTCCCTCCTTCCCTTTTTCCTTCCTTCTCCCTTTACTTCCTTCCTTCCTTTTCTTTCCTTTTTTTCCTTTCCTTCCTTCCTCCCTGCCTCCCTTCCTTCTAAGTAAGTCTTTTGAGTGTGCCCAATGTGCCCTGAGCTCTGAGAATTCAGTGGTCACAGATATGTTTCCTGCTTCCTTAAAGTAACTGTTCTAGTGGGGAGAAGAGATCAATTAGACAAAGAATACATGAAGACGATACTCAGATACTGGTGGTGAATATGAAGGCAATAAACAAGGTTGCATGAAGGAAAGTGGTTGATGGTGGGCTGGGCATGAAGGGTACTGCTGAGAAAGTCATTTTTGAGCATCTGGATTTAAAGCCATAGAGTGAATGACATCACATAGAGGGAGCAAGGAGAGTTAGTGTTTTAATTTAGAAAATTTGTCTTAACAAATTCCTTCCTGTGAAGGAAACAGAAAAAGATGGTGGAAATTGAAGGGATATAGGAACCTAAGAAGCAGTTATCTATTACCTATCGTCATCATCATCATTATTATCATTATCACGCACCTATCTATTTAATCTACCTACCTATGTATTTCTTTCCTCCTTATTGGTAGTAGGAGATATTGGAGCAGTGGATTTGCTAATAGGGATGATCCAATAGAGAAAAAAGGCTGATGTGAGATGTTGACAGTATATCTGTATGGAAAAAAAATGTCCTCAAGAGGATGAGAGAGGTGGGGTCAGTGTTATACTGCAGTTTTCCCCCCAGCTTCACTGTACTTGTTACCTAAAGATTAAAATAATACTGAATAAAGAAAATTTCCCAGCAGTCAGTAAAGCTTTTATGTTTAAATGTTATTTATCATTACTGACAGCAGCATCATACTTTGATACATGGTAGCATATATACAGGGGGGTTCCTTGGTAGCTCAGCTGGTAAAGAATCTTCCTGCAATGCAGGAGACCCCGGTTCAATTCCTGGGTGGGAAGATCCCCTGGAGAAGGGATAGGCTACCTATTCCAGTATTCTTGGGCTTCCCTGGTGGCTCAGACAGTAAAGAATCTGCCTGCAATGCAGGAGACCTGAGTTTGAACCCTGGGTTGGAATACTTAGCCAGCCCATGATGGTGCTTAGTTATTTTCTGTAGTAGTTATTTCATATAGTAGTTATTTTCCTTTTGACCCTCAGCTCCTAAAATAATCCTGCTGCCCCACTGAGATCTGAATATCATAAGCTTGGATCCAATACTATCATAGATTATTGAAACATCAGGCAACATAGAAATTATGAAGTGTGATAGCTCTTCTCATTGATTATCATGATCTCCTAAGGAAGTTTAAAAACAAACACTCCAAAGATAGAACAGTGCAGATCTATTTGAGCATAACTAGGGTGGAATTAGAGAGTAAGGATCCTGTAATTAATCAGTATTCTTCCCATATTTCCAGTTGAATCTCTCTTCAGACAGTGGAGAAATACTGTTTTGTTAAGTTCATAATTCCATGTATCACCAAGTCAAGCCATAAAGTGATGCTGTAATGAGAAACTAGTTGGAAAAATAAAAAATCAACACAACTAGAAAACAACCTGAAATAGATGAGTTGTTAGTATAATTGAAAATGTTTAGAATCAAGGGAACAATACATAGTTCCAACATTCCATACTACTCCTCTTAGATTCTGAGGGTTCTAGAAGTAGAAATTGTGTCTAAATTCTTGGACTCTGGTATGGCACATATGGTGGGCAACTGGAATTCTGTTAGCCAGTGTACAGGAAGTCATTGAATTTTCTCCCATTCTTATGAAATGTGTGATACTTTTCAGTATACTTCTGCTCTGACATATGACGCTGTTCAAGTGATGACCGAAGCTTTTCGAAACCTACGGAAGCAGAGAATTGAAATCTCCAGAAGAGGAAATGCAGGAGACTGTCTGGCAAACCCAGCGGTACCCTGGGGACAAGGTGTAGAAATAGAAAGGGCCCTCAAACAGGTCAGTCACTCAAAATGATTGCGATGCAGCTTAAGGGTGGCCACTAGTTTTTTCCTGCTGATCTAGTCATTCTTATCTTGTATCTTCTGTTTTATGTAGAGGGAATATTATTTCCTACCTACACAAAGGTAGATTGAAGAGCAAAAAGAAAATGAATGAGTGTCATTTTCTTGACTTGCATCCTGGGAGAGTCCTCTGGTCAACCAGTTTGTATCTGGTTGAAGTGAATTTATAACTGTTCCTTTTCCCATTTCCCTATTAGGTGCAGGTCGAAGGTCTTTCAGGAAATATCAAGTTTGACCAGAACGGAAAAAGAATAAATTATACAATTAACATCATGGAGCTTAAAACAAATGGGCCCCGGAAGGTAAATCATTAGTGAACTGAGGGCTTTCTGTTTGTATGAGGAAGTGGGTTAGTGGACCCATCATCTCATCTTCCAGAGTCCTGGAGACATGTATTCACATAGACTCCACAAATCCAGAAACATATATTTTAAAATCTTTTTTTTAAACAAAATCTATTTCTGGTAAGTAATACTGAAACAATTTTAAAATAACTATAAATAAAATGATTATACATTTTTTTTTTCAGACAGAGGTAGAAAGAGTTTAATGAGAAGAAAAAGAACTATAGCTGAAAGATTATGGTTCTGGAGACCAGACATAGCTGGTGCATGTAACCCTCAAGTCAACGTTTTTTTTTCTTCTGTTATGGCTAAAATGCCATTGCTTGGATTTTATGTTTCTATATGATCACTCCCATGAAAAATACCCTTGGGGAGTATGAAAAGTGAACATGAAGAGACAAGATGTTTTTAGGAATGGTTTTTGCAGTGCCTTTCTATTCTTATTTGATTCACATACCTAAAAGTATATATGTCTCTTTTCTTCTCTGATTGCCGTGGCTAGGATTTCCAAAGCTATGTGTTTTGGACAAGTCTAGCTAGGATATGTGTAATTTCAGATTCAGATATGGGTTTGAAAATAACTCCATGCTTTGGTAATAGAAAGGCCACGTATCCAAGTGCACCCTTTCTGTGTCCTTTTTCAGATCGGATACTGGAGTGAAGTTGACAAAATGGTCGTTACCCTCACTGAACTCCCTTCTGGAAATGATACCTCTGGGCTTGAGAATAAGACTGTTGTAGTCACTACTATTTTGGTAATTAGCTACATATGCCTCTGTTTCACATTATTTTTTCTTAAGAGAACCATCTGCCAACCAGTATTTCTGCCTATATTTTAGTACAATAGCTGATATGGTGATGTTTTTGAATGTCTTAGTCATTCATTACATATTATTCTGTTTAAAGGGATCACAAACATGAGCTAAAGCATTCAAAATATTCCTCTCTTCTGGAATGAACTTTAGCTTTATAGATAATTCATAACCTGGTGTTTGGGGCTTGCCAGGTGGCTCGGTAGTAAAGAATCTGTTTGCCAGGAGTTTCAGGAGGTGTGGGTTCGATCCCTGGGTAGGAAAGAGTCCCTGGAGGAGGAAATGTAACCCACTCCAATATCCTTGCCAGGATAATCCATGAACAGAGGAGCTTGGCGGGCTACAGTGCATGGGATCACAGAGTTAGACATGACTGAGCGACTGAGCATGCACACAGTGTGGTACTTACACGTGTGAACATCTGGGGAAAGTCTGGAAGAGCCTTCCTTGTATTCCATCAATGTTTCACCTTTCCACTCCCACACCATTCTGGGTCTATTCTGTCCTTATATTTGTTACATGGTTTAATAATAGAGTCAGTTCTGTCCTTACATGTGTTATTAACACATGGTTCAATGTCAACTTCTCTATCTTCCTATGGAAAGGGGAACTTCTGAAAGACAAGGGTGATCTCCTTTCTTTTACCCAAGTCTCCATATAGTAATTGGCATGTAGCTAGTGCTAAGTAAATGTATGTTGGATGGAGTGACAACATTGAATTGAATCTTGAATATTGAGGCTCTGGATAGATGGTTGGGAGATGTAGGGCATCACGACAAGCTGTTAATATAATAAAATGGGGGAAATGAAATGGGGTTCACTAATAGTGTAGGATTTTGCAACAAAATAGCCTTATTTTGTTTTACTAAGCTGTGATGCAGTGAATTTGTGGGATTCATTATGGTAACAATATTGAGAAGAAAATATAGTTAGACTAGTAAGGGATTTGAATAAGAACATTGGCTGGCACTTTGAAAAGTCTTAATAAGTGTAAGCTAGGTATTTGAGGAATTTTGCCTTAATCATGCTACTGAGAACTCTCTCACTGGGCCCCACACATCCTTAGTGCCACTTTCCAGTGGAGAAAATTAAGCTGGTGTTATGACATTTTTTTCATACTTCTTCTTTATGGTGTTTGCAGAGGAATGCTACTCTCTAGCTATCTGTGTAGCATAATTCTAGGATATTATCTCATAAAGAAAGTTTGATCTCAAGTCTGAGAGGGTAGAATCTGTAATCACCATGGCGACAACTTTTTCAGTCTGCACATCGCTGGCCATGAACGTGATTAGAACACAAACCTTATCCTTGAGCTAGTAGTGACACAGGGTTTTGGGTGAATGATGGTTCTTTGGAGTCAAGGTAGCCCTAATTTAGAACGAGAGAGTGGTGAATCCAGAGTTAACTGAAACAGATGTTGAACCACATTATTTTTCAACAAGCCTTAGGAATTACAAACATGACATGGGGATATACTAACTTTTGAGTCTCTTGTTTATTTGGTATGGCCAGGTACAAGCCATATTAATGAAATATAAAATCAAATATAATAAAAGATATATGAGGACCATTGTTCAGAAATGTTATTATTAATTTTTCCTCATTTTCCACTATCTGTATTCTACAATGTCTCTAGATAACAGGTAATAATTAAAAATAATTAAACCAGAAGATTTGAATCAATGAGAGTAGATAATTAATACAGCTCTTTTGATCACCTAAAGCACTTTCTTTCTGTATAGGAATCCCCCTATGTTATGATGAAGAAAAATCATGAGATGCTTGAAGGCAATGAGCGATATGAGGGCTATTGTGTTGACTTGGCTGCAGAAATCGCCAAACATTGTGGGTTCAAATACAAGTTGACCATTGTTGGGGATGGCAAGTATGGGGCCAGGGATGCAGACACGAAAATTTGGAATGGGATGGTTGGAGAACTTGTATATGGGGTAAGTACCACTCTTCCTACAGGTAAAATCATTCCATTTGAACTCTTGTTGAGGGAATGCTTGCCTTCCATGCAAAGTACCAATGTCTGAGGTTGTTGGTTTCCCACATTACTCTAGGAATACC
This sequence comes from Antilocapra americana, assembly GCA_007570785.1. Lineage (NCBI taxonomy): Eukaryota > Metazoa > Chordata > Mammalia > Artiodactyla > Antilocapridae > Antilocapra > Antilocapra americana. The sequence continues at coordinate 18,610,429 of ML663006.1, forward strand.
GTCTTGTTTCCCTGTAAACATTTGAAGATGAAGGATGAAGTCAGAAGTAAACATGCAAATAGAGACAGACATTACATCTGTCTTGACACCTATGGGCCATATGCATTTTTCAAAGATTACAAAGGCATGGATACAGATGTAGTTCTCATAATCAAGCCAGAAGGGTGTTCTCTGTATCTATTGAAAAAGAGGCATATTTGGGGAACAAATTGCTTTTCTTCTGTTTTTATTATTTCCTGGAATTCCACCAGGGAAATATTCATTCTTATATCTTGATTTCCTGTCCTACCCATTGATCCAATAGCATAACTACAATTCCTTCTGGGCCGGGAGTCCTGGTTCTATTACTTTCCTTTGTTTCCCTTGCAGAAAGCTGATATTGCAATCGCTCCGTTAACCATCACCCTTGTGAGAGAGGAGGTGATCGATTTTTCAAAGCCCTTTATGAGCCTCGGGATCTCTATCATGATCAAGAAGCCTCAGAAGTCCAAACCAGGAGTGTTTTCATTTCTTGATCCTTTAGCCTATGAGATCTGGATGTGCATTGTTTTTGCCTACATTGGGGTCAGTGTAGTTTTATTCCTGGTCAGCAGATTTAGCCCCTACGAGTGGCACACTGAGGAATTTGAAGATGGAAGAGAAACCCAAAGTAGTGAATCAACTAATGAATTTGGGATTTTTAATAGTCTCTGGTTTTCCTTGGGTGCCTTTATGCAGCAAGGATGCGATATTTCGCCAAGGTTGGTTACTCGTCTGCTTCAACTTTGTGCATTTTAGGTCTCGAGTGGACATTCATGGTGTTTATGAATTCACTGTAAAGAAGTTAGCAGCTGCCGGCTGTCTGTCCAAGCAGAGTAAGACTCTTAAGGACAGACTTTTACCATTGGCGTAAGCCTGTGAAATATTTGAGCAACGTTCTTTGAATGTTGGTCCTGTATTTCCCTGGTGAAATTGTACACACCATGGAGAGGCTATAAAATGCATAAGGTTCCTATCATTACATGCCTTCTTGGAGGGGTACCGTGTTTTTGCTGCATATTCTCATTTTACAGTCATCTGTGCATTGCTCCACAGACCTGTATTTGGGAAAATGGGCAACATTACTTACTAACTAAAAAGCGACAAAACTTCATTTCATACATCCCATCTTTTTGTTGTTGTTGTTATTAGCTCATGGAACTGATATGGGAGAAATATTCACAAAATTTATATTTTAAAGGTTAGGTTGCTGAGTTGAAAAGAATGGATGATTAAATATGTTCCAAGTATCTAGAAATAAATATTTGGGATGGTAATGACTGATTCATTGTAAATGTTTGTGCCATATTAAATAGTAAAGCACATGGGATGGAATAAATTCATATACCTCCAGTCATATGATATTTTAATTCCTGCCCTAGAATGCTGAAATAGAATAAATATATCACAAAACACACATTGCCTTTATGCATGTTGCATACATGAGTCAGAATAACAGCCATGTCTGGTTCTTTAGAGGAATAAACAATACTTTTCCTGATGTGATTCGTTTCACATTTAAAGCCTAAATGATTATTGATCTACTGGCACATTTTAATTTGGGTTCAATTACCCTCCTTTGATTCTATGGGATATCTTAACTAGCAGAGGTGGTGGCTTTTTAAATGCTATTTCATTACTGTTAGTTTTTGAGCATTTGGGGGCTAAGAATAATTAACTTCAAAAAACTATATGTGAAGCTCAAAACACATTTTGTATCTTTTGCAGTCTTTTTGTATACTGCCCCAGTGAGGTAAAGGAAATATATCATGTTTGCAGAAAGTATCAATAACTTACTTTTCCAAGAGTAGGGAATTCTTTTATGAAATTTGTGAATCTGAAAACTCTTAATTCCATCAAGTTTCCTGTGGCCTCTCTATGGAACTGCACAATATTAGAACCAAACCAAGGGTATTTGCACTGCATGTATAGAGAGACAGAATTTTCACACACAATATATGATAATAATTATCATATATCATGTATTTATGATTATGATGATCTCTGATAAAGCAAGATTCATAGTTCTGTCTCTATATTTAGTTTATCTGATTTAAGTTAAAGACATAAATAGAAGTTTCTAATGATGAAAAAGGAAAATACTAACAAGATTGGAATCTCAGAGAACATTCTGGTTCAAAAGTAATAAAGAAATGATTCATCTTTGAAAAGAAGGTTACTGAAGTATGATGTTACCATAGCCCTGAGATATAAGGCAATTATCCTAGAGTTCCACAAACTATCCTCTGCTCTGTGAGTAAGCAGGAGAAGCTTCTGAAGTTTCATTATGACATAGGACATACTGACCTAGGTTCCGATCGATGAACTCTCAGGTTTGTTTGCCTTGCTCCTTATGCATCCAGTCTTTGAAGGTCACTCTTTTGGTGTCCAGTGCTTGTCGAGGAGCAGAAAACACATTTACACGTAGAGGCTGGAGTACAAGCTACATTTAATAATCTGTGTTTTTCCAGGGTCCACCGTGACATATTGACATCCAAATTTTTAACAAATCCTGCTTCCTAAAATATGACCATTTTTATTTGCTTATGGTTTCATTCATGAATCATGACTCACTACACTTTCACATGTAATGACTTTTATTTCCTGGTAAGATATATCAATTTTAGATAACATGTTTTTCCTTGTTATTTTTTATTTGCCATGGGATATATATGTGTAGACATATACATATATATGTAAGGAGAATTCACTTTATTAAAATTTTTCAACATAGCACCTTTCAATTTATGGCTATATGTGCATTTAATAATTGAACATGTTGCCTGGTATTAGGGAATTTAAGGATTTTTTTAAGGAACCAAGCTATCATGTTTTAGAATGCAATATTGATAACTCTAGGAAAGGAGGATAGAGCAGCTTAGTATCTAAAATAATAGTAATGCATAAAATGCACAAATCACTTTACATATGCTCTTTAAATATTTTTTAAAGATATTTATCATCTTTTTCTCAATAGCATATGATAAAGAACTATTTTATTTACATGAATAGAACACATTTAAATTTTAATCTAGAATGATTACGTGAAATGAATTGGTCATTGCTTGAAATTAGGTTTAGAGTTATAACTATAGTTTTGTGAAGACTACGACCACAGAATTATGAGAGCAAAAGGTGTAAAGTTGACTCTTACTCTCTGGCTTACTTCTGTTTTCTCCCCCAATATGTGATTCAGATGATTAAAAGATTTCATTTTTAAACTAATTATTTAATAGAGATTAGAAAAGTGATAGAATATGTACATATATTTGATGCTGTAGTGCAGACAATGAGAGATGAAAATTTTGTTTTTAATAAGAAAAATCATTTTTATCTGTCACCATAAAATATCACATTTAATTTGCTCCTCTACTTAAAATTTCTCAGGAACTCATTCAGAAACATAGTTCATCCTTGGAAAACACTTACAAGTAAATAATTAATTGCTCGATAATTTTCGGTTTTGAATGATGTGCAAGTTATATAAGCTTTGGGGGTTATCTTGCATACTTAAAAAATGAGCATATTTAACTCTGACATAAGTACTGGATTAGGGAGCAACGTTATGTCTTTAACCTGTGTTTATCTTACAACTGAAACAGAACGATTTGTAAAAATGATTCTAAAATATATTGCAAATAAACCTTCAATGTATACTGTCCAAGGCAATGAGATCCATTTTGTTTTAAGGGCTTCGACTGAATCTGCCCTCTTAAATATAAGGTACATGAGATGACAGTTATACATTCTGTTGTGCTGGAATAAATAGTGAACATTTTGAGAGTGGCTTTGTCTACATAGAGTTTCTCCAGATCTAAAATGTACTTAATATCCTTTTCAGAATATGTGAGAATTAACTTTTTCCATTCTATCATATTTGCTTAATTTTTTGCATCTCTTAGAGACTGGTAAAGGCTCTTCATCATATTGTTTTTATTTTTCATTGATTGTGCAGTTTCTTTTTAGCAGCAGATGCTTTTATTTAAAATATCTTTACTTCTAGCTTCACTGCTTTTCTTCATTTCTGGAGTAGTTTATTATACAGATGTTACCTGATAATTGATATAGTATCTGTGTTTCATCAAAAGGTGTATTTCTTATTATTAATTGTGAGGAAATTTAGGTCATAAATTGGCACACTTTCATAATTTATATTTTTATCAATGTTACCTCTTTACTATATAAGGTTTTATTATTAGACATAATAGAGCTAGTAACAAAAGAGAAAAAATATTTTTTTAATATTACTCAAATACCTTTATATGTGGAACCCCACCAAATCTTACTGAATAAAACCCTGTACATCTACTTCTGCATCTACATATCTATACTTATCTATTTCTATACCTACATATCTATACTTACCTATCTGAGAAGGCGATGGCACCCCACTTCAGTACTTTTGCCTGGAGAATCCCATGGATGGAGGAGCCTGGTAGGCTGCAGCCCATGGGGTTGCTAAGGGTCAAACACAACTGAGCGACTTCACTTTCCCTTTTCACTTTCATGCATTGGAGAAGGCAGTGGCAACCCACTCCAGTGTTCTTGCCTGGAGAATCCCAGGGACAGGGGAGCCTGGTGGGCTGCCGTCTATGGGGTCACACAGAGTCAGACATGACTGAAGAGACTTAGCAGCAGCAGCAGCGGCAGCATATTTACTTATCTAGGGTTTAAAGTAAATCAAGCTTTTGAAAAGTACTTTATGTAAGAATTTATGGTCACAGAAATATTTTTTATTTTTCAAACTAAGAATTTATACTTTGGCAAACTTTTTAATGTCTGATTTGTTTTCCTTCAGTTTTCTTTTTTCCTTAAGCAGAAGGCACAAAGGAACAGGCATATAACAGTTCATGCCTGAAGCATCAGATCTTTATCTGTTAAGAATTATATTTTGTGTCACACTCTGTAGTATCATTTTTTTCCATTTCTAACCTGTACTAAGTCTAAAATCTATGTTTTTGCACATACAAAATCATAATGAAATTTTGTACCGTTTTTGAGGGTTTTGAAACTTCATTGGATGGATTAAATGGAGGGTTTCTTTGGTGTTTAAAGCCATATCTGTGGTGCATGCTTTTATTTTTGACTTTTGATTTTGTTTGTCAGCATTGTTCTGAGTTTTGCTGTTAATCTTAGATTCTCTTCTTTGTTTAGTTGTATCATGAGTGGATAAAATAATATGAGTTGGATAGATTATTCACACATTTCTTGAAATTGCTTGTTACAAGATTATACATATAGCCATAATAACTGTGAAAGAATTTCAAGAATCTAAAATTTTGCCTCTGGATAACTCATCAGATCTAATGAATCTGTAATCCTTGCCCAGAAGGTTTAATAATTTCAAGTTTCATGAACTAGCTGATATATTGAAAAATATGAAGTCAAATATTTCCCTATAAATCAACATTTGCATAATACTGCTAACTTGTTTCCTTACGAGGTCATTCATTTTGCTTTACAAATCCATTTCGTACTTGTTATCAGATCCCTGTCTGGGCGCATTGTTGGAGGAGTATGGTGGTTCTTTACCCTGATCATAATCTCCTCCTACACGGCTAACCTAGCTGCCTTCCTGACTGTAGAGAGGATGGTGTCTCCCATCGAAAGTGCCGAGGATCTTTCTAAGCAAACAGAAATTGCTTATGGAACATTAGACTCTGGCTCCACCAAGGAATTTTTCAGGGTAAGAGATTCTGCTTCGTAAGTTCTTGTTTTGGTCTTTCAATTGAACCAACCTAAACCCTGTGCCTCCTTGCTGCTCCCATGGTCTATATAAAGGTGCTTTGTGAAAGTTACTTCCATCTCTGTCTCTAACTCTACTTTTGTTCCTCTTTTTTTCATTTTTATTTTATATTGGAGTGTAGTTGATTGACATGTTGTGTTAGTTTCAGGTATACAGCAAAGTGAATCAGTTATACATATACATGTATCTGTTTTTCAAATGCTTTTCCCATTTAGGTAATTATAGAATAATTGAGTGGAGTTCCCTGTGCTATACAGTAGGTTCTTATTATTTATCAAATTTATGTATAGTAATATATATCTATTAATCCCCAAATCCCAATTTATCCCTCCTCTCCACCTTACCCTTTGGTAACCATAAGTTTGTTTTCTATTTCTGTTCTTAACCTTATCTCTACCCTTCTACACTCCCTGCCCTCCTTACCCCTATATTTGGCACTATTTTTTTTGATTCCTGACTCTTTTGGAGAAAAACACCATATTGTAAAGAAACTTAGTTTTTATAAAAATTAATTTTCCTTTTGGGACAAAATTGAAGCAAGGTCTAGTTAAAATTAAATGATTATTTTTAAAAGAATATGGTGTTATAGTTTGCTTTATGTTAAATAAGCTTGATTGTCAATATCTTACATAATTTACAGTTGAGAACTGACTGTCAAATTAGTTATGTTAATTCTGTGTCAGGAAATATATTATGTTTGTATGTGGAAATTCTGTTTCCTGTTAAAGCCTCCAGGAAAAGGCTAACAAAGGCCTTCAACCTCCTAATTTTTAAAATGAGAATAATAATTATGTGTCTATTAAATGTATTTTAGCTTTTAAAAGATCTGTGGCCCTATGTTCTCTGTCTAAAGGAAGCAGCCCAATAGTCTGATGGTATAATTTTCTTTCCTTATACTCTTAATGGTATGCCCTGGTGGCTCAGATGGTAAAGCATCTGCCCACAGTGTGGGGGACCAGGGTTTGATCTCTGGGTTGGGAAGATCCCATGGAGAAGGAAATGGCAACCCACTCCAGTACTCTTGCCTAGAAAATTCATGGATGGAAGAGCCTGGTGGGCTACAGTCCATGGGGTCACAAAGAGTCAGACACGGCTGAGCGACTTCACTTCTTTTATACTCTTATCTCTCTCTAAGAGCTCATTCTATTAAAATGTTGAAATAAAGCAGATTAACTTTGGCATTAAGCCAAATAGATGGCTTGTGGATGATCTCTAATAATCCACAAGCATCTTTGAGTGTATCTGAGGTTGAGTGAAGATTAAGGCTTTCAGGTTCCAGCCGAAGTAGTACATTGTAGTTTGAGGACTGTGTCATCCTGCATTACCATTGGTGTCTTTTCCAAATAACATCTGTTGTGCTCCAGATGATGGGAGAAAAGGCGGTTCTGTCAGAATGCTGACAACAGATAGTAATTTGGATGTGAGTAGGGCAGCAGGACGTTGGCACTTCCACTCGGCACTGCAGTGTAAGCCAAGACTGTGGTCCTTTTGTAAGAAACTTTACTTTGACTTTAAGGCTACCTGTGAATGTTGCAGTGCAGTTTTGCTGCTAATGATAGTTTGCTCCTACTGCTGAAAATAATTGCAATGTTTATATGTTGTAGTGCTTAACATAATGTAGTGCTCTAGCCAGATCATGACAACGGAGCTATCAGATAAATTAGAATTTTGCATGATTCTCAATTAGCATATTTGGAAACATTTAAATGTTGTTTGTATCCCAATATGGCTTGCTTTTATTTTATTGATATATTTTATTGGTATTCCTCCCTCTCTAAGTAAATGAGATCTAGGAAGGGACTTGTTATATCAAGGATTTCTTACTGCTACTTATGTTGATTAAAATAACCTTATTTCCAGACACTGCTGAGAGTGGGACCAGCTATTCTCAATAACTGCACATTCAGAATCTCAGAGTTTTTCAGTATACCTTAACTCAGCCATAGAAACATATGCTTAATCAGCACATGACCAAGATTTCATAATTAGAATATGTAAATTTCCCAGGAGACAGGATGAAAAGGCTAGATAACTCTGGGCAAAGAACACTTCAGCTCTTGTGTTTCAGCTCAGTAACCCCACAGATACTGTGGTTCCTACATGCAGTACACACACACACACACACACACACACACACACACACACACAAACAACCTCGACATATCTGCAGTGTGTCATTTGCCTGTATAGGACTGTGGAGCTTACTTTCTCTAGAGTAATAGAGAAGTGATGTTGATTATCATATTGTTGTTGTTCAGTCCCTCTGTCACATCTGACTCTGCAACACCATGGATTACAGCACACAAGGCTTCCCTGTCCTTCGCCAGCTCCCAGAGTTTGCTCAAATTCATGTACATTGAGTCGGTAATGCCATCCAACAATCTCATCCTCTCCTCCTGCCTTCAATCTTTCCAAACATCAGGGTCTTTTCTAATGAGTCAACTCTTCACATCAGGTAGCCAAAGTATTGGAGCTTCAGCTTCAGTATCAGTCCTTCCAATGAATATTTGGGATTGATTTCCTTTAGGTTTGACTGGTTAGATCTCTTTGCAGTCCAAGTGACTCTCAAGAGTCTTCTCCAACACCACAGTTCAAAAGCATAATTTCTTTGGGACTTGGCCTTTGTTATGGCCCAACTCTCACATCAATACATGGCTACTGGAAAAACCATAGCTTTGACTAGACAGACTTTTGTTGGCAAACTAATGTCTCTGCTTTAATATGATGTCTAGGATGGTCATAGCATTTTTTTCAATAAGCAAGTGTCTTTTAATTTCATGGCTGCAGTCAACATCTGCAGTGATTTTGGAGTCTAAGAAAATAAAGTTTGTCACTTTTTCCATTGTTTCCCCATCTATTTGCCATGAAGTGATGGGATCAGATGCCATTATCTTTGTATTTTGAATCTTGAGTTTTAAGCTAGCTTTTTCACTTTCCTCTTTCATTTTCATCAAGAGTTTCTTCAGTTCCTCTTTACTTTCTGCCATAAGGGTGTTGTCATCTGCATGTCTGAGGTTATTGCTGTTTCTACTAGCAATCTTGATTCCAGCTATGCTTCATCCATCCCAGTATTTTACATGATGTTCTCTTCACAGAAGTTAAATAAGCAGGCTGACAATATACAGCCTTGACATACTCCTTTCCCAATTTGGAATAAGTACGTTGTTCCATGTCCATTTCTAACTGTTGTTTCTTGACCTGCATACAGGTTTCTCATTAGGCAGGTAATGTGGTCTGGTATTCCCATCTCTTGAAGAATTTTCCACAGTTTGTTGTGATCCACACAGTCAAAGGCTTTAGCATAGTCAGTGAAGAAGAAGTAGATGTTTTTCTGGAATTCTCTTGCTTTTTCTATGATCCAGCAGATGTTGGCAATTTGATCTCTGGTTCCTCTGCCTTTTCTCAATGCAGCTTGAACATCTGGAAGTTTTTGGTTCATGTACTGTTGAAGCCTAGCTTGAAGAATTTTGAGCATTACTTGTGCAGAAGTTTGTATATTCTTTGACATTGCCTTTATTTGAGATTGGAATGAAAACTAACTTTCTCCAGTCTTGTGACCACTGCTGAGTTTTCCAAATTTTGTGGCATATTGACTGCAGCACTTTCACAGCATCATCTTTTAGAATTTGAAATAGCTCACCTGGAATTCCGTCAACTCCACTGGCTTTGTTCATAGAGATGCTTCCTAAGACCCACTTGATTTGCACTCCAGGATGTCTGGCTCTAGATGAGTGATCATACCTTCATGGTTATCTGGGTCCTTAAGATATTTTTCATACAGTTCTTCTGTGTATTCTTGCCACCTCTTCTTAATATCTTTTGCTTCTGTTAGGTCCATACCATTTCTGTCCTTTACTGTGCCCATCTTTGCATGAAATGTTTCCTTGATGTCTCTAATTTTCTTGAAAATATCTCTAATCTTTCCCATTCTATTGTCTTCCTCTATTTATTTGCATTGTTCACTTAGGAAGGCTTCCTTATCTCTTCTTGCTCTTCTTTGAAATTCTGCGTTCAGATTGGTATAGCTTTCCTTTTTTCCTTTCCCTTTCACTTCTCTTCTTTTCTCAGCTCTTTGTAAGGCCTCCTCAGATAACCACTTTGCATTTCTTTTTCTTGGGAATGATCTTGATCACTGCCTCTTGTACAATGTTATGATCCTCTGTCCATAGTTCTAGACAACCTAATAACTTTTATTAGCATAGCTTCCCAAGGCAGAGTCTTATGCATTGTCTCTGAATCTCACAATATTTCTGTCTGATAGTCAGAGTGATCATTTTTGTTTGCATGTTGTGCATTATTAAACTAAATGTGAGGATTTGACCAAATTCTAGCAGGTAACATGCGTGCTGAAGTCTTTTACTCCTAAAACATTCTTCCTGTACACTGTTTTTACTTGCAGAAAATAGTCTCTGGATTTCCTTCGCTGCTTTCATGCTCCACTTCAATCCCCTCTATGTTTGTTTATGTCAGGTTGGAGGGTTGTATTGGTAGAAATGTAATCAGTGCCTCACAGTTCTTCCCCACATACCTGCAAAAGGAGCTATGATGAATCAAGGTCTCAGTGCATAAGGCATTAGTAGTCAGCGTCTCCTTGTCTTGAGAAAGAGGGCTATGGGCTCAAAAGTACTTAAAAGCCACACTAGTCTGTTTGTAGCAGTAAAGGGAGGCTAACAGAATAGGACTTACCATCCAAGTGAACATGAACTTGCCATGCTAAATTTCCTCCATGAAAACAGGTTGTGGTTGTCACTTGAGAATGTAGTACCCACAATATGTTGTTGTTGTTCAGTCACTAAGTCATGTTCAACTCTTTGCGACCCCACAGGCTGTAGCACATCAGGCTTCCCTGTCCCTCATCAACTCCTTGAGTTCGCCCAAGTTCATGTCCATTGAATTGGTGATGTCACCCAACCATCTCATCCTCTGCTACCCTCTTTTCCTCTTGCCTTCAGTCTTTCCCAGCATCAGGGTGTTTTCTGGTGAGTGGGCTATTTGCATCAGGTGGCCAAATTATTGAAGCTTCAGCTTCACCGTCAGTCCTTCCAGTGAGTATTTAGGGTTGATTTCCCTTAGGATTGACTGGTTTGAACTCCTTGCTGTCCAAGGGACTCTCAAGAGTCTTCTCCAGTATTACAGTTCGAAAGCATCAATTCTTTTGTGTTCAGCCTTCCTTATAGTCCAACTCTTACATCTATACATGACTACTGGAAAGACCATAGTGATAGCTTATGGTGAACAATACCTGATTTGTGATCTCCAAAGAAGAAGATTTAGCTTCGGGACCAGGGACCAGGCTTGATCACTCAAGAGCTTTTGTATAGCAGAGTTTTATTAAAGTGAAAAAGGGACAGAGAAAGCTTCTGACACAGACATCAGAAAGGAGTCAGAGAGTGCCCCTTCACTATTATTGGAAAAGGGAGTTATATACTTTTTCAATTGATTATTACAATAAATCAAAAGAATGTCTCAAGTTTGTAAAGATCTTATTAGACTCAACCCCACAATTTACATTTTAAGATGACAAGATTCGAACTAACAATAGAAAGATCTTACCAGGCCCACTCTCATAATATACATTTTAAGATAATAGGATTAGTCAGAAGGTTTTCAAGAAGGAGAAACTGTACTCAAGCAGGATACATTATTGGTATATAATCCTTACTAAGGAATGTAGAAACAAAGTTTGTCCTTTTCTCCTCCTTGAGAATTCCAGGGAGGTTTGGGAGAGCCCCAGACCGCTCTCTCCTCCTAGAGGACCCCAGACTCCTTATCAACATGCCTAGGAATTGACTCTCTCAATAGCTTTGACTATACGGACAAAGTGTATGTTTCTTAAAAATTCGGGTTAAATTAGAAGGTGCTGCTAATTCATGAATGATCCCTTCTCCAGGAGAGCTTTCCAACCCAGGGATCAAACTCTGGTCCCAGGCATTGCAGGTGGATTCTTAGCGACCAGGGAAGCCCATAACTGAATTAGTGTTGGGTCATTGGGTACCATGGTGACCATGATGAGAGTAGTCGTCATTTTGCTTCTGACTCTAAAGAAATTTTCAGGCATGGTCTGACTTTATAGCAGTTCCCATCACATCTCATACCTTTTCTCATGGAGTTTGTTGCATTCGAGTATGAAGACTGACTGCAGAGCCCATTTAAAAAAGAACTCTGTTTATAGAGTGTAACTCCAAATGCATTGAAGGAGAGGAAGCTAATTTATAGACATTACAAGGGCAAAATGTGGTTGCTTTCCTTGACATTTTTTTCCCGGTAATTGCTAGGTTGTACTACAGTGTATTAGCAGTAGTCTGGTCAAATTTCTAAGCTCAAGATGGTAGGTGTTAGAAAGGAAATTTTCTTGCATGCACACCACACTCCATGCGTTCCCAAACTTAACATTCATCACACACCTGGGACATCCTCTCTCTCAACTGCCCTTTATCTTTAGGGGCATGTGGGGCTCCTGTAAACGGGGTGCAGGACAGGCAGAAAGCTGGGAGAGTGCCCATCCTGGCACCCAGACTGCCAGGGGCAGGGATGCAGATGGAGTGGGCATGTCCCACACTGAAGACACCTGCTTGGTTTTTGTTCTCTGGCTGCCACATGTACTTTCATGCCTGAGACAGCTAATTACACGTGGAAGATAACTTGTCTCAGTTGTTGATACTTAAGATTCTAATAGTTATTTTATGTTTCCTTATATGACTTAATTTGGCTTTAGTGATAGCTTTTTCTTTGTAATGCTGTTTATGAAGTGGGGTTTTATTATTTATATTATTTTAAATTGTCTGCTATCTCAGTGTTCATCAAGTCAACTTTTTTTTTTTTTTTGTCACAGCAAAAGCTCTGAATTTAGCCACTGGAGAAACTGATTTGAAAAGTTAGGTTTTTGTCTAAAGTTTAAAGATATACGAGTAGCTAAAAGATGGAAAATAACTGTTCAAGACCATTTAGATTAAAGGCTAGTTTTAAAACAGAATTCAGAATTACAGTCTTCAGTCTCAGTATTGACTAATGATATGTATTTGAAGGGATGAAAGCATCTTATATCAAATTAAAAGGTGACTATTTCACCTCATTTATAAGAATCGGTTTTGTCGTCATAAGATGGTGACAAATGCTCAGTTTAAATCTAAAATATTTTCATATTTCTGTCACACAATTTAATAATTTGGGGCTATGTTAATATTGGTTTAATGAAGTCAGTATGTGTGCCTTATATTTAGAATTCCAATTTAAGCTGCAAATTTTCTAACTTAAAAATCTATATGTTCTTTCAGTGATAATCAGTGAAACAAGCTTGAATGAAATATTTACTTTTTGCTACTAGAGAGAGTAAATAGAGGGCAATCTTGTAATCAACAAGAGATGTGAGGAAACAGACCCTACATCTTACTTTTCCAGAGTTTTCTGTGCTTGAAACCCATATACATCCTTGTACAGAGTGAATGATAAAGTCTGAGTTATTTTGGAGCTGTCAATCTCTCTAATTATAGCACCACTGTAACACACCTATAATTGAGAAAGAATTAGGCTTTCAATTATAAACCACTATTTTTAGACTTTCACATTTTGATAATTTCTTCTTTCAATAAAAGAGGACAGATCTTGAATTAGATGAGTATGTATAGAGGAGGATTCTGTAAGAGCTATGCGCCTTATGTTCCAACAGAAACTTAGATGTGGGGGATAGAAAATGGCTTGATAAATAAACCAATCATAGGCCTGTCAATCCATGAAACAAAAGTATTAACTTGCAGAGAGGAAATACTTCACGCCTACCCTAAACTCCCACACTGCAGTCTGTTTATTTCCTCTGGGAGAATGAAGGACAGTGTGTTTCTGAGTAAGTGGGTTCCTTTAATTATGCTGGTGTTGCAATGAACAGATTTAAAAATATTGCTAAAATAAGATCAGTCCTGGGTGTTCATTGGAAGGACTGATGTTGAAGCTGAAACTCCAATACTTTGGCCAGCTGATACAAAAAACTGACTTACTGGAAAAGACCCTGATGCTGGGAAAGATTGAGGGCAGGAGAAGGGGACGACAGAGGATAAGATGGTTGGATCGCATCACCAACTCAATGGACATGAGTTTGAATAAGATCCAGGAGTTGGTGACGGACAGGAAAGCCTGGTGAGCTGCAGTCCATGGCGTTGCAAAAAGTCAACTGAGCTACTGAACTGAACTGAACTCACTAAATTTCTCATCTTCTACCAAATTGAATTCAGTAAAATATTAATGGAAAAGATCATATGATATCACTTGTATGTGAACCGTAAAACATGACACAAATGATCCAACCTATGAAACAGAAACAGACTCACAGACATACAAATCAGACTTGTGGTTGCCTAGGGGAGCGGGGAAGGAGCAGGATGGACTGGGAGTCTGGGGTTAGCAATGGAAACTATTATGTATATGATGGATGAGCAACAAGGTCTTACCGCATAGCACAAGGAGCTATACTCAATGTCCTGTGATAAACCAGAGTGGAAAAGAACACGAAAAGTAATGTACATATATGTGCTAGTGAATCACGTTGCTGTATGGCAGAAATTAACAAAACACTATAAGTCAAATATATTTCAATAAACTAAATTAAAAAAAATATTGCTAAAATAAGGGCATCCCCTTTATATTCAGTTAAGTTAATTATGCCACTCTCAGAAGATCAATTTTGTCTGATAATAATCCATAAAAATATATTGTTGTTACCAGCAATGTGGACCTTTCACATAGTTTACAAATAGTATAAATGATAGATAAATAGGTAGTGTTCTGCAGGTGTGTCTTACCTGAGTGAAAGACTGCTTTGAAAGTTTTCTTTACTATATAATAATTACAAATACAAGAGAATTATAATAATTTATCATTTTAAATAAAAATATTTGAACCATTATAGCAGCTTCCTATAAAACTATATTAAATTATCTTTCATTATAGTTAAATTTGTTCCCACTAACCACTTGTGTTTAACAGGAATACAAGCATGATTCCTTTATTTATATTTTGTAGAACAGATTTCACTAATTTGTGGTAGTTCTTCATACTTATTTCATTATTTCTGGTATAGCTAAAGTTTTTCAGACATAGTTTCTTATGTATCACTTATTTCTATGTGGGTAGAATATACATACTTCTAGCTTTGTCTATGTAAATATATATATATATATTTCTAGCTTTGTGTATATGAATATACCCATTTCATCTTCATATTATTTGAAAGAATATTATGAAGATGAAATGGATGTAGTCCTATGTATTTTACTAATATTAAGATGAACGCTTTATAAGTTTTTCAGTTATGCTTAACTCTTTAAATAGTATCAAAATACTCAGGACTAAATAAATGCTGAATGTGAATACATCAGCAACAAATAGCACTATATGGCTATGTTGTAAGTCACTCATGGCATGGTTAGTCATAACGTTACAGATTTTTCTTTCTTAGATTTTTTTTCTTGTTGTTGGAGAGCTTGATTAGTCATAAAAAAATCTTTACACCTGACAACTCTGCATGTTCAAGGGTTCTCTAGATAATCCAGGACTGGTTGAAATCATTTCCTCTCTTGCTGGCATTTTGTTTCTCTGACATTTTAAATGTTCTCACCATTCCACAAAATATCTGAGGCCAAGATTGAGTTCTTAATGACTTTAAGGCTACTTTTAGCCTAAGCTGCCTGGGAAAAGCCTGTGTTCCCTTATTCAGCTAAAGGTGGTGGTTTAACTGTGAAGGAAAGGTCAACGTTTTATAAGATTGATTCACATTTCCTTTAAGATCTAATGTTCAGTTTAAAGGCCCGCATTTCATTAAGCAGTTTACAAATTCAGAAAGAAATGTATGCAAAACCATATTGAATGGTGCTTTTGGGATGAAAGCACTATGGAAGAAAAAAGAAAAGGATATGTTTACTTGCTGAATTACAATTATCATGCAAAATGATGGCTTCTCCAAGACTGTCATTTTTGTCCTTTTCTTCTTTCCATAGCAATTCTCAGCAAATCAGTGTGCTTCTGATCATTTCATTTAGAGACCACCTCACCTTTGTGACTCAAAAGGGAATTGAAAGCTCACATGATCCATAGGATAGATAATCTGACTCTTACCAAATTATAGGAGGCTTTCTATCATTGTCCATATTAAAGAGAAAATGCTCCTGTCACACTGCTATCAGATCATGAGGTTAATTATTCTAGCCAAAAAAGGTCCAAACAATAGAGAAAATTTGAGACTAATCTCTTATCTCAAAACTCTTCTAAAATTCCTGATGCCTCAGAGAAGATAAATATCAGTATACACTTGTGCAGGTACTTTAGATGACTTGGTTTTTAATTCACTTTTTGTGCTTAAGTAAAAGAATCATCATGCTTGTCTCATTGGATAGTCTGAACTAGTTGCCATGGTAACAAACACAGTCCAAGAGTGGTACAGAGAAAAGAAATAGAAATTTTACAATTATTTATATATACTGGGAGCAAAATCTGAACTAGATATAAATATTGTTGATAAAATTTTGAGAATTCTTTGACTTTTAATATTTGAAGGAGAACTTGATACTAAGGTAATTTTTACTTCATGCTTCCACATACAATTTTACCCTAGATCATAGTGAATGAGGATCAAACCCAAGGTGCTAGTGAATGTGATTGCTTAGGTTCACAGAGTAATGAGATTTTAGAAATAAAATGGCAATTGGGAAAGTCAAGCAAAGTCAAATATTGTCAGGTTCCCTAAATTGATATTTAAGATTGCATCTAAGGGGACTTCTCTGGTGGTTCAGGGGCTAAGACTCTGGGCTGTCAATGCAGGGGGCCTGGGTTCACTCCTTGGTCAAAGAACTAGATCCCACGTGTGTCTCTGTGTGTGTGTTAGCTGCTCCGTCATGTCCAACTCTTTGCAACCCTATGGCCTATAGACCGCCAGGCTCCTCTGTCCATGGAATTCTCCAGGCAAGTACCGAAGTGAGGTTGACATTCCCTTCTCCAGAGGATCTTACCAACTCAGGGATCAAACCCTGGTCTCCTGCACTGCAGGAAGATTTTTTATCATCTGAGCCACCAGGGAAGCCCCAGATCCCACATGCCACAACTAAAGAGTCTACATGCCACAAACAGTCTACATGCCACAAATAGTCTCCATGCCACGACTGAATATCCTGCATGCTGCCACAAAGATCCCAAGTGCTGCAACCAAATAAATATGTTTTTTAAAAAATGTTTTAAGTCTTTCATCTAAGGAAACAAAGATCCAAGGAGGTGATGTCAGAAGATAGTTGCCTCGAAAAATCCAGACCCTCCCTTTTTCTCCCAGATACACAGACTCAACAGCAGTACATTGACTCTTTGTGAGAAAACAGTTAAGAGACTCCTGCAAACCAAGCTGAGTGGGAAACCAGCCAGTCAAACCCTGTAGGAAAATTCATGGCCTCACTGGCTGCAGTGACTTCCCTGGCACAGTACATCAGCTTTGGGAAGAAACACGTAGCTCTTGGTTTCTTTCTAGGGAGAGAGAGATTCCTTGACTATTTTCATGTTATGACTCTTCAGAGGAACTGGTTTCTTACTGTCTTGGCTGAATCTAAGCACTAAAAAGGGCATCAGCTTGGGGACCTCTGAGCGTAAAGTTGGAGGTTTGGCCTAGCTTACCTTGTGTTTCAGATGATAAAACACCTACCTGCAATACAGGAGTCCCAGGTTTGATTCCTGAGTTGGGAAGATCCCCTGGAGAAGGGAATGAATGGCAGCCTGCTCTGATATTCTTGCTTGGAGAATTCCATGGACAGAGAATCCTGACAGGATACAGTCCATGGGATCACTCAGACATGACTGAGTGACTTTCACTTTGACCTGGCACACACTCATCCAGCATAGACCTTCCTCTCCATCTCACTGTGGTAAAATGCGGAAAACCCCTAATTCGAGCTTCCATTAGGGAAGGAGAAAACAAGTTGGAGTGTGGGTCCATTTCGTTGACTTTTCAAGGAACTGGTTCTGTCTTGCCTGCTCAGTGCACTGCTGGGACCTGGCACATGCTAGATGCCTGGGGGCTGCGGAGAACAGGAGGGAGCTGAAAGTTTGCTGCTGCTTCAGAGAATTGTGGTCCAGCAGAAGGAGACCAGTGCAGCTCAGTGGCCACTCCCTTGCCTTTGGAAGAAGACTGGTGTGTGCTTTCAATGTTCTGGCCTTTTGTGGGGTGCTTTGGAGACTGCATTTCCTGACTTGGGCTAGCATACTCTATAAGCCTGGAGGCTACAAATAGTAAAAGAGAACTGGATGGCTTATTCTAGCTCTAGAGAACCTGCATTACTCCAGACAGAAATCAAAGGAGCAAGAGATTATGAACTCTGGAAAAAAGCTTCCTGCAAATCCATCTGACTGGAAATTTGCATACACAAGTCCAAAGAAGACATTCACAGAAGATGTTTAAGAGGACTTTGGACTATTTAACCAGAGTGATTGGTGAAGTTCTATCCCTATATGAAGTCAGCCCATGAACACTGGGAGAGGCGGCTTTTTTTTAAAAAGGCACAGATCCAAACATAAACTTATAAGGCACATAGAAAAAAATAACAAAAATGTGGCTCAAAGGAAAAACATTAATCTCCAGAAATCAAACTTAAAAAAAAATGGAAGTACCTGGATAACTTGGCAAGGGATTCCAAATATCTGTTACAAAAATGCCCAAGGAGCTCAAGAAAATGATGCATGAACAAAATGAGAACATTAACAGAAGTAGAAAATATAAAAAAGAACCAAATGTTGAAAATAAGTACAATGACTGAATTAAAAAATTCACTATACTGATTCAACATCAGACTTGATTAAGCAGAAGAAAGAATCAGCAAACTTAAGTCATTTCCAAGTATCCAGAGTATCAATAAGGAAAAAAACAATGAAAAAACGGTGAAGAAAACCTAAGGGACTTGTGGAACGCTGGCAAGGGGATCAATAAACACATTATGGGAATCTCAGAATGAAAACAGAGAAAGGGGTAGAAAGCTTATTCAAATAAAAATGGTGAACACTTTTCTAAATCTGATGGGGGAGGGCAGAGAGGTAGACATCCAAGTTTATGAAACCCGAAGAATCTTAAATAGGAGGAATTCAAGAAAAGTGTACTCAAAGAAACATTATAATCAAGTTGTCAAATGTCAAAGAAAATTTTGAAAACAAGACAAATGTGCCTTTCCACATACACATGAGGACCCATAAGACTCCTAATGGACTTATCAGCAGAAAGCTTGTAGGTCAGAGGGAGTGAGAAGATATATTCAAAGAGCTGGAAAAAGATAGTGCTAAGAATGATATATCTAGAAAGACACTCATTCAAAAATTAGGGAGAAATAAAGACATTCCAAGATAAACTAAGGCTGAGAGATATAATCAGCACTACACCTGCTTTGTGGGAAGTGTGAAAAGAGGTCCTTCATGTTGAGATGAAAGGATGCTTTACAGCAACACAAAGGATATGAAGTACAAAGCTCATTGGTAAAGGTACATATATAGATAAATACAGAATACTGTGATGCTGTAAGAGTGATGCATAAGTGTCTTTTAGTTCGACAGGTTAAATATAACTTTAAAATAACTATAACTATAAAATATGTTAATGGATGTACAATATAAAGATGATTTGTGGCTCCATAACCTAAAGTGCAAAGGAAGTAAAAGTAGAAAATAACTAAGAAAAACATAGAAAAGATTCAGTACAATCAGAAATGAAAGCAAAGACGTTACAACTAATGCACAGACTTTTTTTAAATTATGAGACTACTGTGAATAATTATATGCCAAATATTTAACCTAGAAGACATGGATAAATTTCTGGAAATATACCATATACTAAGATATACTAAGATTAAGTCCTGAAGAAATAGAAAATCTGAATAGATCTATAACTCGTAAGGAGAGTGAATCAATAATAATAAAAACTTCCAATAAAGAAAAGCCCATGACCACCCCGGCTCAGCTGGTAAAGAATCTGCCTGCAATGAGGGAGATCAATGGGTCAGTCCCTGAGTTGGAAGATCCTCTGGAGATGGGAAAGGCTACCCACTCCAGCAATCTGGCCTGGAGAATTCCATGGACTGTATAGTCCATGGGGTCTCAAAGAGTCAGACATGACTGAGCAACTCTCATTTTCACTTTCAGACAGCTTCACTGGAAAATTTTACTGTTTAAAGAACAATTAATGACAATTTTCAAATTCTTCCAAAAGACAGAAGAAGAGGAAGCACTTCCAAACTCATTTTACAATGCCAGGTATGACAAAGACAACAAAAAAAGAGAACTCCAAGCAAATATCCCAGATGAATATAGGTGCAAAAATCTTCAGCAAAATAGTAGCAAAGCAAATTCAGCAGAAAGTTAAAAGGATCATACACTATGACCAAGGGGGATTTATCTTTGTGATGCAAAGAAATGTCATCCTATGAAAATCAATTAGAGTGATTTTATCACAATAACAGAATAAAGAATAAAAATCACATGATGATCTAAGGACAAGCAGAAAAAGCATTTGACATAATTGAACACACTTTCATGATAAAAACACTCAGTAAACTAGGAATAGAAATAAATTATCTCTACATAATAAAGTTCATAAATGAAGCCCATGGATGACATCACAATCAGTGCTGAACTTGAAATGGTTTCTCCCAAATCAGTAGCAAGACAAGGGTACCCACTCTTGTCACTCTTTTTCAACATAATACTGAAACTTTTAGCCAGAGAAATTAAGCAAGAAAAAGAAATAAAAGGCACCCAAATTGGAAAACAGGTAAAATTAGCTCTGTTCACAGATGACTTGATCTTACATAGAGAAAATATAAAGAATTCCACACACACACACACACACACACACACACACACACACACACACACAACCTCTTAGAACTAATAAATAAGTTGAATAAATTTTCAGGACACAAAATCAATATACAGACATCAGTTGTATTTCTGTATACTAACAATGAATGATCTGAAAAGAAAATTAAGGAAAAAGTCCCATTTACAATAGTATCAAAAAGAATAAAAACTTAAAAAATAAACTCATACAAGGAGGTAAAAGAGTTTTTGTATGCCAAAAACTCCAAAGGTTGCTGAAATAAAGAACACACAAATAATTGGAAAGACATCTTTCGTTCATGGGTTGAGAGACTTAATATTGTTAAAATGTCCGTACTCTACAAAGTAATCTAAAGATTAAGATCAATCCCTATCAGAATTCCAATGTCAGTTGTTTGTTTTTTTACAGAAATAGAAAACAATTTCTAAAATTCATATGGAAACACAAATAATCAGAAATAGTTAAACCAATCTTCAGAAATAAGAACAAAGCTAGATGTTTTACACTCCCTGACTTCAAAACATTTTACAAAGGTATAGTAATCAAAACATGTTGGCACTGGCATAAAGACATATTTAGAGGGCAATGGAACAGAAGAGAGATCCCAAAAATAAACCCATGCATGTACCTTTAAGTGATCTTTGACAAAGACATCAAGACTTCACAGTGGGGGAAGGATAGTTTCTTCACGACAATATTGATATAATTGAACATCCACATGCACAAGAATAAAATAAGAACTTTATACAATACACAAAAACCAACTCAAAATGGATTAACTATTTAGAAGATTTATTGCTTCAGTAAGATATGTTTTCCTATAAGAAAACAAAGGAGATAAGCTTCATGGCTTACAGGCAACAAAAGCAAAATTAGACCAGTAGACGACAATAATTTTAAAAGCTTTTGTGCAGCAAAGAAACAAAAGACTGAAAAGGCAGTCTATGGAATGGCAGAAAATACTTGCAAATCTGATAAAGATTAATATGCAAGACATCTGAAGAACTTCTACAAGTCCATAGCAAAAACTAATTACCTCATTTGAAAACTGGAAAAAGACTTGAATGAACATCTCTCCAAAGAAGAGCAACAAATAAATGGTCAGCAGGTTATACCATTAATACTCAATGCCATTAATCATTATGGACATGCACATCACCACCACAATGAGATCCCACCTGATACTGGTGAGGTTGACCATTAAAAACAAGGAAAAAAAAGTGTTGGTGGGGTTGTGTAGAAATTCAAGCTCTTAATGGGAATACAAAACTGTGTGGCCCCTATATTAAACAGAATGGCATTTTCTCAAAAAGTTAAAAATAGAGCCCCTGCATGATCCAACAATCCCACTTCTTGATATTTATCCAAAATAATGAAAATCAGCATCTTGAAAAGATACTTGCAGTCCCACATTCACTGCAATGCTATTCACAGAGTCCAAGCAATAGAAACAACCTACATGTCCACCAAAAGATGAAATCAATTTTAAAATGTAGTATATTACCTAGTGGAATATTATTCAGCCTTAAAAAAACTTAAACATGGTTGAAACTTGAGGACATAATGCTAAGTGAAATAAGCCAGTCACAGAAAGACAAATACCTAAAGATGAAACCTGCCTTCCAAGTATTTTCATGCATTGATCCTAATTCTGACTTTAGTAATTGTATTCATTTTCATAATACAAATGAATCAAATACATGAAAATAAACATCATCTCTTCCTTACATTTTCCCATCAGCTAGCAGAAGAATTATGCTCTTAAACCTTCATCTTATGTTTTGATCTTTTAAATGTAGGTTTTACATTTTTTTTTTAAAAAAGGAAAAAAAATGAATGCTTTTAGATAGGGATTAGACTCTCTACTACTTACTGCAGGTACTCCATTCTCCACTACCCCTTCCTGTCTGTTTCACTTACATTTCTTTCTTGGCTCTCATACTATGAGTTAAAACTCTGTTACCTAGACTTTATTCAAAACCTTCAAGCCTGTTAGCTTTTGTGGTGGGTGAATTGTGTAAAGCTTCCATTCTGTGAATATGTGATTGATTGAAACCATGAGCCAGATTTTGCTTTTATCCTGGCACATTTTACTTTGGTTTTTGGCTTTATTTGCCTATTCTCATAAAGTTGAAATATTGATACTGCTATCGGTTATACAGGTATCTGAAGTTTTGAAATATTTGTCATTATGTATTCATCTAAATTGACTAAAATACTAAGCACAGTGGGGAATGTATGAAATCATCGGTATAACAAAAGTTTCCCTTAGACTCAGGATTTGCATAATAACCAGTACTCTTTAGAAGTTACTGATATTTTAATTATGCTAAGTCACTTCAGTCATGTCCAACTCTTTGTGATGTTATGGACTATAGCCTGCCAGGCTCCTCTGCCTATGGGATTCTCCAGGCAAGAATACTGGAGTGGGTTGCCATGCCCTTCTCCAGAGGATCTTCCCAACCCAGGTATCAAACCCCATCTCTTATGCCTCCTCCTTTGTCAGGCAGGTGTTTTACCACTAGTGCCACCTGGGGAGCTAGTTTAATTACAAGCCCATTTAATTCTGATAACCATAGCTCTCCATCAATCCACATGAATAATATGAGCTATTTTATCAAATACATTGATGACACTCAAGATGTTCTCTGTTCATGATAGACCTTAGATGGGTCAATAGGTAACCCTATTAAAAAATAAAAGATATGACTCTAGGGGATCACGTGCTGTTTCTCTTGCTTTATCAATTCACATTATATGCCTGGGTGCATATATGGGTAATAAATAAGCTGTATAAAGAAGACAGGCTTCCCTGGTGGCTCAGCGGTAAAGAATGCACCTGCCAATGCAGGAGACAGATGTGGGTTCTATCCCTGGGTCAGGAGGATCCCCTGGAGTAGGGTATGGCAACCCATTCCAATCTTCTTGCCTGGAGAATCCTACAGACAGAGGAGCCTGGCGGGCTACAGTCCAAAGAATCACAAAGAGTCTGGGCCACTGAAGTGACTTCACATGTGTGCACATTTGTTAGACACTTCATTAATGACATAATTTACTATTTGTAAGCGGATGAAAATATATGGAAATACCAATTACATTTTAAAATTTAAAGACATTGTTTTCCAAGCAGAAAATTATTAGGTTATGAGTCTGTCAATAATGCAGTATATACATTAACCTGACTGTATATTTTTCACATTTGAAAGACCCCAGTTCAATCACTGGGTTGGGAAGATCCACTGGAGAGGGGAATGGCAACCCACTCCAGTATTCTTGCCTGGAGGAGTCCATGGACAGAGGAGCGTGGTGCACTATAGTCCATGGGGTTGCAAAGAGTCAGACAAAATTGAGCAACTTTCTCTTCACTTCACTTCACTTCAAAATGCCAATGAGAACACTGAGGCATAACTTAGCTTTGCTTTTGGTTGATTAAAATGCTTCCATAAATCCAATTTATTTAAGCCTCAGTTTGTGTTTTATTAAATTATACTCAAATAGTTAACTGATTTTCTCTAAATTTTATAATATTGTTAAGTGATTTGTTTTTTCTTACTAGAACATTGCTTATCTAAATACTATGCTTGAGTATTTTTCTGATATTAGAGTTTATATACATGCATTGAAGATTTGGGTATCTAGATTCTATTTTTGGTTCTTCTAGGGGCTGACAAAGCATGCTAATTTAGATAAGTTAGTTAATCTTTTCTGAGTCAAATAAATGGCTTGGAATACAGTAAGTGATTTTTAAGGTCATTCTAGTGTTAATCCTTTGAAAAATTTAAGCTGTTAAAAATCCCTCTAGTTATATTCTTTCATAAATTCCATTTCAAAGAAACTGAGAAATTGCTAGTTTAAAATGAATCTTGTTAATACTATTGGTGAATTAATTAGTTTTATTTAAAATGAGATATTAATATCTCATTTTAGATATTTATTTATAATAAATATAAATATACTAAATAAATGTATATAAATATAAATAAATAATAATATATAAATATAATGAATATAAATTATATTTATAATAAATATAAATATATATAAATATAAATATATTTATTTCGAAAATCCTCATGAAGTCAAACAGATCAAACCACACTTCTGTGAAATATTTTACTAACTGCAATCATTTATAAATTGGTAATTATTTCATTTTAATACAAAAGAGAAAAACATACTGTGAGACTGCAGATAAAATGTTTATAATTACTTCAGACATCTGATTTTAAGAATTCTAAAATCCTTAAAATCTTCAGTGACCTGGTCCATGACTTCATGGAATCGACAATCTGGATATAATTTTTATTTTATTTTAAATCCAAGAAGTTATAGTGTTAAGCATCAAATTTTCACAAAACTAAATGAAGAAAGGAGTATCTAAGAAAAATGTATTGACTTCATTCAAATGTTTCTCCCTTTTTTTACATGGAGTAAATGGCTTGGTTTTTGATTGTATAAAAATATCGGTACATGAAAAAAACTTAATTTTTTTAGCTAAAAGATGAATAGGAATTGCTAAGTGACTGGAATTAAACTACCTGAAAATATGGTATGACACAACTTGGTAATTTTTCTTGCCATTTATTGTCCAGGGACCTCTTCTGCAGCTGTAGTTTTTTTCCATCATGGAAAATAATGAGCTTCTTTTTAAATTTTATGAAAAACTTTGAAAAATTTTTTACTTTTATCCATATAAGATAAATTTTCATTAGCAAAGTGATTTTAGAAGATGAAAACAATGTCTAGAGGTTTTATCATACATTCTAAACACTTTGTATGTTTTCTTTTTTTCTTTTCATTTTTGTGTTTCTATCGTTTTTGGCAAATAATGTAAAAAAGTAGTATCAAAACTATTAAAGCCAAGTTTCAAAGCACTTTTCTTTGTTCAGTATTAACTTATTTTTTCTTTTAATTGGAAGGTAATTGCTTTACAATGTTGCGTTGGCTTCTGCATATAATATGACTCAGCCATAAGTATACATGTATGCCCTCCCTCTTGAGCCTCTCTCGCAATCCCTACCCCATCCCACTCCCCTAGGTTGTCACAGAGCACCAGGTTGAGCTTCCCGTGTTATACAGCAGCTTCCCATCCTACTATCTATTCTATGCATGGTAGAGTATCTCAGTTCACCCCACCCTCTCTACCTGTCTGTCCACAAGTCTGTTCTCTGGGTGTGTGTCTCTAGTCCTGCTCTGCTATTAGTTGTCAGTATTACACTGTTTTTATTGATATTTATGTTCTGCAGCATGTTCTTAGCTCATAGCCTCAAAATAAATCTACATATGGAAATAGAAATACAATATTTCCTTGATATGGAATATACCTACCAAAGTAGGCATTACTGTGGGAGTATACCAACCAAAATGTGACATTATGGTTACCAATTAAAATCCACGAGTTGAGGAAAAGTTGGATTTATGTCTTAGATATTTTACTGTCTTATAAATAACCTAAATCAAATACTAGTCTAGTAAGTTGAGGAAATAAAGGAAATAAAGTTCTACTTCAAATTTTTGATTACTGGAATTGATCTTTATTGGGGGAATCACATTAAAACAAAGCTACTTTCAGTGATGGACAAAGGCATAAAAGGAGTTTTAGATCTTTTATTTGCCAATATAATTTATTCTTCATGTTTTTATTCCACCAGTCAGAGGAATAATTGTACCTTTGTCTGTAAAGCTAATCTGGGTCTTTGAAAACATCTTTCTGACTATGAAAGATGTTGCTCTAAAATTTGTACCTTAATAATGTCTTTGGAGCTTCCCAGGTTGCGCTAGTGGTAAAGAACCCACTTGCCTATACAGAAGACTTAAGAGACGTGGGTTTAATACCTGCGTCGGAAAGATCCCCCAGAGGAGGGCTGGCCCCCCACTCCAGTATTCTTGCCTGGAGAATCCCATGGACAGAGAAGCCTGGTGGGCTACAGTCCTTAGGGTCACAAAGAGTCAGACACTACTGAAGTGACTTAGCATTCATGCAGTAATATCTTTAGTCTTTTTATCTCCACAAGGCTACTTCTCCTTGACCTTCAATCTATGTTTAGATGTCCTGAAATGTTGTAGAGTCCCTCTTGGGACACTGCTTTCCTTTATCTTCAATTTCTCTTTTCATTTCCTTCAGGTGACAAATTTGTAGTTTTATTTCCTTAGAGCCCATTTTCCTACTCCAGCCACTTTCTGCTTCATTGTTTCAAATATGACCTCCATTAGAACTTTGAAAATAACCTTCCTAAAAGAGTCTCTTTATGACATTGTTGCTGAAATGAACTATTTTGTGTGTGTTTCCTGCCATGTATAAATGATGCCCTGTTTAGTGAAAGTGAAAGTGTTAGTCGGGCCGTCAGATCTGTCTCTTTGTGACTGAATGGACTGTAGCCCACCAGGCTCCTTTGTCCAGGAATTCTCCAGGCATAATTACTGGAGTGGGTAGCCATCCCCTTCGCTAGGGGATCTTCCTGACTCAGGGATCAAACCCGCATCTCCTGGGTCTTCTGCATTGTAGGTGAATTCTTTACCACTGAGTCACTGGGGAAGCCCATCTATTTTAAACATAGCATCAATAACCCTCAATGGCTTAAGTTTTCTCCAAGACTGTGTACCAAGGCTACATGTCTTTCTCCTACATTTGTTTTGTAACAGTTACACAAAAATAATTGTATAATCTTTTATGTTAACACACCGTTCACGTTTATTGTACACGTGTGTGTATGCTAAGTCACTTCAGTTGTGTCAGACTGTATGCAACGCTATGGATTGCACACCAGTCTTCTTTGTCTATGGGAGTCCCTGGACAAGAATACTGGAGTGGGATGCAATGTCTTCCTCCAGGGGATCTTCCTGACCCAGGAATTGAACACGGATCTCCATTTCCTGCACTGGCAGGCAGGTTCTTTACCACTAGTGCCACCTGGTAAGTCCTTATTATACATAGTAAAGCAAGCTATTGAAATATAAAGTTTTCCAAGTCAGCATTATTTTAGCTTCACCTGAGACATATTGAAATATGACGACTACTAATGATACACAACACAGAAAGTGACGAGAGACATTCAGTTCAAAATATTAAGATTTTCTTAATTCAACCTGACTATATTTTGTTTACATTGGAAATTATATCTGGAAAATAAGTGAACAGCAGGTGCCTTCTACTCAGGAGGAAACTTAGTAGAGAAAATTAAAATTCCAGGGTATGCTAGTAGATTTTTAAAATTTTGATCTCAAATAAGTGACTACAACTCAAACATAGACAAGTTTGTTCAGGGATTGCAGACTTGTAAATGGCAGATCATAACAGAGTGAGACTTACAGGTATATTTTTTTTTGCTAGGGACTGTGTGAATCTCTGATGACATCTAGAATGGAGCAGTGGGCCCTGCTGTGAGTTCCACAGGAAGGCTAGATCAGGCAAAACACTGAAATCCTAAAAAAAAAAAAAGGCAGTTATTTTGACTCAAATACACATTTTTTATAGACTGTCAACCAAATGGACTAGAAAATATAGGTAATTAATTTGCATGGTGACTCTCTAATGTTTACATTCAGAAGGCTCTAGGTTAAGGTTTTTTATCCCTATTATTTGTTATGCTTCCTCAGACATTGTCATCTTTCCAGAAAGAAAAGAGAGTATTTTCTGTCTCTATTTACTTTGAAGTGAAAGTGAAATTGAGAGATTATTGTAATGTGGAGCATTTAACAGCTCTGTAAACTTACCCTGGGGTTAAGTTGCATCAGTTCTAAATAGGAGGCTCTGTTTAGAACCTTTGGACATCATTCATATTTTGAAATCATTTAGAACGTCCATGCTAGCAAAAAATGTTCTGCTGACATTTTGTAGGCAAATAAGGTTTTTTTTTGTTTTTGTTGTTTGGAAAGTGGACTGTGTCAGAGTTAATAGACTAAGCAGTGAAGAATGTTTGCAAGGCAGTGCCTATTTTTTTTTTTTTTACTAATTCTCAAATAAATATGTATGTTTCATAAGGATAATAACCATTTCCTTTAAAAAGTCACTTTTTCCTAACAGGAAAAAGGCTTATTTAACTGGTAGAAAAGTTAATGCCTGTATTAATGTATATGAGGAGGAAATTAAACTAAATTAAAATGACTATTGACTTCTATCACCAGAAAAGGAAGCTGTCTTTCTTTTAGATATAGTTACATCAATTGTGTTTATATAGAACTTTTCCCCAGCAGTACTAGACAATGATCGTGTTTTCTAAGTAAATATTAAAATTATTTTCTTTGAAATATTAGTCAACTTGATATCCTTATTACTAATATCAGACCATGAAAAGGAATTTGAATAGCCAAGTGCAAAGAGCCTTGACTCCTTAAGAAACACAGGGTAATCAAGGTCAGTTTCCTGACTAAGCTGTGATTTATCTCCTCTGAACAAGACATCACTTATCTCTTCATCAAAATGTGATGGCAGATACTATCCTAAAGGAATTCACTTCACTTAATCATACTTCCTAAAAGAGCAGTTCACTTGATTTCATATGTAAACTTAGAAAGTACTGTATTCTTTGGCTTAGTGGTGATTGAGACTTAGATTTGCAGAGAGATGGGAAAGGGAATTGTCATGATTCCTGATAAAGACTTAGAACTTCTACCTAGGGCCATCTTGAAAATGGAGATTGGAAACCATCCTTCCAGCCCACTTGCCTCCTTCACTGCATCATTCTCTTATCTCCAGACTAGAACTCTGATTAGTATTATGAATGGTCGGAAAGTAGGTACTTTACATAAAAAATCAGTATGGTTTTCTTGTGTCCCATCTTCTACGTGCTCACATTTAAACACTGCTTACAAGGGTGGGTGGTCATCATGGCCTGTTGTTCATTGTTGCAGTCCACACTGCAACAAGAGGCTGATTGAATCAACCTGATCAGTATTTGACTTGTATCTTTTGACTGTTGCCTAAATTTTTATGGATGCTTTTGATGTAGAATAATGTCTGTAACATGAATTGCTGAAATATGGAATCTAAATAGAAAGTACTATGTATATGTATTACCTTAGTTGACCACATAGGATTTTTTTTTTCTTTTTAATCTACTTGTAAATATATTCTAAGAAATGAGTGGTCAAGAGGTTGGGACTGTAGTATCTTTTTCAGTGTATAAGACCATTGAACTTATAAATTAAGCTAAATTGAACATTGTCACTTAAATTGTCTTGGCACTAAAAAATAATGATGATAATGAATTGTCATTCAGGTTAAAGGATGGAAAGCCTAAGGGAGCTTTTCACTTTACCTTTGGATTGATGGTTTTCTTGATGGTTACTTTTTTGATTGCTGTAGTTTTTGAGAACAACAGGATTTCAAGGCATCACCTGTTTAGCTATTTAGTTCAGACTAACACTTTTTCTGATATTGTCAATAGAAGCTTTGCACAGATCCCTTGAACTGTCTCTAAGTAAAAAAATTTAGTCAGTTTTTTTTCTAGTGTTTTTCTGAAGGCAACTAGAAAGTTCAGATTAATAAGTTCTTTGTCCTAATGAATAATATTTTTCAACAAACAAAATTATACTGTTCATGAATTGCTTGCACACTTTTAACCAACCTGTTCAAACAAATAGTCTTGAAAAGACATGGTTATGAATATATTTCATTAATTTTTATGGGAGTAAACAGTAAACTAACACCTGGGAGACAAATTAACACATTGTGAGAAAATGTGAAATATATATCTTCTGATCTTTGAAAAAATTGTTTTCACATTTATGCAAAGAAGCAATGTGTATTTTAAGATCTTAGATTATTTGTAGATTTTATTAATCCAAAATTATATCATAAACTACTGCTCAATTAAAAAATATCATGTTATAATACATGTAAAACCTGATCATAAAAAGTGACTGATTTAATAGAGCCTTATATTTTATATGTCTAGGTTAACATGTCAGAACATCTTTCAAGGGAGGCAGGACCACAAAGACAGGGATGGAGTAACTTGATCAAAACACTATATAGCTGTGTGCATTTTCCCCTTAGATTGCATGTTAAAATCCTTTAATCTTTCAAAAGAACATTCTATCCATACATTGAGAAATATCTTTAACTAGAAACCACTTATGAATGAAACAGGAAATTTCACCACACTCAGTGAATAAGATCTTTGACCTGATTCATGCCATTTAAATGCCCTATCAGTTTTTAAAGAAAAATTATCTTGAGTTTAATTTGTATTTTTCCTTTTAACTTCATTGCTAGCTTTTGCATTTTCTCTGAATATTATAATGTTTATGAAGCATTTTATGTAATATTTAGTGATCCAAAATTGATATTTCAGTTTTGGAACAATTGGCATGTTTAATAATGGATGGCTTTATAAACTAATAGTGCAGTTTCATTTGGAACTCTATCAGCCTATGATTTTGTTTCAAAGCATTTTGATACTACTACTGAACTCAGGTTTGCTGCTTGCTACTCAAATAACTTGAGAGGCAAGTGTCAGTAGGAAGAAAATTGCTTTAATCAGAAAAGCCAGCAATCTAGGGAGAAGATGGACTCATGTCCTGAGACCAGCTCCCAAGATTCTGGTCAGCCATGGTAGGTTTTCACGGGAAAAATGGAGGGAGAATCTCAGGGAGTGGTGGAGGTAGGAGAGTGGGTTCTGCGTTTTCCTCTGTGGCTGCAGGCTGGCCGATCCTGTTCAGATGTTATCTTGCCCAAGTGATCTGCTTGCAGGTTTGCTAAAGGAACAGTTGTGTGTGAAGAGCTAGTCATTCTTTGCTGAATTCTTACCTCTTTTTATGTAGGAGAAGAATCAACAGGTCAGGCATTGCATGGTGTGCATTCAGGAGAGCCCAAATCAGGAATTAGTTTCAATTGCCTAGGGATCTCATTTCTATAATTATGTTTAAAGGTTAGGTGGGGACGGAAATGGGTAAACAGGGAAAAGGCTAAAGAGTTGCTTTCAATTCCCCACTGTCAGACATCATTCCATTTCTATGGGATTGCAGTGAAGGTCCATCATCTCTAACTGCTTCCTGCTGACTTAGAGCCCTGTATTCTCAGAGTGGAAGACGTCAACATGATTCTATAGCATCTCCTTCCTGGCTGTTTTAGCTGTCCACCTACCTACACAAGCAGAACAAGCTACACTCAGTTTTATGCCCACAAAGAGTTATTATGAGCAAAAATGTTAATCCCTTTTTCTAGAGATAGGTTCTTGGAATTGTATTAGCTATAGTCTCAATGTGGCTCAAGATGGTGCAGCTCATGTCATACTTCAGTCTGCTCATCAGGCAGTTAGCTTTTCCCCTCTGGTGGCAGCTGTCATATCTGTTTAAAAAAAACCTCAGGAATGTGCATCAGACACTGAGACTGTGACATTCTATTGTCTTGATCATTAGCTGCTTGAGCCTGCTCTTTTGTGACTCAGGGAGGCTGAGAGATTTCAGCTTTTCTACAAACAAGAGACAGGGAACATGGAGGGGTCTTTGTACTTGAGCAGGGAGGAAGGGTGCTGGGGGAGGAGCTGCATGGTACTCTTTGCTTCCAGTATCACTTGTTTTTGTGGGAATTCACATGGCAAAAAAATATATTGAAGTTTAATAAGATTTAATAATATTTAATGGTGATCAGTCCTGGGTGTTCATTGAAAGGACTGATGTTGAAGCTGAAACTCCAATACTTTGGCCACCTCATGAAAAAGTTGACTCATTGGAAAAGACCCAGATGCTGGGAAGGATTGGGGGCAGGAGGAGAAGGCGATGACAGAGGATGAGATGGTTGGATGGCATCACCAACTCGATGGACTTGAGTTTGGGTGGACTCCGGGAGTTGGTGATGGACAGGGAGGCCTGGCATGCTGCAATTCATGGGGTTGCAAAGAGTCGGACACAACTGAGTGACTGAACTGAAATGATATATAATCAAAGACAAATACTTTTACATCTTCCAATTTGTCAGAGAACATGAGGGAGAATAAAAGAGAATAAAATAAAACACTATAAAGTGAAACAGAATAAGTGCCTTCTACAGTAGACAAAGGTTCAAATAAAGCAAAGACGCTCTTACTCTTTCTAACCAATTCCAGAATATTCTGTTAGCATACATTATGAACTTTTATATGCAAGATACTGTGCCAGTCACTGTGCTCCTGAAGATAAAGTTTCCCTAGATGGGATTCTGATGGAGCTTTCACCATCATGGATATACTTTCATGACAGCAAGGAAGTCTGATTCATTAGGTAATGAAATTTCAATTCTATAATCTCAAGAAGGAGAATTGTTTTGAAACAGAAATCATTTTAAGAGTGGTTTAGATACATTGTTATACTATAGATACATTATTTAGTAAAGAACTTTTTATAAATTTGGAGTAAATTACTTTTGGGGAAGAGTTGGGCTGACCTGTCCTGTAGGGCTGTCTCAGTACTGCAGCCCCTATTCACAAGGGACAGTGGAGAAATGCAGCCAGTGCCTGAGCGCCTCTCTGTGTTACATATATTCTAGACTTCAGGGGAATAAGCCTACTCCATGCTTGATTTACTCTTGATCCTGGATTTTCACCAAATACAGTGTTTTCACATACATATATATCAGGCTCAGCCCGAGGGCAGAATTTTAAGTAAATCTGGATTTACATTATGTCTGCTTGTGATGAACTGGTTTATACTTGCTTTTTCTAAGATAAAGGTTATTTTTTTTAAAATTCCTCAGAGTGACAAACAAAAAAAAACTCCCAAAGCCTCATGAATCTGAAAAGAAAAATTTTAAGTTTCCATTTCAAACCTCCCATATTAGGATAATGAAAGGGTTATTCAGTCATCTTCCCAAGAGGGCTGAAAATCAGTTGAGAAACATGTGAATAGAAAAATAAAGAGATATTCAAATGCTATGACTTTTCAACTCTGCTCAATTTTTTTTTTTAAATCTAAATATTCAGTGACACTTTTGAGGTCTATCTTTGCTTCTGAACTGGTTAATGTTTAAGATTAATATTCCTTCAATTATGCTGTTTTAATTAAGCTTTCCTTCTTTCATCCAGGTCACCTGAAGGAAT
>ML663006.1:18649053-18674589 GCA_007570785.1 Antilocapra americana
TTCAGTAAACTTGCTTCCATATTGGTTGGATAAGACAACAACAATTAAACTAAGTGGGAAGTGATTAAAAGGCTTTAGGTATCAGTTACATATTTTTCAAAGCCAAATATGTACATGCTAAGGAAAGAAAAAAACAAAGAGAAGAGTCAATCTTGTAGTAATTTAATATTGTTATTAAAACTTTAATGTATCCTATTCTTTAACATTTGGTGTTAATATAAAATTACTTGGCAGTGCTTGACATTTGAAATAAACATTTTTCTATTGTTTTATTTGCAAGTGGTCCAATTAATTTTACTTAGCTACAGTTTGGTCATCAATAAGTCAAGTGAATTCAAAGACTATTAAATTGTTAGGTTCCCAGAGAAATTAGCCCATTTTAAAGAAGACCAGGTGGTTCTTAAAGTATAAACTTCTCCCAAAATAAAATCTGAACCTGTTTTTAGTATGTCTTTTCATAAATAAAGCATTTAATCTTTGTAGATAAATGCTAATAGATTTTAAGAACTAATCTTAAAAAATAAATACCAGAGTATGTGAGGTTCCATTTTAAAGTGTCTGACAGAGAGATGTATCAGTTGTAGGCAGAGTTAGAAATGCATTGAAAGTAGATAGATTCCTGTTGATCAAATTCCATAAACTAAATCTGTGTATTTGTTTTTAAAACTTTAAGACTGGCATAAATCATATATTATGAATAATTTAAGCTCTTTTGAGTTACCTGCAATACAGTTTCTTCTAATTGTCATCAATATAAACAACCTTAAAATAAATATTTTTTAGACTTTTATTTTTTGGGTGGAATAGCTATTTTAAAATGCCCAGTGTGGATAAAACACATATATGTAACTCATGACTAAAGATCTTGTATTTCTCTAGTTGAGAAATTTAAAGGATCTGTCTTTCCCTTCATGAAAGATCATTTATGTCCACTGAAGCCCTTTCCAGTATAATTAATTCAGAGTTTAAAATTATTAACATCCAGTCATAATTTTTAATATTTTTATTCTTGCTATCTCTGCAGGCATGCACTTGGTATTTTACCAAGTGTCTTAAAACATTCTTATTTATTATGTATCACAAAGGGAAGGAGAAATGTGGAGTCTTAATATAAATCACTTGCATGGAAAGTGGTGGTGTGAGGTATCATGATAGTCTCCCTTAAATTTAGCTGTCCCTAACCACAAATTCCAGGATAAAACAATATAATTTTAGTGCATTTCTCCTCATCAGGAATGTTGGAGGTGCATTTTAAGTTTAAATCATCAATGCTAGAATGACCAAATTGCAGACTAATTGTTTCCATATTATACTTAAAATGATTTTTAAAAATGAAAATGATGACAGTAAACAGTCAATGCTATTTAATGAACCTCTGGGCCTACTCTTCTACAAATTGTAGCTTATCAATTTTTCTCTGTCAAGCTTGAACTAATGTAAATAATTGAAATAATGTAAAGTTATATTTTCATGTTTTTATAGATACAACATGACAAGAATACATAAATGTAAGAGTATCAACTATGGATAATGTTGACTGGATAATGCACATCTCAGTTACAAGCAGTAATCATAGTATAATATCCATGTAACGGTGCATCAATATATTGTTATATACATATATCTGTGTGCATCAAGTGAAATGTGGTCAAACAAGAGTGATGACAGCTGTCTAAAGGTTTTTTTATTCATTTTATATAAAAACTGTTATGGAAAGACCAAAATGTTTATGAACTATTCTTATGTAAATTTACAACTGTCCTTTACTGTACTTTTTTGTTTACAGTATATGGTACCTTATTTTCTGCTGTGTTAAGTGGGTGTCAGGCTCCAAGGAGACATACACTTTCTACAACTTCTATTGAAGATACTGGAATTTCCAATTTTCCATGTGTACTATGTCAGAAAATGCTTTTGATTTTATTTTTAAATCTAACATCAGATGGCTTTTTTTGGATGTTGTAAAAACTTCAGTCATACATAAAACATGTTCTTAAAAAAGACAAAGATCTTTATTTATTTTTATGAGATAGTTGTTATAGCTAATAATAATGATAAACAAACAAAAAAGTACTTACATGGAGTCCCAAACAAACTCAGCTGTTTCTACTCAACAAGGACCTCCTTTACTCAGTGTATTTATTAGCATGGTACACTTATAATAAAGTAGAAATAACTTTTTTAGCTAAAGTTGTTAACATTTTCAACATTCCGAGCTTACAATCACTAAGTATTTGGGGCATATGTAGAAATATAGCTATTCATTTTGTTCCTTATTTTGCACTGTGTTTTGTCAGCTCAGCTGCTGTTATAACCTTATCAAAGAACAGAAAAGTAACTTTAAAAATTCCACAGTGTAACACATTTCTTGGCATACATGTTTCCAAAAAGTGTTCATTTCTTATTTTACTGAGAGTATTGATGAGAAACTAAAACTCTTGCAACTTAGTCTTTCTACAAAGATGATCATCTTAATATTTAGAAAGTGTTTTAAGATATATTCTAAAATTAAGCCATTTTAGTTCTTCAAAATTTCACATTAAAATTTCTAGTATAAAATTTTGCAGTTTGAATATATTTGACGTTTCAAAGTTGAGTGTACTAATGCTCTGCTTAAGAATACAGTAATCTTAACATTCTGCAATCATAACTTTGCAAATACTGTAAATATTTTGGTGGTCATGGTAATAAATAGAGCAAATGAGGAGAAGCATTAACAACATAATAACCCTAAAGGATGATTTTAATACAACACCTTGACAATACCATTAAAAAAACATTGTTGAAAATTATTAGCAAACTATACAATGTGATTTTCTTCCCAGTTTTCTATTTCCTTTCTCATCATATCCTAGAGTTATCAGCCTAGGAAATATAAACAAAACTCAATACTTTAATGCCTTAAAAGGTATGTGTGAGTCTTTAAACCTGTTTTAGACTGGGTAAGAGTTTATTTGTTAGAGAGCCTGCAATTCTGTTGTGTATAATGAGGTGCAATTCAGGTAAATATTCCATTTTCCTCTAATTGAAATGAAATGAGTAGGTATATGGATTAAATTAGTTACACATGTTCTATATTGCCAATTTTAATTGATGATGAAAGGTTTATTAGTAATATACTATGAACTTTGGAGAGTTTATTGGTTAAGTCCCACAAATTGTATATGAACTCTTTGTTGTTGTTTAGTCTGATTCTTTTGTGACTCCATGGACTGTAGCCACGAAGCTCCATTGTCCATGGGATTTCCCAGGCAAGAATACTGGAGTTGGCTGCCGTTTCCTCCTCCAGGTGTAAGAACTCTAAATAAGCTTATTAAAGGAAATCGAATGATAGAAACATCTGCTTAAAAGTAGAGTACATTTTGTGCAAAGTGTTCCAATGCTAAAAAATTGTTTATTTTTAATCACCAATATTAAAGATGGGTAAGTATAAATGAATCATCATAATATTCTGAATGAGAATTTGGGGTTGCACTAAATATTTTCTGACAGTTGTGTCAGATTTTTTAAAAGGGATTCACCCTCATAATATGTTGCTTGGACTAGATCATGACATTGGGAATTCTATTAGGTACTAATCAATACATTATACTTCTCTATTTCTGTGTTTCAAACAATTCATAGACATCATATGGCACTCTAAGTACATGAAGGTTCAAACATATTTACATAAAAATGAAGATATTCAAGCCCAGTGACTAACACAAATGACCAAATATCCAATGCAAGTAGGAAAGTGCCTGGTATAAATCTAGATCATAAGAATTTATGTGTTTATATTTTTTTCTTCCTTGCTTCACCATTTTACATTCTCTTCTTGTCTTTATGCAATTTTTCATATATTATACTTCTAATGGTAGCAAGTTTTAAAGTTTCATTCATCTCACCTTTTGGCTTTTGTTTCATGCTAACCCATCTACTCTGGCTTGTCTTTCCTGAGATTTTTCTTTGAGGTCACTTAGAGTGCAGTTCATTTTGTCAAAGGTAAGACAAGATAGTCTCAGAGTCTTCTTAATAACCACAAAAAATGACTAAGAATTTCTAGAGTGAAGTAAAAATTTCCTGTCAAGCTGTATTTCTGCATCACTGGCATATTCTGATTCAACAATTGCAAATTTGTTACATTCCTCCATGTACAATTTACAGAATTTCTGTAGGAAAAGGAAGGCTCTTCCATCTTTAATATGTTTGCTCATCAGAATTCCTTATTTAAGTCACTTTAGAATGAATGCAAGTCAGTTTTCTATTTTAATTCTATCCTTGAGAACTTCCAGATTATTTTTTAATTGTCTTTTTTCCTTACTAGGTATTTGTCACTTTTGCTATTTCAGAACCAAGTTCCTTTTTGGATATACATAAACACACTGTTACTTCATTGGATATGCCTGAATTCATCACAATTTGGTCATGTTTCTTTCTTTTTTTTCTTCCTTTTCAGGTTCATGTGCCAATTTCATTTTATTGTAAATTGGAATGTGGGGGAGTGGATTAACCACTTGGGAGGGAGTCAAAACCAGGATTCTAGCTTTTCCTGCCTTTGTTCACGTCTCCCTTGGTCTCTTGTCTTCTCACCTGGAGGATGTGGATGCTAGGACTCTCTCCTGGGATGATGAAAGGAAATGTAATATGATCAGTTAAAACATAAGGCAACATTTTCTCTTCTTTAAAAAGTAAAGAAATGAGTTCATGCATTGGGGTTCCACTGGTGGAGAAAAATCAAGTTCAGTATTCAGTTCCAAATTTATTTTATTATCTCAAGACATTCACTGATTCTGTTATGCATTCATTCAGTTGAACAAGTATTACTGAATGTATCTTGAATAAATAGAGACTGAAGGAATGGTTAAACTGGAAACCTCTATTCTGATTATTAGGAATGATGTTTTCGTTAAAGCATGTGGATTTTGATCCCATTCAACTTAGAAATAATCTGAGTATGTGGATAACTCTGACAATTAAGACTTATATCTCTGTGCCAAACAATTTTTAACTCAAGACATTCAAACTTTAATTTAGAATGATATCTTATAACATTCATCAACAACCTCTTTAAATATTGACTCAAAGTATTTCCTCTCTCAAAAAAAATCGCAAGTTTCATAAATTGTGCTTGTCCATAAATGTGACAATTAATCAATATTTCTATCTCTATTTTCAAAGAGTAAGTCCATTAACAAATACCACAGTTTAGTAGTTCTAAATTGTTGCCATCTACATGACTATGGTATATCTCTAGAATTTGTTTCTTTGGATAAGAGTTTATTCATATATCATTCAATATATTTTTGGTCAGCAGCTAAATAGCATCTGACATTTAAACTGCAACAAAAATTGAAGAAAAAGCATTTTAAAACAAGTTGGTAATTTCATATCTAGAAGCCTGTCGATTGAGAATTTATTCATAAGAATTCTTAACATGAATGTTACTACTTATTTTAAAATTTTATTCAAACATTTACATTGTCACACCTAAATTCATTGAGGGTATTTTACTTCAAATGAAAAGTGTTTTGGAGGGATCTGCGCTTTTGTTGAATTTCCTAAACCAAAGAAAAAAATTTTTTGTTTCATTTAGGAAGCTATGTATTATAGTCATAGTATTTTAATTATCACTCCTTATATTGCCAACATTAATAGATAAGAAAGACTATTAGGTAAGAATCAGAACCAAAATCGATTATAAATTAATGTATGTGTGTTTTCCATTTTTCTTCTTCTTTGTTTTTTTCACATCATATAATGCAGTTTAGAGAGTTTTTATGTAAACATCATCTTCCCCACTCCCCAACATCTTATTGTCAAGAATTTTGTGTTACCAAAAAAAAAAAATTGTGCTTATTTAAGCTTGAAGATATTGGGTATAATTGACCCATATCTAAAAGCACTTTTGTGTAAATATATATAGATTTACAAGGAAATAGCTTAATGAAAATGATGTGCAAGGTTGTTGAGATTCTTATGAAGATGGAAATCTGTAGTATTATGAACTATATGCTCTTGCTTTCCCTGTGTCTCTCTTCCCCCCACCATCTCTCCCTTCCTAAGTTAGACTTGCCTTTTCTCTCAACTATCAGAGGACGATTTTATTGAAGTCTGAGTCATGAATGGCAGTCACATGTGACACTGAGTTCTACGTGATTCTGAGATGAGAGATAACATATCGGCCTTCACATAGCCTTCTTGAAAATACGTGCCTTAGTTCTCAGTGAGGTTTGGTATAGATAATCAATGTGATGCTTGTCATCTTTATTTGCGGTTGTCTTTAAATTAAAATGCACTCTTGAGTTTATAACTATACTTAGTCTGTATCTTAAAAGCTTTTCAAGTCTGTTTTCTGTGCATTATACTGTCAGCTATTTGTGTTAAAGAGATAAGCACGTCTTTGTTCTTTTTTATTTAATATCGTTTGTGTTTCTGTGTGTGTGTATGTTCATGTGTGTATTAAAAATATTCCACATCCTCTATAGCATTTATTCTGCTAATTATTTATAACATTGCTAACATACCTTCAGAGTTTTTTTAACTCAAAAAATATTCAGTGGATTGAAGTACATTATTATGGATATTTTAAAAGAGCTTTGGAAAGAAAAGCAGCTAGTAACATAGGACATATGAGTCAAAGTAACTAAATCAAGCCCCAAATTATACCATGTTGTTTTTTATTTAAAATTTATTTCAAAGAATTTGATTCTTCAAAATTGAATTTCTAATATTCATATTTCTTAGCTGTCAAAACATTTCCATGCAGGGAAGAATTTTGGAGTCATGTTTACATGGTGTCTATGTAAACATGTTTTGCATTTTCTTCATCAAAAAATAATAACTTACAGTGAATAAAATTGTGCTTCAAAATCTGGAAACAATTTTCTGGAGTTAGGTAAAAAGGGTATCCCTCCAAGTATCTGAGTAACAGTTTCCAACATAGAGGATATTTAGTTATCAGTATAAACTTCAAAGAGTTGTGATCATCTTCAGGGCAGAGGGGTTAACTCATTGGCCAACCACACAGAGCTGGTAGTGGACGATCCAAGATTATAACCCAGGGTTTATTCCATACTTCCATCAGACACGATCTCTTTAGTTCTCAAACACCTGCTTTTTTTGAAGAGTAGGCACACTTAATCCAGAGGGACTTTGGGGGCAATTATTGGTTTACTTTTTGGTTTAGGATGCACTCCTGTGATTGGATTTGTATCCAGAAACACAACTTACTCCAAGGGAAATAATGACATAGAACTGGCCAGAGAAACATCATGAAAGTTGATAGACAATTTTAAATGTTATTGCTATAAATTTTGCGAACGTACTTATATTTATTTTTCTTGATGTCAAATATCTATAAGAAGAAAAATATTTCAGTCTAATAATTGGTAAGGAAATAACATGCTCATCTTTCAGTTCAGTTCAGTTCAATCACTCAGTCGTGTCCGACTCTTTGCAACCCATGGACTCCAGCACACCAGGCCTCCCTCCATCACCAGCTCCCAGAGTTTACTCAAACTCATATCCTATCCATTGAGCCAGTGATGCCATCCAACCATCTTGTCTTCTGTTGTCTCCTTCCCCTCTCACCTTCAATCTTTCCCAGCATCAGGGTCTTTTTAAATGAGTCAGTTCTTCGCATCAGGTGGCCAAAGTATTGGAGTTTCAGCTTTAGCATCAGTCCTTCCAATGAATATTCAGGACTGATTTCCTTTAGGATTGACTGGTTCGATCTCCTTGCAGTCCAAGGGACTCATGAGTCTTCTCAACACCACAGTTCAAAAGCATCAATTTATTATTAATTAGTAAATAATCTCTAGAAAATGTAAAAACACTTTGCAAATAAATATTTGAAGAACTGGTTAAAATCACAGATGGACTATATAGGGTCAAATATGCATTTTAATGTTTATTTTTTAATATATATATAAATATAGTATTGTTCAACCCTATGAAGTTTTAAAATACTAATATCTGGGCATGTAGTTTATATAAAGCATCTGCATATAAAATGTGTTATTTTTACAGTAATTTGTACATTTCAAAATGTTTTCATGTTTAATTCTCAAGCTTACATTAATTTTTTATGCATTATCATGTTATTCTTATTACCATACTGTCTTTCCCAATACAATGGCAAAATACAAAAACATTTTCAGAGTCATAAGATTTACCTTTTGTTTCTGAAAAGCATCTGTGGTTTCCTATTTTCACTTTATATTCCACGTTTATGTGTTGATAATGTGCCTTTCCATTTTGCCAGTTCTCATTCCTCAGGCAACTATGGGACCACAATTGCCCTTTTTATTTATCCATCCTTATCAGTAAGATTCGACAAAAATCTTTCTGATGCATAATTTAGCATAAGCCAGGTAATCTCTCAACTGGATTACCAGTTGAGATATCCCTTTATATCTTTATTACCAGTAAAGATATCCCTTTCTTGTACCACATGATCTGAATCCTCTACAACCACTGAACCCCAAGCATACAGGCATACTAAGTCGCTTCAGTCATGTCTGAATCTGTGCGACCCCACAGACAGCAGCCCACCAGACTCCTCTGTCCACAGGATTCTCCAGGCAAGAATACTGGAGTGGATTTCCGTTTCCTTCTCCAAGGTTTATGTTTACCCCAAGCAAACCTGACTAAATGCTTTGTGTTCCAATTCTGAAGCTAGTGATGTTGTATTTTCCGTGATTTGCTTAAACATAAATTTCCTCTGTTGAAGTGCAAGCTTCCTGAAGGCAGGGAGTAAATATATCTTACTTGTCTTTGAGTACTTAAAACCCTGTTTAAAAATACTGGTGATGATAGCTTACACTTACAAACCATATATTCTGTTCCAGACATCACATTAAATGCGTGTGATGTGCATGATGCAAATGTGTCTTGAGGTGAGTGCTAAGTCACTTCAGTTCTGTCCAACTCTTTGAGACCCCATGGACTGTAGCCCGCCAGGCTCTTCTCTCTGTGGGATTCTCCAGGCAAGAATATTGGATCCGGTTGCCATGCCCTTCTCCTGGGAATCTTCCCAACCCAGGGATCAAGCTGGTATCTCCTACATCTCCTCTATTGGCAGGCAGGCTCTTTATCACTAGTGCTACCTGATGTATACACTACGCTTTTAATTCTCATTTTGCAGATGAAGCATCTGAGGCACAGAAAGGTAAAATAATTTTCTCAGGGTCATGGAGCTGGTAGGAGGAGGAAGCAAGTTTCCTATGGGGGCATGTGTAAATTTCACATGGGAAGATACTGGCTATAGTAATGCTATGTGATAAACATGTATCCTTAAAAGTAAAAATAAACTAAGGGTTTCACTCACCAAACCATCAACAGGTACCCAGAGCAGGCACTCAGACATCACTGAAGAACATCACTGGATATACATGGAGAAGATGGTATAGAGTGAAGTCCGGGGGTGGGGGTGGATGGGGGATGGGTAGGATGGGCTGTGGGAAGTACATCACTCAGGTGAGGATGAGCTCCTGACAGACGTGTCCAGGGATAAGGAATTGCTAACCGCCATCTAAAACAGGGCATAACATTAGCTTCTGTTTGGTCCAGCTTGGAGCCAGAGTAGAATTACTAAGAAAACAGAAACAACATTCAACATAAGTTATCCCCTTCTCCCAAGAAACTTCTTTAGAGCACATTATTTTTACATAATGCTTTTTTTGGTTAATCTCATAAATTTTATTCATTTATTAATGCATTCACATTCAGCAAACAAACATTGCTTTCCTGACACATCTAAGACAGTATGATTTTAACTCTAAGATTTTAAAAAAACTCCATACTGTCCCAAACATAAATTTAAGGTTTGGGGGACTAATTTGGAGATGGAAATTGCATGCATTCTGATTACATAAAGATATAAATTATAAAATATTGCTAAAAAACCTATTCATAGGAGAAAATATAACTGATGATAGGGATTCTTTGGTGTAAATAAGTATTTTTTCCTGTTTTTTTTTTAAAATCATGTTTTATGACCAGATTCCTGTTAATATTTCCTAACTCAACTGAAATTCATTTAGTTTAACAGTCTTTATGATTTCCTTCCCGAAAGGCCTGTGTTGTTTCCATTTCTTCTTAGCCTCCTTAACTGAATAAACTCTTACTAACTACAATATAGATATAAATATTCCCAGAAGATTTTTTTTCCCCTTCTATCTCAATTCTTCCCAACCTGTAGACTCTCTCTCTGGGTAAACCCATTTTTTCCTATAGATTTAATCATCATCTCTTCTGACT
This sequence comes from Antilocapra americana, assembly GCA_007570785.1. Lineage (NCBI taxonomy): Eukaryota > Metazoa > Chordata > Mammalia > Artiodactyla > Antilocapridae > Antilocapra > Antilocapra americana. The sequence goes on from ML663006.1 coordinate 18,659,296, forward strand.
TTTCCCCAATGTGTGTGGACAGACCTACTCTCTATCCTGCATTCTAGATCTATTTATTCAATTGTCTAGTTTACTTATTGATATCAGTTATACTATTTATAATAATGGCTAATGTTCATTAACTATCAGTTAGCTGCCAGTCACTTTTAAACATTTTACTTATATCAGTGCTTCTACTACAAGGATGCTAGGTGTTCAATAATATCATGTTCATCACACCTGAATGAAATAGAAGCAAAAGAAATGACATATCTGACCCTAAGCCTCACCTACAGCTAGAAATTTCCAGGGACACTTCAATATGAACAGGTTCAAAACTAAAATTACCTTCTCAGTAAACACTGTCCCTCCTTCTGTCCATTTTTGGTTATGTTTGACCCTTAAGTTACTATTGTACATGTAAATAAATAAAAATAAACGTTAAGAAAGTAAATAACATTTTCACCATTTTTGTAAATGTAGGGGAAATCCTTTCAGAGCTGGTTATTTCCCTTCACAATCCACATTTCTGTTTTTGATATGTGTGCTTAGTCATTCAGTCGTGTCTGACTCTTTGCAAACCCATGCACTGCAGCCTGCCAAGCTCCTCTGTCCAAGGGATCCTCCAGGCAAAAACACCGGAGTGTGTTGCCATGCTGTGCTCCAGGGATCTTCCCAACCCAGGGACCAAACCTAGGTCTCCTGCATTGCAAGCAGATTCATCACCATCTAAACCACGTTGAACAAATACACATTCTAATCAAGGCATTTTGAACATTCTATAAATCCAACAGAAAAAAAAATCTCCAAGTAGTCCTGAATGTTTTTGTTCCTGAAATTACCATTCATTTTATTTTTAACAATCAAATATTCTTCCTTGTGTTAAAACTCACATCTAGGTTGTCTTATATCAGCATCCAGGGGGATTATGTTAATTGTGCATGGCTTCATCTAATTATATATTCTTCCAAGTAATGAATATTTGTTGAATATGCATTACTTGACAGGCTCTGTACCACACAATAATATACAGTTCTATTGGCAATGAAGTTTTCTCTGTTTTATAGGAAAAGGCAAATTGATCAAGATCTTTAAATGTCTTCGCTTTCACTGGTCCCTCTCATATGCCTCAGTCTTTTGATGTCCTGTTCTATTCCTTATTTTTCTGAGATGTGCATTTAAGTTATCTGTTAATTCATCCAACACATTTATTCAGCATACATTTATGTAGGCAGCATCTTTATTCTACTCTGAAGATAAAGTGTTGAAAAAAACACACCAGTCCTTGCCCTTTTAGAATTACTAGTGTGACGAGAGAGAGATTTTGCACAATAATTACAGGAAACACGGAGTTGTGAAGCAAAGAATGTTCCCTGAGAACGAGATGGGCCTTTCCAGTCTGAGTGAGGTGGCATGGGCCTCCTTGGGAAGATGACAGGAAAGCTGAGACCTAAAGACAAACAAGTGGGAGGCGGGGGCAAAGAGAGAAAGGAACGGAGGAAGAGCCTTTCAAGAAGAGGAGACCATATGCTGCAAACCTTGGGAACTGGAAAACACCAGAAAAGTTTTGGGTGTGGCATCAGTGCTGGAACCAGCTCTCTGCTGCACATCAGCTTCAGGAAGCTCTCTCTAAATTATACGCTTATATTTTTATCTTTAAAAAATTATTTTAAATTACATATATATTTAAGATATAGCTGACTTATGATATTGTGTTAGTTTCAAGTATACAGCACAGTGATTCAGGTACACACACATATATATCTTTTTTCAGCTTCTTTTCCTTTAGGTTATTACAGAATAGTGAGTGTAGCTCCCCGTGCTCTACAGTGGGTCCTTGTTTTTTAATCTATTATATGTATATATATTCGTGTATATGTTAATCCCAAACTCCTAATTTTTCCTTTTTTTCCCTTTCCCCTTTAGTAACCATAAATTTGTTTTCTACGTAAGGATCTATTTTTGTTTCTTAAATAAGTTCATTTTTATCTCTTTTTCTTTGATTCCACATGTAAACAATATTGTGTTATTTGTCTTTCTCTCTCTGGCTTACAATAATCTTTAGGTCCATCCATGTTGCTACAAATGGCATTATTTCACTGTTTTTTATGGCTGAGTTACATTATATATATATATATATATATATATATATATATATACCACAGCCTCTTTATTCATTCCTCTGTTGATGGACATTTTGATTGCTCCCGTGTCTTGGCTATTGTAAATAGTGCTGCTGTAAGCATTGGGGTGTGCGGTATTTTTCTGGACTAGAGTTTCTCCAGATATATGGCCAGGAGTGATCCTGCAGGGTCATATGGCAACTATACATTTATTATTTTTTTTAACGAACCTCCATACTGTTCTCCACAGTGGCTGTACCAATTTATATTCCAGACAACAGGAGTATCTCATTTAGCAGCCACACATTAGCAAGGGCCATGTTCTTGCTCCCCAGAGTGTGGTGTTGCTGGAACAAAGGTGACATTAATTATTGCCTTAGAGCTGTCAGCTTAGATAGGTGTCATGATGACAAATGTGATTGATAAAGGGCCATTAAAAATACGTGCCCATATTTCAGGAGCTAGGAAGCGTCAGAATCTGAACTTCCTGATCTCTGTGTGTAATAAGCTGCCACTAGTGTGGTTAGAGTCATGTCCTCACTTTCCGATTCAGGTCAGAAAATCACCTGTGTGTGGGCTTTCCAAATGGTAATTTTGCTCACCCTAAAATATGTTTTTGTGTAACCAGAGCATATTGGAACACCTCTTCTCAATAGAGTTTTTCTTTCTTCTGAAAGAAAATGAATTGAATCTTTACACCTTCCCTTTCAGTAGTAAAAATATCTCAATTAATTTCTTCAAGAGATACTTTCTGATATTATTTTCAAGCTAGTTTTGTCAGAGAGAATTTCAAACCAAATGTATTTCTAACCGCTCCTCAGGAAGATCTTGGAAAAATCCTATATTAAGAAATATTTTAAAGTGCAAGCACCTTCAGTTCAGTTCAGTTCATTTGCTCAGTTGTGTCAGACTCCTTGCGACTCCATGGACTGTAGCACACCAGGCCTCCCTGTCCATCACCAACTCCCAGAGTTTACCCAAACTCATGTCCATTAAGTTGGTGATGCCAGCCAACCATGTTGTCCTCTGTCGTCCCCTTCTCCTGCCCTCAATCTTTCCCAGCATCAGGGTCTTTTCGAATGAGTCAGCTCTTTGCATCAGGTGGCCAAAGTATTGGAGTTTCAGCTTCAACATCAGTCCTTCCAATGAACACTCAGAACTGATCTCTTTTAGGATGAACTGGTAGTACATCCTTGCAGTCCAAGGGACTGTCAAAAGTCTTCTCCAACACCACAGTTCAAAAGCATCAATTCTTCGGCACTCAGCCTTTTTCACTGTCCAACTCTCACATCCATACATGACCACTGGAAAAACCATAGCTTTGACTAGATGGAACTTTGTTGGTGAAGTAATGACTCTGCTTTTTAATATGTTGTGTAGGTTGGTCATGACTTTCCTTCCAAGGAGTAAGCGTCTTTTAGTTTCATGGCTGCAGTCACCATCTGCAGTGATTTTGGAGCCCCCCAAAATAAAGTCAGCCACTGTTTCCACTGTTTTCCCATCTATTTGCCATGAAGTAATGGGACTGGATGCCATGAACTTTGTTTTCTGAATGTTGAGCTTTAAGCCAAGTTTTTCACTCTCCTCTTTCACTTTCATCAAGAGGCTCTTTAGTTCTTCACTTTCTGCCATAAGGGTGGTGTCACCTACATACCTGAGATTATTGGTATTTCTGGTATTTATTGGTATTGGTGTTTCTCCTGGCAATCTTGATTCCAGCTTGTACACCTTCAGAGGGTTTGACTAATGAAATCTTTCTACTAGATACTGCCATGCTGCTCCTGTTTGCCACCCCATGCCCTGTCTGTTCTTTCAAACATTATTACCTTTGCCATTGGAATTCAGAATTTAGGCCACAATTTAATCAATGAAAAAACTCACTCATTTTAAAAGTCAAGGAGAATCTTGCATGTTGAAATGAGTTTACTGAGTTTTTATCAGTGGCAGCGCAAAATATAAATTTATTGACTTGTAATAATTGGATCTGTATTTAGGTGTGAAAGATACTGGAAGCTATTTTTACTATGCAACTAAATATTCATATTTGTAGTACCTAACCTGAATTTAATCAGTCAGAAGGAACAAAATGTTTACCATAACTGATAACCTGGAAAGAAAAGACAAGAGTTTTAATTTCCTATAGGTTAATTGTTTGGGTTTTAACATATAAGGCTGTGCAGCTAACTATGTCTTCTCTAATTACATGGAAATGCTCTTCTAACTATATTATGTTCATTCATTTGGTAATAATTCTCACTCACAAATATTTACTAGGTATGCTCATTATTCATTAAGTAATGAAAGTAGAGAGGATGATATTTACTGGGGGAGTGAAAGTTATTCAGTCGTGTCCAACTCTTTGGGACCCCATGGACTATACAGTCCAAGGAATTGCTCAGGTCAGAATACAGGAGTGGGTAGATGGTCTCTTCTCCACAGGATCTTCCAAACCCAGGGATAGAACCCAGGTCTCCTGCATTGCAGGCAGATTCTTTACCAGCTGAGCCACAAGGGAAGCCCAAGAATACTGGAGTGAGTAGCCTAGCTCTTCTCCAGTGGATCTTCTCGACCAGGAAATGAACCAGAGTCTCCTGCATTGCAAAAAGATACTGGAGGAGACATACATGTAAAGAGGCAATTATAGTACATTTTATGTAATCATCCCCACATTTTATTGCACACCTGTAAATACTAAGGCCTTTCCCAGTGCCGGAAGCATGGAGTTAAAGAAGAATCTTGATGAAATAAGTCTTTATTTCATGGATATTCCTCTCTTTTAAGGAGAACTGAAAATAAACAGATGTATATATATACATATATATATATGTATATATATACATATATATATATGTGTGTATATATATATATATATATATATGAAGTAGTGATGAGTCATGAAACAAAATAAACCAAAGTCTTTACCTCTTCAGATGGCAAGTATTCAGGGTATTGCTTTTCAGAGAGTATTCATAGAATGCATGCCACCTTTGAAATCTGGATGAAATTTGAGCAAAAATATAAATGCAGTGAGAAAGTTTGACAAAGGTCTGGGTGAAGAGTCACAAGCAGTGGTACCCAGATGTGTGAAATGAAGCTCAAAGAGCTTAGAAAATTTGGGGAATTCTGGGGACACAGTGGCTCGGACACAGTGAGCTAGGAGACAGCAGTTAGAAATGGGATCTGGCGTGCCAGTGGTCAAGATTTTTAGGGCTTGGGGTCATGTTAAGGACTTTGGATTTTATTCAAGTGTGATGAGTGTCAACAGAAAATTTGGAACAAGGAAACGACATGATGGAATTTATGTATAGAAGGTCTCTGACTTACAATGGTTCAACTCATGTTTTGTTTTTGTCTTTTTTTTTTTTTAACTTTACCATGTTTTGAGAGCAATATATATTCAGTAGAAGCAACACTTTGAGCTTTGATCTTTTCCTGGGCTAGCCATATACAATATGGTCTTCTCCCCGTATCCTGGGCAGTGGCAGCTGCCAGCCAGCTAGCCACTGGAAGACACACAACAGATACACTTACAACCATTCTGTACAGAGACACTCATTCTGTGTTTCTCTTTCAGTACAGTAGCCAATCCATTACAGGAGATATTCAACACTTTTTATAGAATAGTCTTTGGTTTAGATTATTTTACCCAACCCATAGGCAGATGTAAGTGTTCTGAGCATGTTGAAGGTGGGCTGGGCTACACTGTAACTTTTGGTATGTCAAATGTATTAAAAGCATCTTTGACTTGTATTTTAAATTCAGGATGGGTTTATAGGGGTGTAACTCCATCAAAAGTCAAGGAAGATCAGTACTCAAATTGGCTATGGTTCAAAAAATAATGATCACTAACCACTCATGAATGCTTGTTATGTGCCATCTTTGCAAAGCATTTTATCTCACATATATTGTGTGCTTGTGCTCAGTTGCTTGGTGGTCTGACTCTTTGCAGCCCCACAGACTGTAGCATACCAGGCTCCTCTCTCCATAGAATTTTCTAGGCAAGAATACTGGAGCAGATTGCCATTTCCTACTCAAGGAGATCTTCCCAATCCAGGGATCAAAACCACCTCTCTTGCATTTCCTCCATTGACAGGCAGATTCTTTACCACTGCACCACCTGGGAAGCCACAAATATCTTATACCATCCTCAAACCACATCCCTGAGGCAAGTTATATTATTTTCCCTATTTAACAAATGAAGACACTTGGATGCAGAAATTAAGTAACTCTTACATGGTCATTGAGCAGGTGAATGTTTAAGCTGGTTTTAAGAATTCAGTAAGTCTGACAGTGTGCAAAGGGGTGTGAGCAAAAGTAAGCAGCTCAGTTAGAAGATATACAAACAGTTGGGATGAACTATGATGCCTGAGAGTGAGGTGAAACAGGAATGAATTAGACCCTGAAGGTAAATCTCAAGGATGTGGGGATACATATGGGAGGATACAAGCTTAGCTACTAGCTGAATGCTGATACTATTTACCGAGCCTGAACAAGAGAAGAAGCAAGAGCAAGTTCTTTGAAACAGATTGTTATTTATTTCATTGCTTGATTTTGTTTATTGGCTAGAATGGAATATCAAGAATTACTTTGATTATAGATGTCTGAAATACTTAGACCCACAAATGAGACTGCCAAGTGAACCCTTGGATATGCTTTTGTTGAGATGTAAAATTTGAGAATCATTGGCCGAAAGATTGCATTGAAAGGCATAGGAATGAATAAAATACTAACAAACAGGACTAAGTGTTGAGTCTTGGGCACTCCCATGTGTAGAGTTGAGGATCTGAGGAGGAACCAGTGAAGAAGGTTGAGAAGAGGTGGCCAGTGAGGAGGGAAGAAAATCAGCAGTTTGTGGTTTCCTGTAGGTAGTCACAGTAGTGAAACATTAGAAAAAAGGTAATAACTATATCAGATGACACATGGGATGAACCAGATGAGCTGAAAGGAGTCACACAAAGAAAGAGGCAAAGTTAGCATCCTCTAAGATGCTTATGCCAACAATATGTGAACTTAATGCACATTGAATTCATTCTTTCATTAATCAGTGAGCACCAAAAACACGACTAAATATGTAAAGGTACAGTGTAGGAATTCACAACTTAAAAGTTCAATGAATGTTTACATACTGTGGTATTGTGGTCACTGAAACAGGAGAGTTGTGTAAACCCCAGATTTCTTTTGCTAACAAGATACCAGGACCGCACATTTCTATGCCCATCTGAATTACAGTGAGTACCTTGTTATTAAAGTTTGTGGATGGAATCACATTGTGTTTTGATTCCTTCATATTAGTATGAAAGCAATATACTATAAAAACGAAATTCAGTCACCCTAAAGATAGTTAAGCTGAGTATTTGTGACAATGCTAAAGAAAGGGGAGTGAGATGTTTTAAGGACATGAGCTTTGGAAGCAGATGCACCTAGTTCATTTACATGTGTTCTGTCACCTATTGCATGTTAGTGGGAAACTTGCTTACTCTTCCTGCTCTTAACACACCAAAAAATGATGATAACAGTAACTGTTTCTCAGGGTGGTGATGATTACATGATATAAGGCTCTAAGGTGCATAAGGGTACTTGGCTTAACATAGGAATAATCTATGTTACACTGCAGGTTGTATCATGTCAGGTTATAATATGAACATTTCCTTATATCTCTGGTGTGTAAAAATGTTATTTTAAGGACTTATGAATGAATACATTTACATAATTAATTTCCTATCACCAGGCATGAAGGTTGTTTCTAAATAGATGATATTAGGAACATTTCTCCAAACATCACATTACATAAATCATTACATCTTTGTCTGGCATTTCTTTATAGGTTTAGTATTCTTGCCTTTATTTTAGACAATAATTTATATTTCGTGAGACCAAATTACAGTTTCTCATTAATGGGCTATGGGCTTATCTCAATCATTTACTGATTTTTTTTCTACCCACCAGTTACCAAAAAGAATCACAAATCATTATAATGTTCTTTGTGCTACATTTTCCTTAATTAATAGGGATAATGAAAGGGAAGTTCAGCTTCAGCCTGAAAACTCCTTCTAAAGTAGCATAAGAAGACATCTTTATGAAGCAATCTTAACCTTTATGCCAGAGGAATCTCCCCACTACACATTTTAGGGTGCGTTTTATATTTTGAATGTCTTTCCTTTTAGTAAACGTAAGATTCTTCAGGATGTATATAATGAAGAGTTTGGTTTTTCTAGGTAAAATGTTGTGATATTTTAGAGGAATTATTGTCCAAAGAGCAGAGAGACTTTCTTGCAAAGACAAAGCTGAATGAATTGAGTTTTTTTTATAAGGCAATCAGGCTTCCAGGTGGTGCTAGAGGTAAAGAAGCTGCCTGCCAGTGCAGGAGACATAAGAAACACAGGAAGATCCCTTGGAGGAGGGCATGGCAACCCACTCCAGTATTGTTGCCTGGAGAATCGTAGGGACAGAGGAGACTGGTGGGCTAAGATCCATTGGGTCTCAAAGAGTCAAACACAACTGAAGCAATTTAGCATGGAAGCCTAAGGTAATCGCTGAAGAAGTTGTAACTTTGGGACTGTTCCAATGGTGAAGCCCCCACTCTACCAATACAGGGAATCTGGGTTCAATCCTTGGTCAAAGAGCTAAGATCCCACATGCCACAACCAGGAATTCGAATACCACAATGAAGACTGAAGATCCTGCATGCTGCAGCTAAGACCTAGCACAGCCAAAGAGATATTTAAAAATAGAAAATAAATAAAACATGTTGCCAAAACCATTAAAAAAAATTGGCGCTTCAATATGACAGAAAGACATCGGTTACAAAAAATGTTCTTAAAATTGTTTCATTATTGTTTTAAACATAGCTCCTTATTAAACAACAACAACAAAGATCCTTGAATCAGGCATTGCCATGTAGCACTGTTGTCCTCTCCCTCTGCTCCTACCCCTCTGTGTGAGAAGACAAAGATTGTTCGTCAGAGGCCAAGTTCACAGCTCCTGACATGATCGCTCTTCCCAGACCAATTTGACTTACCAATGAGCGCACTGGCCGACCACACTTCCTTCCTGTTTTTACTTTAGGCAATGGAAGGAAGATCATAGAAAGGCAATGTAACTACCGTTAATAGTGTAGAATTGGCCTAGCGGCAAATATCCACTATTACTATAATCTTACAATCCTCAGCAATAGAAAGAAACACTGGCTTTTCAGTCATGCACATATAGAAATTTCTTAAACCCATATTCTCTGTAGAAAAATAAAGGAATTTTCTTAAAAGTGTACCTGCTTTTTTTTTTTATTGTAACAAATTCAAGAAAGACTTTTTTCTTTACAATATTGTGTTGGTTTTGCCATACATTGGCATGAATCTGCCATATTGAAAGCAAAACATACAACCAACTCAAAATCAAAAGTTGTTTTAACTCCAGTTCCAAAACACTGTTCAGGGAGCTGGAATCATTTCTTGTGAGGAAACAATTCTATCTTAGGACATTTTTTTTTTTTAATCTTTGAACATTTTAAGGATTGTGATATAGCTGAGAATGAGGTCTTATGTGGGAGTCTAATTGCACCAATGAGGAAATCAGAAAGGAAGACTCTGACAACTTAAAAAATGCTAAATGTAATAGTCTGCTCTGAGTCCCTCATGAACTGAAATTCTCAAGCAGAGTCTGGGTTGGGTAGAATGAACAAGTGTTTTTGGTGACTTATGGAGCAGCTAATAACAGATTTTTCTGTTATTTCTAGCTTTTGTGTACCAGATGCTCTACTGTTCAGCTTGTCCTTGGAGGTCTTTACTCTTTAATTTCATCCAAGCAGCTAGGGAAAATTTAAAGGTACATTGCTATCAAACGTGCTGATGTGGTAACAAACATACTAGTCTTTGGATTTGGACTTTGGTTCAATCCACGATTTGGGCAAATCACTTCTCTAACTTAACATCCTTCCATCATCTTTAATATCACAGTTTTAATGACTAACTAGCTGGCAAGCTTATACAATGAGGAATAAATGTGACATAGTATGGCATCAATACAAACTAAGCTAAAAACTGAGGCATTGTTTTTTACTTTCTTGCCCCCTTAAGCTTCTGATTCCTAAATTCAAGAAATGAGCAAGGACTGCCATCTCTGCCTTCCAGTTATACTCCAAGTCCAATCTGCCTCCATGGTGTTACCATGGTAACCCAACAACTATCATTTCTCACCCAAGGGACTGAGTTAACATCCTAAGTGGTCATTCTTCTCTCCTAGCATTATATACATGGTCTCCAGAGTGATATCTTAAAAATATAAATAAAATGTCATATTTATCTCCTGCTCAAAACCCCCCAGAGAGTTTCTATCTTATTCAGTTTAAATTCAAAGTTCTTCTCATGGCCTACAAGTTCCTGCATCTCCTTGACTTGTCACCTCTCCCACTCTGATCCAGTCTCAGCAGGAGGGCACACTGTACTTGTTTTGGAGTTCTTCTTGGGAAACTCTCCCCCTGGGTCTCTCTGAAAGGCTCTTCTTGTCATTTGGGTTTTCATGTTATTAGATAAAATTCCCAGAATCTAATTTAGAAGAGCTACCCACCAGCCACTTTCTGCTAAGTTACCCTGTTGTACTTTCTTCCTAAGAGTCATCGTCAGTTTCAAATACCTTATTTACTTTCTTGTTTACTAGCTCTCTCACTCTGAAATACAGGATTCACCATTGTATTTTCAGCAGAAAGGTTAATACCTTCTAGAGTGTATCCAAAAAGCATAGCATTCATGAACACATAACTCCTACTCTGCTTAATATGGAGTAAATGTCTGGTTAACATCATTGTTACCTATTCTTCTACCCTTGGACAAACTCCAGGAGATGGTGGAGATGGTGAAGGACAGGGAGGCCTGGTGTACTGCAGTCCATGGGGCCATGAAGAGTCGAACATGACTTGGTGACTGAACAACAATATCCTTCTATCGAATTTCCAGTGGATGATTCTCTACCTCAATATTACCTAATGTTTCTCAAGGAAATTGAAAACTAAATTTAGCCCTTTCTTTTGCCACTTTTGGCTTTGCTAGCCCTTCTTTTTTAATTTTCTTGAACTGAAATCTGAAGTCATCAATTTTAGATTTTTCTTTTGTTGTAATAGAAGTATTTTGCTCTATATATTCCTTTTAAGCACTGATTTCACTTCACCTCACAAATTTTGATTTTGATTTTTACTTTTATTCAGTTCAAACACTCTCTAATTCCCCTTAATTCTTTCTTGATGCAGTGGTTATTTAGTGGTATGCTATTTTATTTGCAAATATTTGGGAGTTATTAGGATATCTTTTTGTTTCTGATTTCAAATTGAATTCCTTTCTGATCTGAGTAGATACTTTGGTATGACTTGAGTACATTTAAATGTACTGAGATTTTCTTTAAGGTCCAGAATTTGATCAATCATAAGTAGTCTGAGTGGACTTGAAAAGGATTTAACTCAGCAGGTAATGAGTAGTAATCTGTATATATAAAGTTTGTTGACAATTGTTCGAGTCTATATTTTTATTTATTACTTAATTGTCCTATCAATTATTGAGTTGAGGTGTCTAAATATCCATCACTGTAAATGTTTCTATTTCTTCTTGCAGATCTAAGAGTTCTTGCCTCATGTCTTTTGAATTTCTATTATTGAGTGCATGAGCAATTCCTTGATGAATTGAACCTCTCTGATCCTGGAAATGTCTTTTTTTCTCTGAAGTTTATCACCTCTGATACTAATATAGCCACTCTAATTTTCTTTGGTTAGTATTGGTATGCATACATTTTCCATCCTTTAAATTATGTGTGGCATTATATTTAAATTGGTTTCAGGAATTCATACCAAAAGTGGTTAGGACTCCACACTTTCACTCCTAGGGCCTGGGTTCAACCCCTGGTCAGGAGACTAATCCCATAAGCTGAGGAGCATGGCCAACAAATAAAGTAAAAATAAAGCAGATTCACTATAGGCAGAATATAGTTAAGTCTTGATTTTATTCCAACTTGATAATCTCTACTTTTTAATTGGAGCAATTAGATATTTAATATATCTATTGATATGGTGGGGTTTACATTTACTGTCTTACTATATATTTTACATTTGTTACTTTTTTTTCTCTTTTCTATGCTTATTAATATCTAGAACTTTTTTAGAATATAGAAATAATAAAATGGAATTCTCTTTTTTACTTCTGAGGTACATCTTTTTGTTGTGTTCCCTCAGTGGTGCTTTAGGATTTCCAGTATACATATTAACATATAGTCTACCTTCAAGGGATAATACAGTCTTTCATATATAAAATAAGAACCTTCTTTTAATAGAATATTTATTTTTCTCTTTTCTGATCTTTGTGCTATTATTGTGATATATTTTAGTTCTGTATATAAGTACCATATTATGTCATTATTTTTTGAGTTGTATAGTTAATATATTTTAGGGATATTTAAATGAGAACAGATGTTGTGAAAATTATCTCTTAGTTACCATTTCCTGTACTCTTCTTTGAGTAGATGCAGATTCCATGCTGTATCATGTATTATTCTTTATAGTTCTCTTTTTAACGTTTACTGTAGTGAAGATCTGCTGATAATTAATAATTCCTGCTTTTCTGTCCATATAAATTTTTATTTCACCTTTTTTGAGAAATATATATTATTTTACTTTAAAATTCTAGGTTGATATATATTTGATAAGCTGGAGAAAATAATCCAAGCTATCTCATCCCTTAAATTGTTTCTGACCAAAAATTTGTCACTTTCATCTTTGATCATGAAATGTCTCTTTCATGAGCTACTTTCAACCTTTATTCTTTATCACTGATTTTAAGCAATTCATTGTCATATGTATACTTTATATTTTTGCGTTTGTATTCATTGAAATTTTTTGACATGCCAGATCACAAAGTTTCATCAAACTTTGAAGTAAATTGCCATTAATTGTAAAATATATATATATATGTGTGTGTGTATATATATATATATATATTTACACATATATTTGTCATCCTCACTTTTTTGGGGGGGATATCAATTATTCATATTTTGGTTGCTTGAAGTTTTATTAAACTACATTAACTTTTTTTCAGAATATTTTATCCCTCTGTTTCATTGGATAGTGTCATTAGCTGTGTTGTCAATACATTGATCCTTTTTTCCTGCAGTGTTTCAGTTCAGTTCAGTTCAGTTCAGTCGCTCAGTCATGTCTGACTCATTGGGACCCCATGGACTGCAGCATGCCAGGCCTCCCCATCCATCACCAACTCTGGGAGTTAACTCAAACTCATGTCCATTGAGTTGGTGATGCCATCCAACCATCTCAGCCTCTGTTGTCCCCTTCTCCTCCTGCCCTCAATCTTTCCCAGCATCAAGGTCTTTTCAAATGAGTCAGCTCTCCACATCAGGTGGCCAAAGTATCGGAGTTTCAACTTCAGCATCAGTCCTTCCAATGAATATTCAGGACTGATTCCTTTAAGATTGACTGGTTGGATCTCCTTGCAGTCCAAGGGACTCTCAGGAGTCTTCTCCAACACCACAGTTCAAAAGCATCAATTCTTTGGCACTCAACTTTCTTTATGGTCCAACTCTCACATCCATATATGACTACTGGAAAAACCATAGCCTTGACTAAACAGACTTTTGTTGGCAAAGTAATGTTCCTACTTTGTAATATGCTGTCTAGACTGATCATAACTTTTCTTCTAAGGAGTAAGCATCTTTTTATTTCATGGCTGCAGTCACCATCTGCAGGGATTTGGGAGTCCCCAAAAATAAAGTCTGTCACTGTTTCCACTGTATCTCGATCTCTTTACCATGAAGTGATGGGACTGGATGCCATGATCTTAGTTTTCTGAATGCTGAGCTTTAAGCCAACGTTTTCACTCGCCTCTTTTACTAGTGTGGGGTTAATCTCACCTAGTATTTTGCATCTCAGACATTGTAGATTTCATCAAGAAGTGAAATTTAGGTCCTCTTAAAAAGTCTTTACCATGTTCTAATCAACATTTTTAGTCTTCCTTATAGTTTCTTGAGCCTATGGAATATACTTATATGAACATTTCCTAATGTTCTTAACTATTAATTCTATGATCTGTGTCATTTCTGGTTTCTTCTTAATGGGTTGTTTTTTTCTTGCTTCTTTGTAAGCATACCCAGTATTTTTTTTTTTAATCAAATGTCAGACATTGTGAATTTTACCTTGTTGGGTGCTAAGTTTGGGGAGATGGTTTGTTTTGTAAATATTTTTTTCTGTATCCTGAAACCACAGCTAAGTTACTAGGAATCAATTTGATCCTTTGGAGTCTTGGTTTTAGGATTTGTGAGGCTAGACCAATGGACCATTAAGTCTGGAGTTAATTTTTATCCCATGATAATGAAGCAATCCCATCCTAGGACTCTGACTCACACCACATTCTTTACAAGGTATTCCATTCAGGCTATTATAAACAGGCACTATTCTTGGCCCTATGTGATCTCCAGGCACTATTTTTTTTTCTATTTTTTTCCCCCATGGTTCTCTGAGGACTTATGTATTTTGCTCATCCTGTGTGCTGATTAGTACTGAAATAAAAACCCAAGGGAGTCCCTCTGTAGATGTTTGATGCATTTCCTCTGAGACCTCTCCTCCCCCTAGGACTCTCCCCTGTCAACTCCTGGCTACCTTGTCCTCCCAGGACATCCAGGTTCATGTCCTGAGAATCTAGACTCTGTCTGGATTGCCACTGTCTGGGCTATGTCCTGAAAACTACCCATAGTAAGGAAGCTGCAAAACAGAGACTGATCTCACTTATTTCCTCTCTGTTAGGAGTAACTATCCTTCATTCCCAGATATCAACTGTCTTGTGAACTAAATTCTTAAGTTCAATTTATTTTTTAATCTTTTTAAAAATTATTTTATTAGAGTATAGTTGATTTAGGCATATAGTAAAGTGATTCAGTGTTGGTCATGGTTTAGTCACTAAGGCATGTCAAACTCTTTGTGACCCCAAAGACTGGAGCCCACCAGGCTCCTCTGTCCCTGGGATTCCCCAGGCAAGAATATTGGAGTGTGTTGCTATTTCTTTCTCTGGGGGAACTTCCCAACCAAGAAATTGAACCCAGGTCACCTGCATTGCAGATGAATTCTTTACCTTTAACATCTGAGCCACCAATGAAGCACGCACACACACACACACACACACACACACACACACACACACACACACACACA
>ML663006.1:18674599-18714158 GCA_007570785.1 Antilocapra americana
ACACACACACACACACACACACACACACACACACACACACACACACAAATAAATATATAATTCTTTTTCAAATTCTTTTCCATCATAAATTATTATAAGACATGGACTATTATAAAATATGGACTTCCCTGTACTGTACAGTAGGTCCTTGTCAGTTGCTTTATCTTTCAAGGCACAAAGATAAATCTGATCCCTGTTTCTCCATCTTGATCAGGATAAAAAAAATCAACCCTTAAGTTCACTTTTAATAGATTTTTGTGAAATTTTAAGAAAACTGCTGATCACAGACACTCTGAAGATTCAAAAAATCTAAACAACATGATAAATACCCACTCATGATGGATATTCCCATATGCTAGCAACTAAGAAAAGAGGACTAGAAGCAAAATACTTCCTAAATATTTAGGTAAGAAGCATAATGAATAATGAAAAGCAAAATAAGTCTTGGAAAACCAAATTTAAGAAGACCAGATAACTAGAGGTCGCAAGGAAAGGGTTATACAATTAACTGAGTGAGACGGAGCCACTGGGATTGTGATCAGGGACCATTAGTGGTTTTCTTTGCAAACATGGGTGCCAGATTCACGATAGTTAGTTGATTTCTCCTAGTGTACCGAGTTCTTCAATGGGTTGATGGCTTTACTGGCATTCTTCTACCATGCTGGGACTCAGCCTACATTGGACAACTGGCCCAGACAGCTGCAGCCATGGTTGACAGGTAACCAAAGCAAGGAATTGTGTGCGTAGTCCAGTTGTTTTCCCTTTCCTATTAAATGTGAAAGTGAAAGTCGCTAAGCCTTGTCCAACTCTTGTGACCCCATGGACTATAAAGTCCGTGGAATTCTCCAGGCCAGAAAACTGAAGTGGGTAGCTGTTTCCTTTTCCAGGGGATCTTCCCCATCCAGGGACTGAACCCAGGGATTGAACGCAGGTTTCCCACATTGCAGGCAGATTTTTTACTAGCTGAGCCAGAAGGGAAGCCCAAGAATACTGGAGTAGGTAGCCTATCCTTTTTCCAGTGGATCTGCAATCAAACTGGGATATCCTGTGTTGCAGGCAGATTCTTTACCAGCTAAGTGATACTTGTTAAATGTTACTGGAATACACACTGCACTCAGTAAACTGGTAACTGTCTATAGATAGCAAAGCACTTTTCTGTCTATTATCAATTTTACACTACTTTCTTCAATCCACCATCTTATGAAAACATCCTAATTATTGTGTGACTAGGGTTGTTTTCTCTAATAATACTTCAGATTATAATCATTTGATTATTTATTCCACAAATATCCATTAGATATCTAATTTCTTGATATTTTAAATTATGACTGACTTTTGCTAATACCAGTCTTTGATAATTTGAAATGTAACTAGTGCTGCTACTTTCTTCTTATCCTTGTAAAGGTGGTTTAGTCAGTGTGAAAAACATTTGTTATAACAAGGTTAATTATATCTTTATTTCATTTTGAAAAGACAAACAGATCTTTTGGTTTGAAATCAACTCTATTACCACAATGACTGAACAGAAAAGAAGGGGAAATTTTCATCATTTTTAAAGTAAGATGAACACATTACTTACCTAGAAATACATTTCATCTAGAGACAGTCACTGTGTCATAAATTTATCTACTTTGTTAGAGATGAATATTTTAAACTTTTTAAAATTTGTCTCCCATATTCTGTGCTTTCACTCTTTATTCTAGCTTCCCTTCATCAATACATTTGATATTATGGGTTTCCATATGTTTTATCAACATGTTGTATTTAATGGATATATATATATATATCTTGCATCTAATATAACACAAATGTTACATAGGAGTCAGTCTTTTAATGATGACTTCATCTTACATTTAAGGTACATTTATTTCCTAAGTTTCATCTTTTTATTTCACATTTCTTTTTTATTTTGTTTATTGCCTAATAACACTTCTTAGTTTAGACTGATAGAAGCATCAGAATTACAGTATTTTTCTCCTCAACATAGGCCTAGAGTATGGTTTGCTCAATTTCTGGAAAGGTTTCATTGCTATGCTGGTAAAGTGGCTGGTAAATAGGGAAATTGCATCACCTTTACAAAGAGCATCTATAAAAACCTTGCAATTTACATTATTCTTAATGTTAAAAGATTGAATGCTTTATAAGATTGAGAATAAGACAAAGAAGCCCACCCTTACCATTCTTTTTCAACATGGTTTTGACCAATAAAGAAGAAAACACCAAAAATACAGATTGGAAAGGAAAGAATTAGAACTGCCCTGACTTGCAGATGGCTTGGTTGACTGTATAGAAAATCTCAAGGAATGTACTACTCCCCCTCCAAACACCCTTAGACCTCTTATAACCTATTAATTAGTTCAACAAAGTTGTAGAAGAGAAGGTTGACACATAAAAATCAATTGCATTTCTATATAACAATGAACATGTAAAAACTGAAAAGTATAAATCCATTTACAATTCTTCAAAAAGTTACATATGTAGGTATGAACCTAATAAAATACATACAGAATTTGTATGCTGAATACTGTGCAATGTTGAAGAAAAAAATTAAAAGATCTAAATAAAGGAAGGACATACCATGTTCATGGATTGGAAGAGACATAGTAAAGATGTCAATTCTTCACAAACTGATATAGAATAAAACTGTTTTGAAAAAGAAAAGGAGATTTTGAGGAATGAATCACTTAATTTCAAAACTTATTAAATAGTAACAGTAACTATGACTCTGTGGTATTGGTGGATGGATAGACACATGGATCAAGAGAATGGAAAAAAAAAATCCAAAACACAAGTGTACTAAATCGATTTCAGTAAAGATGATATAGCAATTAAAAGGAGACAGGATAGCCTGTTCAACAAATGGTACTGCAATTTGCCATTTCTGGGCCAAAAAGTGAAAGAAATTCTTACCTCAGTTTTACAACTTATACACAATTTAATTCAAAGTGAATTGTGTAATTCAATGTAAAACTATAAAACTTTCAGGAAAGAGTAGAATAAATTCTTCAGAATTTGGGGTTAATGCAAGATTTATCCAACTTCACACAAAAACATGTGTGTGTTAGTCTCTCAGTCGTGTCTGACTCTTTGCAATCCCATGGACTCTGTAGCCTGCCAGTCTCCCATGTCCATGAAATTCTCCAGGGAAAAATACTGGAGTGTGTTGCCACTTCCTTCTCCAGAGGATCTTCTTGACCCAGGAATTGAATCCAGGCCTCCTGCATTGCAAGCAGATCTTTACCATCTGAGCCACACAAAAACATGGTTCAGAAAACAAAAAACTGAAAAATTGAACTTCATCAAAAGTTAACTGTGCTCTACAAACACACACACACACACACACACACACACACACACACACACACACACACACACAGAGCAAAAAGTCAAGCTACAAAGTGGGTGAAAATATTTGCAAATGACATATATGAAAAAGGACTTGTATCTAGAACATATAAAGAGCTCTCCAAATTCAATATTAAAAAGATAAACAACCCAATTAGAAAGTGGGAAAATACATGAAGATGCATTTCATTGGTGAAGATGGCAGATAAGCACACAAAGAAATGTTTAGTATCATTAGTCATTAGAGAAATGCAAGTTAAAGCAAAAGTAAAAAGTACTACATATAATAAGAATGGCTAAAATAAAAAATTGTATCACTTAAATGCTTGTAAGAAAGCAGAGAAGCTGGATCACTGGGGCACTTTTGCAGATAGCTTTGTAAAATGGTACATCCACACTTGAAAACAGTCTGACAGCATTATAAAAAAGAATAAACATGCAATTCTCATGTGACCTACAAATTACACTCCTAAGCTTTTTTCCCAGAAAAGTGAAGATGCCTGTCCACACAAAAACCTGTACATGAATATTTTAGTAACTCTATTTGTAAAACCCAAAGCTCTAAATAACCTAGAGGGCCTTCATTGGGTAAATGGTTAACAAACTGGTACATTTGTACCATGGAATTTTATTTAACATTCAAAAAGAGTATGAAGTTTTGATATCTCCAAGAACCTGGATGAATCTCAAGGGAATTATATTGAGTGCAAAAAGCCAGTGCAAAGGCTGGATAGTGTATGATCCCATATATATAATATTCTTATCAGTGGTAGCAATTAAGGATACTTATGGTGATGGAAAATATCCATGTCTTGGTTGAATCAGTTTCAATATTGAGTTTGTGACATTGTACTTTGATTTTTCAAGATATTATCATGAGGGAAAACTTATTAAAGGACATTATTTCTTACAACTGCAGGGGAATCCATAGTACCTCAAAATAAAAAGTTCAGTAAAATGAATTAAAAATAAATTGTTTTTTCTAAAATTAAGGGAAAAATAAAATTAACTGATTTAAAAATTAAGCCAGTTAAGAAAGATTTATAAAAATAGGTGTTTTATTTCCATTATAAAAGTCAATGAGAATCTAAATTATGTCAGAAAGGCCCAGAAAGCAGAAAAAAACAGATGTATTACAGTTTTGCATGCAGAAATAAAGCCTATAAAAGTTATAAAATTTTGGAATGGTGGCATGTTCTTTAAAAAAATAAATGGAGCAAGTAGACAATTACCTTTGTGAATCATTTGAGAAAGGCTTCAATTCCACTTAGCACTTAGGCTAAGGTGACCTCCTGAGACTCTCTTTAATTCTGTGAATTTTATGTGTAATGGCTTTCAATTTTGCTATAGAATAAAACATGAATGTCTAATGTAGTTAATCTTGGAAAAATACCAAATAGCATTTCAATGACAAAAATGATGATGATTTTTGAAAAGGTAGACATGAAATACAAAAGAAGACCTTAAATTCATAACCATAAATATAACATTGAAATGTAAAATATATAATGACTTTTTCCCCCAGAAAATAAGATTACTACTCTTAAAATTTCCTGTAAAATATTCACTTTTCCTGACAACACATTTTATTTAAAAAAATTTGCCTATGTTATAGAGATTTTGACTTAGATCTGTGGTGGTATGAATATAAAAATAGATGACAGAAAGAGTTTGTTCCCAAAGATTTCACTACATATTAGCAACTCATTATAAAAGTAGAAGAAAATAAATGCTAAATGCTGATTTAAAAATACAAACAAACAATATGCACTTTAAAGACAAAAAAAGTAGCTATGCATTTGTATTATTTCCTTTACTCACTGTCTCAGCCTAGTCAGGCTGCTATACCAAAATACCACAGACTGGGTAGCTTAGATATTTCTCATCTTTCTGAAGGCTGGCAGGTCCAAAATCAAGGTTCTGGCAGGCCAGAGCTCACATCCTGGCCACAGAAGGTGATCTTCTCTCTGTGTCCTCATAGGTAGAAGGAGTAAGGGACAAGACACCTCCCAGGGGTCTCTTCCGTAAAGGCACGAATCCCATTCATGAGGGCTCCACTCTCCTGAACTAATCACCTCCCAAATGTCCTACCTCCTGATGTCATTAAGGACTTAGATTTCAGCATATAAATTTGAGAATGGAAGGGCAGATAAAATGTTCAGTCTATAGTACTTTCTTTCTCCAGGGAATACTGCTTCCCAAGAGTGTTGGTCTCAGGCTCTCTTTATAAGGCACTCAGCCCAAGAGTGACTCACTGACTCAATGCGTTTGAGCAAACTCCAGGAGATAGTGAAGGACAGGGAAGCCTGGCATGCTGCAGTTCATGGGGTCACAAAGAGTCAAATACAAGTTAGCAACAGAACAATAACAACAACAGCTTAAGAGAAGAACCAGAGAGATGTCTAATGCATTCTAAAAGGGCAAGTTTCCCTGGGGGTGAACAACACAACATGTGAAAAGCCTATTGGTAGATGAAGTTGGAAAAATAGTTTACAGTTGTGTAAACTGATGCTATTCGTAATGCCAATTGTCTTGCTGTTCACACTGTCTGAACTGTTCGCTGAATCCAGGGTAGGCAAGGCTTGAACTAAGAGGCTGGAAGAAGACTCAAGGAGCCATAGGAGCTGGAGACATGTTTATTCTCTCCTGGCTGGCACAGGAGTCTTCACACAGCCTCCTTTCTGGCTAACACAGTGACCAAAACTATAATGTAGCCATAGCGCAGCCATAACATAACCTCACATAATATAACCACGATGCGGCTCCAGTGTAACCCCAATTCAGCAGCAGCCAGAGCTTTCATGGTGAAGCTCATGCAGGCAGACATACTGCACACAACCCCCATGGCTTTTCCAGGTGGAATTTATATATCAAAAGTAGCCCATGTCCAAACGAATACCTCCTGACGTGTGTGCGCAGTGTTATAAGTGGTCTCAGCTGTAACATAATCATTATTTACATAACATGGGGCAAGAGTGAGAGGCCACGGGGTGAGAGAGCCTGACCATTCCATCTTGGCTAATTTGCTCTTTCCCTACACTCCACCCCTTCAGGGTCTCTCACCTCACAATCTGCACACAGTCCATCTTCCACAATATTCCCTTGGTGAGTAACACTGACCCTTGACCTTACATCTTGCAACAGCAGTAGGTACTGCAACAACAAGCAGTTACATTCCCCAACCCCAGGTTTCACCTGGAACTCACATTGCAGTCCTTGTCCTCATGGGGCTAGAAGAGCTGCCCCCCAACATGTGGAGTGCCTCTGTCTTCCATGGCCAAGTCCAGTCCACCATTTGTCCTCGTGAAATTGCAGGAAAGTCTCCACAGGAGCAATTCCACCCCTGTGGGGTTTTATTAAGGACCTGCAAAACCCTCACCGACGCAGAGCCCAGTCCTTCAAAGAGGGAATTTTGTTTTGTGGCATTCATAGCCCACCCACATGATTCCAAATGCTTTCATACTGTTCTAAATTTACAAGCAAATCAGAAGTTAGCAGCACATCACAGGACACAACCTTTACATTACACTGTTCTACTAAATCTACAACACAGGACACCACCTTTACAGTACACTATTCTAAATCTAGGATACAGCCTAAATCTTTACAGTCTAAATCTATATAATTTGGCTGCCATAGCCATCAATGTGTGCTTTAGGACCAGGAAACTTCTCCGGTTTGCCATAGGCAAGACTGCATTCACCACCAGTGACAACCACAGCCGTTGCTCTTTGTGCATTAGCTAGTGACCAGTGAATGGCGAGTTCTGCATGGGGCCTCCGGTCCCTGCTTGGGCTCTTCAGGAGGGCACCTTGGTCTGAGTGCTATTCAGAGCAGAAAAGAGCATCATCGAAAGGAACATCCTTGGGCACCATGTAATCTTCTAACTGAACTGCCCGTATCTCTTGCTGTGGGTGCTTCTCAAACTTGGTAAACTGCTGCTCCAGTCTCAGTTGCCTCCATAGCTCTAAGGGCAGAGCATTGGGCTATCAATTTTATTTCTGTCAAACCCTGCTGCCAGAAAATCAGCCACATTTGCATTGTTGTCACCGGGTGGGGTGACAGCTTTGGCCCCCTTCAGGGTCTTCACACTTCTAACCCCATTTGCCTGCCACAGTCCCTCTATTTCTTCCAAGCTAGCCACTATTAAGGTCAAGTCCCAGATGGGGTCCCCCACATAGGGTGCAAAAATAGCAGTCAGGGATTCAGAAGAGGTAGACAGGACACTGTTGAGTGCTGCCAGTACAATGCTTATCATCTGGGTCTTGAATACTTGGGTTAAATATCAACTGCTTCATACTCAGTTCTCTCACCACTTGGCATAGGTATGTCATTTACTCACAGTATCCAAGAACCCTCTTATATAGATGCCATGATCTTTGTTTTCTAAATGTTGAGCTTTAAACTTACTTTTTCACTCTCCTCTTTCACTTTCATCAAGAGACTCTTCAGTTCTTCTTCATTTTCTGCCATAAGGGTGATGTCATCTGCATATCTGAGGTCACTGATATTTCTCCTAGCAATCTTGATTCCAGTTTGTGGTTTTTCCAGCCTAGCATTTCTCATGATGTACTCTGCATATAAGTTAAATAAGCAAGGTGACAAGCCTTAATGTACTCCTCTCCCAATTTGGAACCAGTTTGTAGTTCCATGTCCAGTTCTAAGTGTTGCTTCTTGACCTGCATACACATCTCTCAGGAGATAGGTCAGGTGATCTGGTATTCCCACCTCTTTAAGAATTTTCCACAGTTTTTTGTGATCTACACAGACAAAGGCTTTGGCATAGTCAATAAAACAAATGTAGATGTTTTTTGGAACTCTTGCTTTTTCGATGATCCAGCGGATGTTGGCAATTTGATCTCTGGTTACTCTGCCTTTTCTAAATGCAGATTGAATATCTGGAATTTCACAGTTCACGTACTGTTGAAGCCTGGCTTGGAGAATTTTGAGCATTATTTTGCTACCATGTGGGGCAAGAGTGGGAGGCCATGGGGCAAGAGAGCCTGACCATGCCATCTTGGCTAATTTGCCTTTCCTTACAAGTTGGATCTCAACTGCTTTGAAATTCATGTGAAGGATCTAGGATGTATTTTTCCAGGCAGGCTTTTAATGAAGGTGATGCTACCATGTCTTCAATAATTGGGAAAAATAAGTATGAAAACTACACAAATGATAAAATCAAAAAGAGACAGATTATGGGCAGGGGGCAATTAATACGGAATCCATTTAGATACTCTAGGTGGCAGTCAAGTAAAGAGGGCTCACATAGTTCATAATGCCTTTTTCAGTTATGGCAGCTGATTTTAAAGTGGATTTTAGGACTTCTGTGTTGGTCCAGCATTTAAGAATTCACCTTCCAATGCAGCAGGTGTAGGTTTGATCCCTGGTCAGGGAGTTAATATCCCACCAGCCTTGGGGCCAAAAAAAATATATAAAATAGAAACAATATTGTTTTTTCAATAAAGAATTTAAAAATGGTTCACATTTTGAAAAAATCTTTAAAAAGTGGGTTTTAAGATGGAACCCTGGCCTGGTTGGAGTGCGGAGTCTTTAAGTGAAGTAAGAATAGGGGACTGAAGAAAAACCCTGAGTCCTGACTGTGTGTGGGCAGCAGTTTGGCAAATCTATCTGTAGACATTAATAAGGAAGCCATAAACAAAGAGGAAAATCTTCAGAATTGGTGAGAAAGCTGCTTTTGTAAATGCTAAAATTTAAAGAATTTGTCTAGGAAAAGTCAAATACGTGAGATGGAAAGTTTATTATATATGATATCTAGAAAGATATTGTGAAGATATCCAATGGCTTATGAACATAGAAAAAGTTCTTGCATTTAAAGTTATGAGGTGATTACTGATCTTTGATGATGGTTTTGTTCATGGTATTAGTGGCTCAGATGATACAGAATCTGCCTGCAATGCAGGAGACCTGAGTTTGATTCCTGGCTCGGGAAGTTCCCCTGGAGAAGGGAATGGCTACCCATTCCAGTATTCTTGCCTGGAGAATTCCATGGACAGAGGAGCCTGGCAGACTACAATCCATGGAGTTGCAAAGAATCAGACACAACTGAGCGACTAACAGTTCACTTTTCATTAGGGGAAAATCTTACTTTCATGATGTCAAAGGGGGAATTTAAGCTATTTTTCCATAGAGTTAGCAGTGAAAGTAAACAAAAATGGTAAAAGTAAGAAAGTAAGGTAAGTTTTAAGACTAGCTGTGACTTACACTTATCTGTAGGGAAATGACCTGTGCAGACGCAGATAATTAACAGCACCAAAAATATCTCATATTTTAAAAACTAGTATTAGTAAGACAATGTGGTTGTATTTACTTTTTTAATATGTCAAATGTTTGTAAATATCTACACTGACAGCAGATTGACAATTTTATAATAACTTCAAATGTAAGTCTTGTTCATATTCAGTGTCTGCTCTTAACGTTCATTTCCATAAGAATCTAGAGACAAGATAAATATAAGTAAACACAAATATCTAACCAAATTTTGTTCTGTAAAGATCACTATTCAGTGTCTTCCCATATTGACATGAGTGATTTTCCTATATTCCTCTTATAAGTATGAATATTATTAATTTATTGACTCAGCTAATGAGAAATCTCATCCAAACTGAAGGGAACAGGAAGTAATATCTGACACAAAAATCAAAATGGTCTCTGACAGATAAGTTTTGATTACCAAGTCCTAGAAGTGTTATTTCTTTCCTTTCACTTGCATTATTATTTCAGTCATGATTAACTTATACTAAGATTTTCTTTTTGTTTTTATTTTTAATTAGAGAATGATTGCTTTACAATGCTGTGTTGGTTTGTGCCGTACAATAATGCATATGAGCCATATATATACGCTCTAGTGTGCTTAGTTGCTCAGTTGTGTCTGACTGTTTGGAACCCCAAAGACTATAACCCACCAGGCTCTTCTGTCCATGGGGATTCTCTAGGCAAGAATACTGGAGTGGGTTGCTATGCCCTCCTCCAGGGTTTCTTCCCAACACAGGGGTCAAACCCAGGTCCCCTGCATTGCATCGCAGGCAGATTCTTTACCAGCTGAGCCAGAAGGGAAGCCCAAGAATACTAGATTGAGTAGCCTATCCCTTCTCCAAGGGATCTTCCTGACCCAGGAATCAAACCAGGGTCTCCTACATTACAAGCGGATTCTTCCCTTGTAGCTCAGCTGGTAAAAAATCTGCCTGCAATAAAGGAGACCCCCATCTAAAGATAGATAGATATATCCCCTCCCTCTTGAGCCTCCCTCCCACCCCCACTCCATCCCACCGCCATCCCCAAACTGTCCCTCTAGATCATCACAGAGCACCAGGTTGAGCTCCCTGTATTATAATGCAGCTTCCCACTAGCTATCTATTTTAAACATGGTAATGTGTATATATATATATATCAATGTTACTCTCTCAGTTCATCCCACTTCTTCTTCTCCCACTGTGTCCACAAGTTTCTAAGTCTCCGTTCTCTAAGTTGGCTCGCTATTTCTGCCCTGCAAATGGGTTCATCAATACCATTTCCAGATTCCATATATAATGTGTTAATATACAATAGAGATTTTCTTTAAGTATAAATCATGCTGTCCTTCTACTCTAAACTTTTCAAGGGCTTTGCATTATATTTAAGATAAAACTTCCAAATGCTAATTGCATCCTACACAGCCTTGTAGGGTCCTCATACTTTCTCTTAAGCATCATCTCCCCAGGTTCGGAGTCCTTCCTGATGTTCCTATAAGACATGGTCTTCCTTACCTCAGGGACTTGAAGCAGGCTTGGTCTGCTGTCTGAAACGATATTTTATCTACAGTTCAATTGCATTATATCCTTGGAGTGTCAGCTTCAGTTTTACTTGTTCAAGGAAACTTCTTCATCTAGATTCTTTTTTCATTATCTTTTATACAATGCCTCAATTTTTTTTCTTAGTACACTTTCATAATTTTCAAATATATATTTGTTTCTGTGGATGTTTGATGAATATTACTCCCAATTTTATGAAATAATAAGCAATGGTCTCATTATATCCTCAATGCATATCATAGGGCTTGATAGTGAATGATAATCACAAGATATCTGTGAAATAAATGGATTCTTAGAGAGAGGATCTTAAGTGGAATCAGCATCATATGTATATCAACTTTCATGTTTATGCATTCATATGCATACACACACATATACACATATATCTGTGACAAGGACTGTACCCAAAGGAAACAGTCATGGTCATTTTTTAAAGCTATGATTCTTCTATGAATCATTATGAATGATTGCTTACCAAGACTATGAAAATGCTATGCAAGCATCATGGGCTTTGGAAGGCTTAGCACATGTCTAAACTTACTTCTCATCCTATCAGAGAGTAGAGTGTTTTTTAAAAGAAAACCAGACAGATAGAGGGTAGCAGAAAACATAAAGTCATAGTGGAAAGAATGGGAATTGTGTCTGATAGGGCAAAGCATACACTTTTCTTCTCCTGTTGAATACTGTTACAGAAGTAAAGGGCTCTTCCTCCTCCACTGTCAGGATGACTCATCAAAGAATGATGATGGAGTCACACAGAACAAGTGTTGAAATGAGCAGGTATTGCCCACTATGGAACTACTTCACGGAATAAAGTGACATTTTAACTTCTTAAAAATAAACACAAAAAACACTGAGACAAATCAAGTGGATGTACCAAAACCGAATTATCCAGAGTGAAGTAAGCCAGAAGCAAAAACAACAATACAGTATATTAACGCATATTTATGGAATTTAGAAAGACGGTAACGAGAACCCAGCATGCGAGACAGCAAAAGGAACGCAGATGTATAGAATAGACTCGTGGCCTATGTGGATGAGGGAAAGGGTGCGATGATATGGGAGAATGGCATTGAAACATGTTAATTATCATATGTCTAATCAATCGCCAGCCCAGGATTGATGCTCGGGGCTGGTGCAGCGAGATTTCCTGGGGGGGAGGGAGGAGGGAGGGGGGTTCTGGAGGGGAAGCATATGTAAACCCATGGTGATATCATGACATTGTTTGGCAAAACTAATAAAAAAAAATCAAACAGGAAAGAAATATCTACTTTTGGACCTACCTTGCTTACATGTGGGTAGTTTCGATCTCTTCATGCCTTAGTTTTCTTACCTGCCTAAAATAATAACAGTCATTTTAATAATAACAATTTCATCTTTAACATCCAACGTTATTGGAAATGGTGAGGCTTTAATACTGCATTTGCAGATGCCCTTAAGAAAGACTGTGGCGCGTGCCAAGTTGGGTGGGGTGCTGCTCCCTGGCAGAGGTGGGTACTACCCTGTTTTGGCAGCGTTGCGGATCTCGGATTCCAATCTGGAGACAATAAAGACGTAGCGGAAGCCCCAAAGTGAGGCCGCTGCCATTCCACTTAGCTCCGCGACTCCCTAGGGAGCAGGTTAATCTCCTGGAGCAGAGTATAGAGGCAGCCAAAGAGAATGCCAGTGAACCAGCTAGGAGGCTATTGCAGCCATCCCAACAAGAGGTGGTGATAATGTGGAACTAGGAAATGGCAGAGCAGATACAGAAAACTGAACGGATTTCACAGGTCACCTGACTGGAAATTGGTTCTCATTCTCCATTCAGCACTGTCCTTGGATTGGGACGAACTGATGTTGTACAGGAAAGGCATGGCATGGAAGGGAGAGAGAGTCTCCGTGGAGAGAGAAACAGCAGCAACTCCATTTTGGTCCAGTCCTGAGTCAACACCATAGATGGTCTGTCATCTAACATCCAACCAGGGTGTTCAGAAGAGAGGGAAGAGGAAGCAGAGAAGCTAATCAGAGGACAGTGAGGCAACACAGATGTTTGCAATGGCACGAAGCCACCACCACATTAGGCTGGCAAGGAGCAGGGAGAAAGTAATAGAATCAGATCCCAGGAGTTACGGTCACCAAGCAGAAGACAGAGTTAAGGGAGGTGTGTCCATAGGTGATGGAGACCCCAGAAGAGGGTCAGCAACTTTGGGGAGGTGCCTCCCTAGACAGCGAGAGAAGGAAGAGAAGACTCTGCCATTCTCACCAGCATCTCCCACTGACTAAGCCTGCTGGAAGACAACTGACCCTGAACCCTAAGAGAGTTGGCTTTCTGGAGCCAGCCCCCTGCCTCGTCAGGCAGGGCAGGGGCATGGCAGGCAACAGATCTGAGCACATAAGCATAAGACCCACAGAAACTGGTTAGAAAAAAAAAAAAAAACATATAGAACATTCTATTCTCAATAAAAGCTCAAGTGTCAGAGCAACTTAAAAGAGTGTTGCAATCAAAGGTGGGATATTTTTAAATTTCTTGCTTTTGAGAGGTCCTGTTCCAGTTGTTGTGATTTAAGTCATCACTTTTTCATGTTTTATGTTAGGTCATGGAGAAGGAAGCATGTGGGTGAACTTCTTTATCCTGTGTCCTCTCACCCCCTGTTCTGCAAAGCTCTACCCTGTTACTTCCTTTATACCATTGACTATAAACTGTAACTATTTTATTTGTTCACTTGTTAAATGGGTCTGATTGCCTTACTAGTTGTAGGCTTCAGGATATTTTCCCTAGCACAGTAGCTGTAGATGCTCACAGAAGATATTGTATAAGCATTCATTGAATAAATGAATGAGGTAGATACCACTATTATCCCCATTGTATACATTGCTATCCAACACAGTAGCTACTGTTCACATATTACTCTTTGAGTTTAAATGGTACAGCTACTATGGGAAACAATATGGCTATACTTTAGTGTATACTTACAAATTTGCTAAGAAGGTAGATGTTATATTAAGTGTTTTTATCATCATCATCATGTAATAAGAGGTAAAGGGCAGAAGGAGACTTTTGGAGGTGATGGATAAATTTATGCCCAATTGTGATGGTTTGACAGGTATACACTACTTGTCTCTAAACTCATCAAGTGGTGTACATTAAATATGTACAGTTTTTATATGTCGATCATAGCTCAATAAAGTGATTTTTAAAATAAAAAAAAAAAAGAAAGACTGTGAATAAGAAGGGTTTTCATGGTGATATAGACATTGAAACATAACAGGGTTTTTAGAATCACAGAAAGAACAATAAGTGAGAGGTAAATGCCCAAATTGGGAAGTAGCACTCCTTCAGAGTTGAAAGACAAATTCTCACAGAAAAAGAAATGTATGAGAGGAAGATAAGACAATGTGAATTGATTACAAGTAGTGAATGACTTAAAAATTAGGTTAAGAAATTACTGTATCCTCACCAGTGCCCTA
Source organism: Antilocapra americana (assembly GCA_007570785.1). Classification (NCBI taxonomy): domain Eukaryota; kingdom Metazoa; phylum Chordata; class Mammalia; order Artiodactyla; family Antilocapridae; genus Antilocapra; species Antilocapra americana. Next base: position 18,689,200 of record ML663006.1, read on the forward strand.
TTGGATCAGACAAACACCATTGTCCTCAAGCAGCTTATGATGTGTCTTTAGGAAGAGGTATGCAAAAGTATGTTTAAATTCAAAGCTGCTACCTGCATGAACAGCATAGCGTGTGTATAACATATGGATATGTAACAGCAGAGTGAGATTATACTTCTGTAGAGGCATTGAAAGGGTCTGAAAAAAACCTGGGTCTTGATTTTTCTCTAGATAATAGATAGGAAATTTTCAGGAAATGGTAAACGAAGGAGTAGGTATAAAAAAAACAACTGATGTGTGAAGAAAAACAGAATTTGTGTCTTCAGAGTGCTGTTTCTCAGAATCATGTCTTACACGACTATCAAAAATTGACTGCTTAAAACAGATGAGAGAAAACCTTATTTCCATTCAAAACACACAAATGATTTCTATGTGTTGTTAAATTTCAGTGCTGTAAGATTCTGTTTTTCTGTGCATTACGGGTACAATTGTTAACATTACACAGTTAAATGGTAATAATAGTCCGTTTCAAATATATGAAGACTCATTATGTAGATGAATTTGAACATCTGTTTCCCCAGAAGATAATATATAAGGAAGCAAAAATAATCAGAAGTGTTTAGGTTTATAACACAAACTTGGGACAGCGCACCCATGGCGGTTATAAGAATTTCTCTTATAACTTAAGGAAGGAAGAAATGCATTTTCTCTCTGAGGATAAGTCCAAGCTGGGATAATTTGATAGCAAGTTTTAAAACTGTGAGAAAAAAAATATATCATCTTAGGTGCACCTGATGTATAATTATAATGAAGATTTTTATGATAATTTTGTGTATGTCATTTTAAAAATTTTATTCCCTCATATCTCAGTTGGCAAAGAATCTTCCTGCAATGCAGGAGACCCTGGTTTGATTCCTGGGTTGGAAAATACACTGGAGAAGGGATGTGTTACGCACTCCAGTATTCTTGGGCTTCCCTTCTGGCTCAGCTGGTAAAGAATTTTCCTGCAATGCAGGAGACCTGGGTTCAATCCCTGGATTGGGAAGATTCCCTGGAAAAGGGAAAGGCTGCTCACTCCAGTATTCTGGCCTGGAGAATTCCATGGACTGTAATAGTCCATGGGGTCGCAAAGAGTCAGACAGGACTGAGCGACTTTCACTTTCATAGTTGATTTACAGTGTTGTGTTAAGAAAGGCAGTACCAAGACGGCAGAGGAATAGGATGGGGAGAACACTTTCTCCCCCAGAAATTCATCAAAAGATCATTTGAATGTGGAGCAACTTCCACAAAACAACCTCTGAACACTGGCCGAGAACACTAGACACCCAGAAAGGCAGCCCAATCTCTTTGAAAGAAGGTTGGACAAAATATAAAAGATGAAAACAGAGACAAAGGATTTAGGGATGAAGACCCATCCTGGGAAGGGAGTCGTGAAGGAAGAAAAGTTTCCACACAATAGGAAACCCTCTCACAGGTGGGTCAATGGGGAGATTTGGCATCTGAGAGAGCAACATAATCAGGAGGAAAAAAAAAAGCCACAGAATACAATGTTGTGTTAATTTCTACTGCACTCTAAAGTGAATCAGTTATATATACATATACATACATATATATATATATATACACACACACACATTATTTTTTACATTCTTTTCTAAGATGGTTTATCACAAGATATTGAATATAGTTCCCTGTACAATAAGACCTGTTGTTTATCCATTCTCTATATAATAGTTTTAATCTACTAATTCCAAAGTCCCAATCCAATTCTCTCCCACCACCCCTCCTTCTTGAGAAACAGTTCAGTTCAGCCACTCAGTCTTGTCTGACTCTTTCCGACACCATTGACTGCAGCATGCCAAGCTTCTCTGTCCATCACCAGATCCATGAGCTCCTGGAGCAGCTCATGTCCATCGAGTCGGTGATGTCATCCATCCAACCATCTCATCCTCTGTCATCCCCTTTTCCTCCTGCCTCAATCTTTCCCAGCATCAGGGTCTTTTCCAGTAAGTCAGTTCTTTGCATCAGGTAGCCAAAGTACTGGAGCTTCAGCTCCTGCATCAGTCCTTCCAATGAATATTCAGGACTGATTTCCTTTAGGAGGAACTGGTTGGGTCTCCTTGCAGTCCAAGAGACTCTCTGGAGTCTTCTCCAATACCACAGTTCAAAAGCATCAATTCTTCAGCGATCAGCTTTATTTATGGTTCAACTCTCCCCCTGGGCAAACACAAGTCTATTTTCTATGTCTATGAGTCTGTTTCTGTTTTGAAAATGCTTGCTTGTGTCATAGTTTAGATTTCACGTATAACTGATATCTTGTGGTATTTATATTTATTTTTCTGTAAAAGTCAGTTTTTAATATCATGTACTTTATTAAAATAGGTCTGAGGATCTCCCAGTTTTAATGCAGGCTAACTAAATTCCTAATTAGCCAGGAGATCTTTTCTTCAACAGAGCTGTAATTACTGTACTATAACTAGATTTAAATATAAAATATTGATTTTGTTGTTATTTAGTCGCTAAGTCATGTCCGAGTCTTTTGCAATCCCATGGACTCTAGACCACCAACTCCTCTGCCCATGGTATTTCCCAAGCAAGACTATTGGAGTGGTATGCCCTTTCCTTCTCTAGGGATCTTCCTGACACATGGATCAAACCCATGTCTCCTCCACTGGCAGGTGGATTCTTTACCACTGAGTCACCAGGGAAGCCCATAATATTGATTTTGTTGTTTTCGTTTAGTCACTAAGTCATGTACAACTCTTTGTGACCCCATGGACTATAGCTGGCCAAGTCCCTCCATCCATGAGATTTTCCAGGCAAGTACTGAAGTGAATTGCCATTTCCTCCTTCAGAGGATCTTCCCTCCCCAGGGATTGAACCTGTGTCTCTTGGATCTCCTACATTAGGAGATAGATTCTTGTGTTACTATCAGTCTGCTTATAATTTGATATCAGATTCAGGCAAAAAAGTTTCAATTTGTTTTCTAGAAAGAATTCTAAAAAAAAGTTAATAGATTATACCATATAACAGGAGTAGGGAACATTTTAGATACAAAAAATCATCACAGTAGAGAAGATAAAAATAATTAAATGGCAGTGATCCAAGAAGATAATGAGAAAACATTTTTATATAAAATGAGTTGATGGGTTTGAAAGTACTAATATAAATACCCTTAGTACTAGTAGATTATTTTTCAAATGTGCTTAAGAAAATACCTCCAAACTCCTGTAGGGTTAAGCATTTGATGGCATGGCCTTTTTATCCTGTAACATAATGTGAAGGCTTCATGCTTCAGAATGTTCTGAGATTATGTTCTAATGAGTGTTAATATTACACTTTTCAGTGTTTCTCAAATGTGTTCTGAGATCCACTAGCTTTAGAATCACTCAGGATGTTTATATAAAATTCAAATTTCTGAATCCCATTCAAACATTACAGAATCAGGATGTCTGTACTTTGGCCCAGTTGATTTTATTTTAACAAGTGCTTTACGTGATTGTATAGTGTATAGGTTAAAGCATCTGCCTTCAATGCCAGAGACCTGGGTTCAATCCCTGGGTCAGGAAGATCCCCTGGAGAAGGAAATGGCAACCCACTCCAGTACTCTTGTCTGGAAAATCCCATAGATGGAGATTCGTGGTAGGCTATAGTTTATATGGTCACAAAGAGTTGGACATGACTGAGAGACTTCACTTTCACTTCCACCTTAGATGATAGTATAAATGTTAATAATTTAAGACCTGTTGGGTTAATTTAATCAAATTCCTTTCAGATGGATCATTTTTATTTGATCTACTATAACTCTACTATCAAGTATTTGTTTAAACAGATAGTCTAATTCCTTGTCAGTGTTAGATAATTAAGTACTCATTTTGAACTTCAATATATTGAATTATTTCTGCCAGAGAAGATAGCAGACTCTCAAGCCATCTTACAGTGAGTAGGGATCCTTTACTATAAAGGCAGATGATCTTTCCTGAAATAAATATGTAGTATTTCTTCCAAAGAATGTATGCCATCTTTAAGTCTCAGTCTACCAGTAATTAGTATGTCCAAGTTCATATCAGTTAGACTAAAACAGTGTTCCATTTCTCTGAATTGACCTTGGACATTTCCTGACACACCCAGCTCACCGTAGGTCTCTGTTGTGCTCTGAGAGCTGTTTCTCCTTGCCTCTGCATACATGCCCATGTTCTCGCTGTGACTTCCTATGGTATTTCCTCCCATGCTGCCATTTTCCCCAGGTGCCAGATGAGGGATAGTATTGCTGGCTAACAATCACTGCTGCCAAAGGACAAGAGCACTGCCTGATATTTGTGCATAATTTCTGTGATTGCCAAAGACACTGGCATCAATGCTGGGTACATTGTACTCTCCTCATCCCACAGAAGAGAAGTGAAGAAAAACAAACTTGATGCCTACGGAGCCTTACTTTAGTCCTCTAATGTTGAGAGTCCCTTGGACTGCAAGGAGATCCAACCAGTCCATCTTAAAGGAGATCAGTCCTGGGTGTTCATTGGAAGGACTGATGTCGAAGCTGAAACTCCAGTACTTTGGCCACCTGAATGCAAAGAGTTGACTCATTGGAAAAGACTCTGATATTGGGAAGGACTGGGGGCAGGAGGAGAAGCGGACGACAGAGGATGAGATGGCTCATGGCATCACCGACTCGATGGACATGGGTTTGGGTGGGCTCTGGGAGTTGGTGATGGACAGGGAGGCCTGGCGTGCTGTGGTTCATGGCGTCGCAAAGAGTCAGACATGACTGAGCGAATGAGCTGAATGTGGAGAAGCCAGGCTAGGAATGTGTACTAGATTCAGCTTTATGTGGGATATTACTGTTTCCCTCTGATGTTACTGAAGCTGCCAGTTGTGCTGTCACTCTTCCTCAGAGGTTTCCACCCCCTCTGTCAGGACACTATGACTCCGCCTGTATAACAACAGATATTTCATGAGTGCCATGAGTTTTCTTTTCAAAATGTTTGAAATGTTTATCACATTTATAGAGGTATAATTTGTACATGCCAAAACTCATCAATTTCAAGCACATAATTTTATTAGTTGTCTAATTTACATAAGAATCATTATATATAATACAGAAGTAAGGAGAATGCATCTGAGAATATACAATAACCAAGAGAATATGAACATTTAAGCTCTAGTAGCAATCTCTGAGAAAACTATAGTTTAGAGTTCCTCCTTAAAGAGAGAAGAAAGTGTTTCAGATTTGAAAGACAATTTAAAGGCTCAAAAGTCCCCCAAAAGTTCCAAAGAAAGCCTCCAAGAACAGCAAGACATTAACCAAATAACTCCTCATATTGTACAAGAAAAGTATGCTCCAAAAGAACTATAAAATATATATTTTTTGAAAGAATGCAAATAATCACTATATCGGGATTTTAAATGAAGACCAGAATCTAAAGGCAATCATTCAGAAAAATATTTAAGAGACACTTGTTCTGCTGATAAGCAACAACAGCAGAAACCCTCTCATCTCCACCGCAGTCCTCCCATATTAGTATCAAAATCATGATATAGAACTTCCTCATCCCTCACAAACTTCCTTTGCATATTTTAACAATCAATCCCTTTTTCCCACCCTTGGTCATTGGCAATCTCTGGTCAGTTTTCTGTCATTAAATTTTTGCCTTTTCTAGAATTTGATATAAATGAAATCACAGTATTGTAGACTTTAAACTATGTCCAGAAATTCTTTGACAATCTTCTCTTCAAATGGGGATGCTTAATTCCTCTACTTCAGTGTGGATTGAATTTACTAACCAGATTTTAATGAAAGCTGTAGAATTATGCTATATGACTGAGGTTAGGTAACAAGAGGGTTAGTTTCTGCTTATCTTCCTATATCTCCAGATCTTTCTCCCCAGGGGAAACCAGATAGCAGGCTGTGAGGATACTCAAGGAGCCATGGAAAGACTCAGTCAGGTGGGGAGAAACATGATATTATGTGGAGATTGGAAGAAGATCCTGTCAAACGAATGGAGGATTTGAAACACTCCTACAAATAGTAACAAATAGCATAAAGGTACACATCTTATCCTACGTGTTCCTTTCTTGCAAGCCAACAAGTCAGCCTGCCACAGTTTCCTAGATCCTGGCAAGAAACAGGAGACTCATGGGTGGGAGACAAGATTCAGTGTCACTCACTGCAACAACAATGACCAGAACATCAGCATTGGTCCTGTTTCCTGAGCTTCAGTGGCCATGGGGCCCCAATGCTGGAACACATAGTAGCTCTTGTCGCAGGCAAGTGATCTCCAATTTAAGAAACTTTAGTGCTTTATAATAGACTTTTTCAACCCATTTCCTTTGACCTCATCTTGACACACAATTAGCATGGGTTTCTTGTAACATATAGTTTGGTCTTAACAATTACCTATGACAGTCCTTGGTTTTTACTTTGAGTGTTTAAGTGAGTTTGTTATAATTATTCCTATGGGTGGGTTAGAATTGTTTACTAATTTTTCTATTCATTTCATCTGCTTTCTGCTCATTTTTCTTCTTTTTTTGCCACCATATGCATTAATTAATTTTCAATTATTCATCCTTTTCTCTACTATTTGATTCTCTCTAGCCCAGGTTTATCTCTCTAATCAGCCTCTCGTAGGTTCAACCCCTGGGTCACGCAGACTGCCTGGAGAAGGAAGTGGCAACCCACTCCTGTATTCTTGCCTGGAAAATTTCAAGGACAGAGAAGCCTGGCAGGCTATAGGCCATGGGGTTGCAAAGAGTTGGACATGATGGAGCAACTGAGCATACTAGAAAAAATAGTCTAATATTTAAATAAAATACAGACTTCTCTACTTGGATTAATACTAAATGAACAAATATATAGATGGAAAAAAGCTATGCTTTCTATTTTCTTAGGGAGAAATAAAATATATATATAAATTATTTATTCAGTTCAGTTCAGTCACTTAGTCGTGTCCGACTCTTTGCGATCCCTTGAATTGCAGCACGCCAGGCCTCCCTGTCCATCACCAGCTCCCGGAGTTTACCCAAACCCATGTCCATCGAGTCGGTGATACCATCCAGCCATTTCATCCTTTGTCATCCCCTTCTCCTCCTGCCTTCAATCCTTCCAAGCATCAGGGTCTTTTCAAGTGAGTCAGCTTTTCGCATCAGGTGGCCAAAGTACTGGAGTTTCAGCTTCAACATCAGTCCTTCCAATGAATATTCAGGACTGATCTCCTTTAAGATGGACTGATAGGATATCCTTGCAGTCCAAGGGACGCTCAAGAGTCTTCTCCAACACCACAGTTCAAAAGCATCAATTCTCCGGCACTCAACTCTCTTTATAGTCCAACTCTCACATTCATACATGACCACTGGAAAAACCGTAGCCTTGACTAGATGGACCTTTGTTGACAAAGTAATGTCTTTGTTTTTTAATATGCTGTCAAGGTTGGTCGTAACTTTCCTTCCAAGGAGTAAGTGTCTTTTAATTTCCTGGCTGCAGTCACCATCTGCAGTGTTATTGGAGCCCAAGAAAATAAAGTCTGTCACTGTTTCCATTGTTTACCCATCTATTTACCATGAAGTGATGGGATGCCATGAACTTAGTTTTCTGAATGTTGAGCTTTAAGCCAACTTTTCCACTCTCCTCTTTCACTTTCATCAAGAGGCTCTTTAGTTCCTCATTTTCTGCTATAAGGGTGGTGTCATCTGCATATCTGAGGTTATTTATATTTCTCCCAGCAATGTTGATTCCAGGTTGTGCTTCATCCATTCCAGCATTTCTCATGATGTACTCTGCATGTAAGTTAAATAAGCAAGGTAACAATATACAACCTTGACAAACTCCTTTCCCTATTTGGAACCAGTCTGTTGTTCCATGTCCAGTTCTAATTGTTGCTTCCTGACCTGCATATAGATTTCTTAGGAGGCAGGTCAGGTGGTCTCGTATTCCCATTTCTTTGAGAATTTTCCACAGTTTATTGTGATCCACACAGACAAAGGCAAAGTCAGTAAAGCAGAAATAGATGTGTTTTTTTGGAACTCTCTTGCTTTTTCAATGATCCAGCATTAAAAATTATTAAATAGTGGAATTTAGGTTCATTATGGTAGACACTATTCACACTTATTATGTGCATACTTATTGGGCTTCTCTATGTTTATAATATACGTGTTGTTTATTTGGTAAAGGCTACTTAACTAGCAACTACATGATGTGGTTCAAGTGAGTCATAAAATTTGCAATAATCTAGTCAGTCTGCCAAGCCTGCACATTACCATTCTGATATGTATCATAACTTTACACTTGAAACTAAAATAACCTGGGCCACCAAATCCCACAATAATGTTTCATTATGTATTGAATAATATGTATGGGCAGAACCCCTTAACTTAAGAGTGCTTCTTTATATATATATATATAAAACCAGCATACCTCAACAGCAGAGGATACCCTGAAGGTCAAAAATTCTGCTCAAAACAAATGTATTTCATGAGTAACCATAAAAATTCTTTCACTTTTAGTTTAGCATGGACATATTTTATAGTATAAAATTTACAGCAGAAATTCCATATTTTCTCACAAATGTGATTAAAATTAATAACACTGGAAGGTTTTGCTATTTTAACATATTCCCAAGTTTGTAGAACTTCAGCCAAACGTGGCCATTTGGCCTAATTTGAGAAGTATGAACATTATCAAAAGTTGTCCCCTATTTCTAGGTAGCTGTGTGACTTTGGGCTATTTATTCATTATGTATTGAGTCTCATATTTTTCCATGGACAAAGACAAATATTCTTATTTTACAATAATATTGTGAATATTGCACTAAATTGCAGTTGATTCAAGCATAGTTTTCAAAAAAGTAAAATCATGACTCAAGTAAAAATAAAATGAACACATCAAAAATTTTATTTGGCTTATTAATTATAAGAAAGATATTATGACCAGTGAGTATTGATAATTAGGTGTTTGTTGACAAATGAATGTTAGGAGTCCTGGTTTAGATATAAAACTGACTAATATCTGATAGGAACATCAACTTATTATATTTTCATAAGTTTTATTTTATTATATTTTTAACTTGGAAATGAATTATCTGCTAAGTGAGGAAATGCTGGTAGACTCTGAGGTTTCTAACAGAGCTAAATTATTCCAAGTTTGGATCTCTCTCTTCTTGAGTATATTGCCCCAATAGCATAGAGCCAAGGGAAAGACTCTGAAGAACCTTTCTTTTCGAGAACATTCCTCCTCTCCAAAGGAAGAGGAGCCAGAGAGAAAATGAAAGATAGTTTAATCCATTGAAGTAGAACCAGGGAAATTGAAGTAGAAGAATTTTAAGGTGTTATCTGGGAACAGCAGGAGGAGTGAGATGTGCTTTGACTGTGAGTATATTCTTAGCAAGAGCACCTTTGCACCTTTTGTAGTAGTGGGAGAGGAAAATAGATTTTTAAAATTTGAGAAAGGAAAAATGCAAATAAAATTATGTGGTACTTTTTTATGAAATGCATTTCAACTGTTTTTTCCAAATATAAAAAATGATTATTACAACAGAAATGCAAAGTATTTAGCATTTAGAGAGATTTTTGCCTATCAATAAGGAATATATAAACAATGTACTTGAACAGGAAATGCAAATGGCCAGTAATTATTTAAGATAATCCACCATAGTAGTAACAACTAGTGAAACAGAAAAACAATGCTATTATTTGCTCTATAAAACTGCTAAAAATATAAAAAAGTAACAGTTTGGAATATACTTGTATATTAGAGAAGTATGAAAGGAAATTTGAAATATATACCAAAGTTCTAAATTAATTTGGTTAATTTCACTTTTTCAATTTTATGCTAAGAATAGTATAAGAGATAAACTGTGTAAAGATTTTATATATATGCAGTAAAGATGTCTGTCATCACAAGATCAAGCATAATAGTTGAACAGTTGAAAATGACTTGAATATCTAAAAATAGAGCATTGGAAAATTGTCATATGTTTATGTTATGGAATATTAAATACCCATTGCAGTTATGCCTTCAGAAGACTATTTAGTGAAATGGAAAATTTCAAAATTTGTTAATTTTTCTAAAAGCTTCAAAACAATTGTTGCATCATGCTTTTTGGCAAACAAATGAACACACATACATTCTCTGATAGCGCATATGAACTAGAGGTATTTCATACAAAAACTTATGATTTACCTCTGATCTGTTCTGTGCTTTCTAGGTTTTCAACTTTTAATCTGTATTAATTTTGTAGTTACAAAAAATAAAATTTTCAGTGACAGAAAGGTTGAAGTTAGCATGGCAAATTAAATGAATATTTAGAGAAGTCAAACATTCTCAAGGTTGCATTATCTGGGTATTTTTGGAGAAAAATGGGGAAAAAATGGATGGAGAATGATAGTCAAAGACACAGAAATGTACATATTGCCATTTCTGTTTCTTACCTCAGTGCCTACTGGAATTCTTTCTGTCAAGCAAGCTGAGACCTCCTGAATTCAAACTCACATTATGATGAGACTAAGGCAGAAACAAACTAGAGTGCTAGTGATTATGAAAGATATCAGCACCAGAATCTAATCAGATGCCGGGCATCTTGTCATCCTCAGTAAAAATATATTCAATATGACCTGATTCATTGGATTTAGTTTTTGATTTGTTGTTCTTGTTAGAAAAAAACACTACATATCCCTAAGTGCAGAAATAATACAGATATTAAATATGATTTTTAACATGCAATTATTGCATGGCTTCCCTTATGCCACAGATGGGACTGTATACTGGTTTGCCCACTACTTGCTACACTTTTTGCTCTACAACTTTTCAGCTTGCTTCATGATCCTGTTAACTCCTTGATATTAATGTTCTCCCTTGATAAAGAGAAAATTAGGCTAGAGAAGCATGGAACATAAATGTGTACATGAATTATCTGGGAACTTCTTAGTAAAATTGAAATTTCTGGGCCCCACATCCGAGTGTTTGTTTCAGTGTGTTTGAGATGGACCTGAAAATGTGCATTTTATGACAGTTTCCCAGGTGACGCTCTCTGGCTGCTATCCTAGGAACTGCACTTTGAGAACCATGGAATTAGTTATCTTTTAGAATTCTCTAGCTCAGAAAACTAAATAAATCCACAAGTTTAATGTAATGCACAAGTTGGAACATTTAAGTCTCATTTATAGAGGTTGTACAAATCACCTTTGTCTTCCTTCCCCTAGATTTGTAGCATTTCTACTGTTTTCTTTCCTGCAGCTGAATCAGGAAGTTATCACACAGAAAAAGAAGTAAATATGTTCGGTAACAATTTGCTTTGGGCAAATTACTAGGTAATTGTGTACCAAATCAAATAAAATTTTTTTATATACCTTACATATATTTCTGTTTCTGTAAAGCTTACTGAGTGTTTACAATATAATAGTGACCCCAACTGGGGTTTTTGTGTGTGTGTGTTGGATAGATTTGGTATCTCTTATTTTAGTTGCTGATTTTTGCATTGTATTTTTGATCATTTTAATAATGGGATAGCAAATAGTGCTTCTATATTTTTGCCCAAATACCAAATTATCTATTCCTATCTATCTGTCCATCATCTACCTATCTGTCATCTTTTTATCTATCTAATAATAGTTACATATTAGGATATAGTCTTGTCAATACAGCCTTTCAAATTATTTAAAATGCCTTCACAGAAATGTCTTTTCTTGTCTCCCTTTTCTTCTCGTTTTAGTGAACAAATTTATCTGCATATTTAAAAATACCGAAAACCTACTAAAAATGATAGATAAATATCTGTATGCAGAGAAGGAACACAAGGAAAGACATAGGACATCTTTTACTTATTTATACACATCAAAATAAAAATCAAAGGCAAGCCAAAAGCTAAAACTGTCAAAGAGAAACAAAAGGAGCAAGCAGAGAACACCCAGGCCTCGACCCCAGGGAGGAAGGAGTCATGCACAGCTGGTTACAGATCCCCTGGGTAGTTGAATGGTGGTCCTGGGTCTCAGAAATGGCTTTCTTTGTATCAACAAGGACTAAACAGTTACTTTAATATATCCTTTCTTTAAAACAAATCACATTTCCCTAGATGATAAGAATGGCAAAGTGTCAGCAAGGACAATGCATCAGGCAGAAGGATTCATAACTGTTCAGTAAATCAAGCTCCTAGCTCTCCAGAGCCCTGCTGAGCCAAGTTGGGATTGAAGGGTATATTCATCCATCATGTGCAGGTTTCCTACACAAACACCAAAACATAATGAAATATCCTAACACAACTTGCCAGGAAAAAAGAAAATGCAGCCTTTTATTTCCATGATTTTTGGAAAATCATGGGATTAGAACTGCATGACTCTAATGAGAAGAAACCAAAGTCAGGCAACTTGAGCACAGGTTCAGTTAGGGAAGTAACAGGCTGGTAGAATAACTGTGGAAGAAAGGTTTCCTGCTTACTAACAAAACTGAAATAGAGTCACAGATGTAGGAAATAAACTTGGTTACCAAAGGGGAAAGAGGGAGGAGGGATAAATTGGGATTGAGATACACATACTATTATATACAAAACAGATAACTAATAAGGACTTACTGTGTAGCACAAGTAACTCTGCTTAATACTCTCTGATGACCTATCCAGGAAAAGAATATTAAATAAGAATAGATACATGTTTATGTATTTCTGATTCACTTTGCTGTACGCCTGAAACTAACACAACATTCTAAATCAACTATACTCCAACAGAAATTTAAAAAAAAAGGAAAAAAAAACACTTCAACTCTATAGGACAAGAAGGTAAAACACACAGTACTGAGGATAGAGAAAAAGAAATACCAACCTATGTTCAACCTTTTATATATATATGTCTTAATGTAAAATTAAGAAATTTGATAAAAACCATCTAAGCTTTTCCTCCCATGCAATTGCCCCTAAATTGCAGTTGACTACATTTTATTTTGAGTGTTTCTTATCAGAAAGGACTCTATTTAAAGATTTAGGAAAATAATCATTTCAACTATTTGACATTTCCTTCAAACATTTTCCATTTCATTATTTAAATTGATGTTTTGCTCTTTCTGTTCAGAAGTTCCAAGACAGAAGGTTAAAGTGACTTAGATTCAACTATTATTTGCTCTAGAATACTTCTTTCCAAACTCAAACAGATACAATGTTTGTACTGAAAGGCTGCCATTACAAATTTCATATTTTTAAGCTACCTATTTTACTTTCACGGGCAATGAGTTCAGTTATATTTAGTGAGATCAAAGGTCCTTTATTTTGAAAAAAACTGGTCCATGAGTCAACAGTATCAGCATCACCTAGGAACTTATTAAGATAAGAACTGTATTTTAAGAAGGTCCTCGATGGTCATACGCACATTAAAGCTTTAGAAGCATTGCTTTATATAACTGACTCAAAAGCAAACTAGAAGTGGCATTGGGATAAAGAATCAAGATTTGGGGCAATGGATTGTAACTCATGGTGTTATCTGGGCTTCCCACGTGGCACTAGTGGCAAAGATCCCACCTGCAAACGCAGGAGATGTAAGAGAAGCAAGTTTGATCCCCTGGAGGAGGGGGTGGCAATTCACTCCAGTATTTTTGCCTGGAGAATACCATGGAGAGAGGAGCCTGGCAGACTATGGTCCATAACGTTGCAAAGAGTTGGATATGACTGAAGCAACTTAGGATGTGCATGATTTTGAATAAATTCACTAGTGTATTATTCACATGCATATACTGAGGCATTACAGCTCAGTAGTACATTTGTGGAGGTGAAGAATTAAGTTTTAAATGATTATCTAGATTGTGATCTCACAGAGTAAAATATGCTGCTGAAGAAGACTCTTTGAGAGTCCCTCGGACTGCAAGAAGATCAAAGCAGTCAGTCCTAAAGTAAATCAATCCTTAATTGCCAGGAGCCATCAGGATGCCCCCTTGCTTGGATGACAAGGTCACGAGACTAAGAAAGAAATTGCAAAGCTGACTTTCTTTACTGGGGCATCCCTGACAAGGCCCCTCCTGGTATTTTTCTTGGGAGTTCTGTCCCTGCTGGGAACATTAGCTCATCTCAGTAGGTCAGTCCCAGTCAGAAAGAATTCATCCTGAGATAATTCCCCCAGACCTTATCGACCAGAGGATCCAGGAAGGTGGATTCCCTTCCCCAGGGAGGAATGAAAGGGACATAAATAGATTACTACACCTCCTACTTGTTACTGGGGAGTTTACCAAGAGTTCTCTGGGGGTCATGGCAAGGCCACCACCAGAAGAGCTCAAACTTGGGTCACCTTTCCACCTCCCACTCCCCCGACCACTCCACGGAGGAGGCTCCCTTCCTTGAAGAGACCAGGGTGGATGGGACTTAGGAATGCTCATAACTGTGGCCAACATAGTTGGAGACATTGATTGCCTTAGGATATTGTAGACATAGGAATTCATTATAGTAGTTATAAAGTTAATAGGGTTTTAGTGTTAAAGCAGTGCTGCTAAACTGTCTCTTTGTCCTCTTTTCTCTTTCCTCATAAGAACCAGAATAGGATAATAGAATAAAAGTTTCAAGCTTAAGCCCTTCCTTCTATCTTCTACATAGTTGCACCTAATAAGAGAAATGTAACCTTTCTACTTAGATTGATGTACTTATCATGATTGAATGAAGTATGCTGAAGACAATCAAATGGTAAACATACTATCGTTAAATCTAATTATGCAGAAATCTGACTTCTGCAAGGGGAATGTTTCATGATAGATGGGGGAATGAGCTCAATGATAAGGTTGCTATGGAAGGTAGAAAACAAAAAATTGCATAGAATGATAGGTGATGTAATGATGTAATGGGGATATCTTTTGGCTATAAAACTAAAACCAACAACAATAAACGAGAGAGACTGCTTCATCAATACATTGACTCAGCTCAGTCCTTCACTGATGCCACGCATCCCTCAAGACTCCCGGACCCGCTGGGGCTGGACCCTGGCACTTAATATTCATTGGAAGGACTGATACTGAAACCGAAGCTCCAATACTTTGGCCATCTGATACAAAGAACTGATTCATTGAAAAAGACACTGATGTTGAGAAAGACTGAGGGCAGGAGGAGAAAGGGCTGACAGAGAATGAGGTGGTTGGATGACATCACCGAATCAATGGACATGAGTTTGAGTAAACTCCAGGAGATGGTGAAGGACAAGGAAGCCTGGCATGTTGCAGTCCATGGAGTCCCAAAGGTCCAGAACGGCTTAGCAACTGAACAACAAGAAACATTACTATGAGATAATAATACTAATTTCTATATTTTGAGAACTAAGTGGAGTAAGTCAGAGAGAGAAAGACATATCACTTATAAGCAGAATATAAAATAAGGTACAAATGAATTTATTTATAGAATAAAAACCTGTCAACGGACATACAAAACAAATTTATGGTTACCCAAGGGGAAAGGAGTAGGGGAGGGATAAATTAGGAGTTTGGAATTAATAAATACAAACTTCTATATATAAAATAGATAAACAACAAGAGTCTACTGTACATCATAGGGTACTATGTTCATTATCCTGTGATAAACTGTAATTGGAGAAGAATATGAAAAAATACTTATATATGTATGTATAACTTAGTCACTTTGCTGTACACCTAAAACTACCATAACTTTGTAAATCAACTACACTTCAATAATAAAAAATAAAAATAACAAGAGCTCTGTTAAATAGGGTTGTTCCAAGATAATTTTCTGACGCAATCTTCATAAGAAAAGGCTTCTATGTGTTTCTACCTTTTCTTGTTTTGTTCCTAATAAATAACTTTTTCTAGAAAAATATCTCAGGGTCTGGATCAGGCAGCAGCTAGACAGTACACTTGCCTCTCAGGAATACTTTTTTTTTTTTTTTTTTTTTCAGAAGTGCTTGAGCTTCTAATAGCAACAAACATGTCTTCTTTATGCAGTGAGGTGGGGGGAAGAAATAAGGAATCAAGGCTTGGAAGGAGTTGTTCATTGTTTTGCAGGCAGTCCCTAGTCACCCACACACACCGAAACCCCAAGCAAAGAAGACCTGACAGGAATGACAAAAGAGGTTTCCACAAGAGAAAACCTGCAGAAATAAAAATGAAAAGGCTGATTTGCAACAGCAGTATTATGTGCAATGAATTAGACGAATATGTTGCATATCAAAAAATTCTCTCCCTTTGGCTCAAAGACTCAAATCAAATTATATTACCATGAGAGTACATCACCTCCAAAGGGCATCATGATTGTGGGTTGTCAGGAATATCTCTTTAAAGCATTTGCAAATATTTCCCTTTACATGGCTCCCCATACCACTGCTTCCCTGGTAGCTCAGCTGGTAAAGAATCCGACAGCAATGCAGGATACCCAGGTTTCATTCCTGGGTTGGGACGATCCACTGGAGAAGGGAGAGGCTACCCACTCCAGTATTCTTGGGCTTCCCTGGTGGCTCATCTGGTAAAGAATCCGCCTGCAATGCAGGAGACCTGGGTTCAATCCCTGGGCTTGGAAGATCCCCTGGAGAAGGGAACAGCTACCCTCTCCAGTATTCTGGCTTGGAGAATTTCATGGACTGTAGTCAGTCCATGGATTGCCAAGAGTCGGACACCACTGAGCAACTTTCACTTGCCCCTTTTCTGATTGAATAGAAAAGAGAAGAATCTGTTGAAAATATCAAGCATGTCTCTCAAGAATGGATTTTTTGATTCCAGGTCCAAAATAATCATATACTTGCAAAACATCATTCACTTAAACCGTCCGTGATTATGCCTTTCTTTGTGCTATCAATTTTCACAATTTCATGTCATCTCATTCAAAGATCTAGAAGAGATGTCATGGGTTTTTCAAAACAAACTTAATGGAGAATACATTTGAAGAGCAGACTACTTCCTTAAAATCTCTTTACCAATTGAGTAATTTCACACGTGGACTAGGGCACAGAATTGTCAATAAACATTTACAAAGCAGTATGTGTAACTATGAAAGGGCTTAGACACCATCAGAGCTTCTCTGGTATTTACTTAGCCAGATGAGATTCCTAACTAAATTCCTCTCCTGATCTTCAAGGACATGTTTTAAATCTTATCCTGGACTTCTCCACAGTTGCTTTAAATTCTACCAGGATTTCTAAATCTTGGCACTGGGGATGTTTTGAGTAATTCTTTGATGTAGGAAACTGTCCTGTGAGTTGCAGGATGTTTAGAAATATACTTGGCTCCTACTTGCTGGTTACCAGGATCACACCCCTCCAGTGTACCAGCCAAAACTCTTTCCAAACATTGTCAAATGTCTCCTGAGGGCACAAAAGTCACTTTTGGTTGTGAAGTACTGAATGAAACAATGTCTCAAGCTACATGCTCTCTTTTTCTTCTAAACATGATTCTTTTCCTGGGTTCCCTATAGCTACTCTGATATCCAAATTGGAAATGTGGGACTTGTCATTCATACCTCATAAATTTTCCCACCCAAACCTACTTTTTGTGTGCATATGTGCATTTCCAGAAGCAATATCAACCTTAGAAGAAAATATCCAAGCAAAAGTTATAATAAAAAGTGAAAAGGCACTTTAAGATGGGCAGCTGGAACAGAAGCAATGCTGGTGAACTCTGATATACCATGTGTGGGTGATGAGAAGTCATTAGACTTGTCCCCTGAGCACTTGAGGAGGCTTGATGTGGATGAATAAAAATGGAAGGAAAAACATATTATTGAAGTTAAAAGTACATAGTTCCCTCAACAAAACATCATCTGGTATGTGCCAGACATGGGAAAGTAAAAGTACTCAAAAAGAGACGAAGGAGAATAGAACTTTTTGGTGAAACAATTTTTAAAATTTTTAAATTTTGTCTTTCTATCACAGCACAAGCTATTATATACTTCATTAGGCCCCATAATGTGATATAATAACACAATGCCAATTTTTGAAACCCTGCTGTAGTTGTCTATTATCATCGAACAAACCAACATCTGTCTCTCCCTGGACTGGGTCAATGTGTTTCCTAGCTCCAGGGAAGCCACACACATCAAATTCTAAGATAAAGCCTCCCCTGGACTTGCAGGTGTGCAGCTTTGCCCCCCACTCACATTCTGATGCCTCTGAGGATCAGAGCAAAAGTCTTCCAAATAATGTGTGTACTTCCCGTTTTGCAGTACACTCATCCATACTACACATGGTAGAGAGCATGTGGTCTTTTTTTTTCTACTGAGATACAGTATATATGCATTGGAATAAAATAAATGTATATATGTACAGAATGAAGGATAATTATGAAGAAAACAGCATTAAAATCATCACCCATGTTGAGAAACAGAACCGTGCCAGCTCTTCATATAACCCATGGTGAATCTTCTTCATGATTCTATTCCTCCTTTTCTCAAAATGATAGTATCCTGGCTTTTGTAATAATAATGTCTGTACCAGATGTTTATATCTTAATCTCTGTCTTAATTTCCATGCAATATGAAATGATCTTCAATATGTATCTTCATTATATGTGACCTTGCATAGTTTTACTTGTTTTCCATTTTACCTAAATTTTAAAAAAGTAACAAAAAGTTATTCCTAAGAGTCTCTTATTTTCTGAATATCAGTATCACTGTCTTGCTTTCCATTCCTGAAATATTCTGTGTTTTTAAGCTTTTTATGGCGCATTTTAGCAAGATAATTTTTTCAGTTTATAGGATGTTTTATGAAACTTCATTTTTAATTTGTTGATTTCACATTTCTGTGACATTCTTTTGACTGTTAATTTTAGAATAATTTTAGATGTACAGAATTATTCTGAAGATAATGCAGAGAATTAATATAGTTTTCTTGCATCTCAAACCCTGTTTGTTCTACTATTAACATCTTACATTGGTAGGATGCATTTGCCACAACTAACACATCAGTAGTGATACCTTATTAAAAGTCCATCTTTTCATGAACACTCAATATTATTCATTGGAAGGACTGATGCTGAAGCTGAAGCACCAATTCTTTCGCCATGATGTTAAGATCCAGCTCACTGGAAAAGACCATGATGCTGGGAAAGATTGTGGTCAGGAAGAGAAGGGGACAGCAGAGGACGATATGGATGGATGGCATCACTGACTCAAAGGACATGAATTTGAGCAAACTGTGGGAGATGGTGAAGGACAGGGAAGCCTAGCATGCTGCAGTCCATAGGGTCACAAAGAGCTGGACATGACTGTGCAACTGAACACCAACAAACCTTTTCTTCAGATGTCCTCCATGTTCACCAATGTCCTTTTCCTCTTCCAGCTCCCTTCCAGGGTACACATTATATTTAGTCCTTCTCCGTCCTTCAGCTCTGCTTGTTTGTTACTCTTTCTGATATTCTTTCTTCTAATGACCTTCATAGTTTGGGAGACTGCTGATTAAATATTTTGCAAGATGTTCTTCAAATGATATTTTTATGATATTTTCCTCATGACTAGCTTGGGGTAATGTTTTGTGGGGATAAAGGCCACCCAGAGATGTTACTGAGTCCAAACTTCCTCTGCTCACTGCACAACAGGTCAATAAGTCGACAGTCAGTCGAGGCACTGAGGCAAGGAATACGATTTTATTCAGAGAGCTAGCAGACCAAGAAGATGGCGACTAATATCTCAAAATAAACATCGTGCCTGGGTCTGGATGCCAGGTTCTTTTATAGATCAGAGATGGAGGGAGATAAGGAAGCAAAGCAGAAAGGCCATTAACCTTGGAAACATCTCCTAGAATGGCCAGCCTCAGGGAGCGAATGTGTTAATTTCTTCCTTCTTGTAGTCATCCACAGGTGGTCAGAGTCTGAACAAAGGCATTTTGGTTTAACAGTCAGGCAGAACGGCAGGGTTCCTGGAGGTAGGCTTTTATGCATGGACAGAGAACAAAAGCAACAGGAAGCAAAGGTTAAAGTAAAAGAAACAGATTCAACATGGAGTCAAAATTGACTCTTCCTTGTAATAAGAAAAAGTGCCATGCTGTGCTTATTCCCATAGTCAAGGCCAACTCTTTGAGACCCCAGATACTATAACCCTCCAGGCTCTCTGTCCATGGAATCCTCCAGGCAAGAATACTGGAGTGGGTTGCCATGCCTTCCTCCAGTGGTTCTTTCTAACCCAGAAATTGAACACACACACACACACACACACACACACACACACACATATACTGAGTCACGTCCCTGTAGAGCAGAAATTAACACATTGTAAATCGGCTAAACTTAAACAAAATAAATTTTTAAAAAAGAGTTGTTTTATCAATAGGACACATTACTGATAACTTTGATCATCTGGAATGAGGTTGTGATTGCTGAACTTCTCTTCTGTAAAGTTACTTTTGCTTTTTTCTTTCTCTTTGGAAGAAAGTCATTGTACTCACACTCAAGGTTTGAGTGCCCTGCTTAAGGATAAGAGATCTAGGCTTAAATTATTTGGAATTCTTTCTTACAGAATTCCCCTCCATTTATTTATTAATTTTAGAATTTTCTCCCTCATATATTTATTAAATCATTAATGTGTATCAATATAGACTTATGGATATGTATTTTATACTCTAAATTGTAATTAAAGGCTATTTATTTTGTTGCTCAAATAGTCCCAGCATTGGCAACTGGGAGTCTTCTGTTGGCTCCGTGTCCTTTTGAAATGCTTCCATCATTGTTGGTGTATTTGTGTGCATGCAAATGTGTGTGTACTTTACTCATTTGTAAATATACTCTAGGCTTAACTTGTTTATATCCTGCTTAGTGTTAGAATTAGTCATTTCTCCAAGGATCCCTGATCTCTTATTTTGGAGAATGATATTAAAAACCAAATTCGGGTGCTTCATGTGCTTGTTTTACCAGAGTATTTTTGTTTCTAGTCACATTTAACTAACATAGGTTGTATATATATACATATATATACACACAAAGCTGTTATACACATGTGTCTACAGTTATTTCTGTATTTATACTTCTCTATATATGTTAACTAGCCATGGTTTCATATTGAAGTCTCTTACTATGTCTATTAACACATGGATCATTCTAGCCCCTCCTCTTTCTTCTATGTTGCTTCCTACTCCATCTAGTGGGGGATGTCAATGATGGGGAAGGCTTTGCCTCTGTGAGGGCAAGGGGTACATGGGGAATCTGGGTGCCATCCTTTTAATTTTGCTGTGAACCTAAAACTGTTCTAAAACTAAAGTCTTTAAAAAGAAAGATTTTATGGGGGAAACAAATGGGAAAGGAAAAGTTGCACAAAACTTGTTCAACCATATTGATATATGATTATGAAATAGCACTGAACTAATTACTAGCATATTTTGCATAATTTGGATACAGAAGCTTAGAGATTTGGATTCATTATAGAATTTTCTATTAATTGTACAGTGATATGAGTACAGGAACAAAAGCAGTAAGAAAGAGTATAAAATTTCATTATGAAAAGTTCTTTTCTTCCTCCCTTCCTTCCTTCCCCACTTCCCAGTCAAACAAAATTCTTCTTTCCTCCCTCCCTTCCTTCTTTCCCTGTTTCCCACTTAAACCATCTTATTAGTTTCCATTTTTTTTTAATGTCTCATACAGATATTTATAGTGATCTACAATGTGCCATTTTTCCCCATAAAGATTTCAGAATATTTTTTCCTACACAGATATTTTTAGAACTTACACCAAATAATTGAGAATAGTTTTTAAAATTTGGGGCAAAATAGGACATTTTCTTTAGCTCGAACTGAAACCCATTGTTCATGCATCTGAATTTCTTTGTCTCTTATTTTTCTGTTATTTCTTTTCTATTGACTTTGCTACATTCTAGTAGACTCATTAAGACCATTCAAAACCATGTGTTATTTTACAGGAATAAGAATAGATTGTGGAATTCCAACAAAGTGACACAAGATGGAAAAAAGTCCTGTGTAGATAACAAGATGAAAAAGACCTATTAACTTTTGATTCAAAACCTAACAATAAGATTATTCTCTTTAATAGAAACCAGTCACACAACTGTACTGAAAGCCTACCTTCTATTCATATTCTTCTATGGTTAAATGACCTCTGCTTCTTGCTCTGGAGAGTTATATATTGTTTCTTCATGTCCAGTGTTTTGAAACTTTTTAACAATATGCTTAATAAGTGCATGCTTTTATCTACTGGGCTAGACAACCTGAAAACTCTTGTTTTTCAAATTTGGGATTTTTTATTTATTGTGTTGGTAATTTTCAGTTTCTGGAAAATTATTATTCAGATTTTGTTCTTCCAAACTGCATATTTTCTAATTGTACTTCTTTACTATTTTCCAACCAAAAATTTATTTTTGCTCTTTCTGGAAGTTTTTTTCAAACTTGTCTTCCTCATCATTCATTTGTATTTCTCATTTTGGCTTTTATATTTTTTAACTGTCAAGAGCACTTTCTGTTCTTCAACTATTCATTTTTTACTGTATTCTGCTCTTGTTTTAGGGGTGGAATATCATTCCACCTATCTCTCAATTAATTGGTGTTGGTGTTAGGTTTTTTTTTTTCCCCTTCCCCCAAGTTTCCTTCAATTCTCACAATCTGCTTTATAAAGTTGCTTTTTCATATTTGGTTTGGCCTCTTTCACATAAAAATTTTTTTTTCAAGTATCTGCTGATCATTGGTGGTCTGTTCACATTTATGAATGAGGCATCTGTGAGTTTATTAGAATTTTAGATATGGGAGAACAACTGGTCAACCACAGCTTCACTGCAGCCAGTTAGAATCTTCAAGAAATACTGTCCCAGGTTCACAATGATTTACCCCTCTGGGAGCTGAGTGGTGGACATAGTGCACATACATATTCATTTATTTTCTGCACTTTTAATATAAGAGTCCCATCATGTCTGATGGACTCCATCATAGAGACACTGTGCTATCCTTTCTCTCCAGGAGTCTACCTGTTGAGAAAGGACACTTCACTCACCCACAAAGGTGCTGAAGATGTATGCAGATCTAACTGCTTCTTAGGAGGAGGCTTTCAACAAATGTTACTATTTTAATCAAAACTTCATGCTAAGCTGTAGCATTTCATAAAATGTTATGCCTCTACATCTCTACAATGCTTTATGCTATCTACTTTATACTCTCTTTTTTCTGTTAAATATTTTATTTCAGTGTTCTATGGCCTAGGTTGATTGTAGGTCACTGAAAATCAAGTTGAAAAGAATGTCAGCATTACTGTTTCTTAAAGAGCCTTGGGCCCTAAGTCATAGGTACTGAAATGTTTTATATACTGGATCATACAGTTCTCCCAGCCACAGGAACCTTATTTATATTCAATTGGAAAATAATCAAATGCTCACATTTAAATTTACTGTAAATAAGACAATAAGTGCCTTGGGTTTTTTTTTGTACACGTATGCATACAATAACACAGTATATACCATTTGTCTAATGTAGATTATGTATTGCTATCTACATAATTATAATTTATTTGGGTCTAAAAAAGATATTCAGAATTGATTTAATAGATATAAATTATAAGTTAATTAAAAGATCCTATCAAACTGTATCAGAATGACCTACCGTAATGAACACTTTACATAAACATTCTTTAATGTCATTAATCATTATATAGTCTCTTTAAATAATTTGAATAAATGAATAAGTATCAAACATTTAAATTAATCATAGTGTCATATATTATTAAACTGCACATCCAATAAATTGCTTGGTGTATTGTCAGTCAGGCAATTACAACTTTCCTTTCTCTAGTAGTAATACAGTAATTCTCATGTTTGTTTAATTTTCTTCTTATAATACTATAAATTCTTTACTTGATAGAGGGGCAAAAAATTCTTCCTACCTGTAGTCCCTCTTGTCACACAAATTAAAGTTTTGTTTTAAACAATTTCACATTTTGAAATAACATTAAATACAACTGTAAAATAAGTATGTAAAACTTAAATGAAACCACACTGGTATTCCAATTTGTAAATGTAAGTATGGAGTGCTACCTTACTCAGAATAAATATAATTTTTATGCCAGATTACCTTAAAATCTGATTATACTTATCCTATATGTTAATTCCCACTCCTTTAATTTTTAATTGTGGGTAATTTGTTAGCTGCATTCATTTTTATCCACATCAATTAATATTCATGTTAGGAAATATTATCCATATATATATACACAATCATATGCATTTTAGAAAATAAAAATAAAAGTAAAATAAATTTTTGTAATTGAATCTTCATGGGTTAAAAGAGCAGAGAACTTAATTTAGTCATTATAGATAGATTTAGTCATTATATAGATGTTGTGGAGTCAATAAAAGTCAGGATTTCCATTTTTATAATATTACCCAGAGTTCTTCATACAGTAGAAAACAAGCAGATTTTATCTTGTAAAATTACTACACATCATCATTAAATGGTGTAAATCAAAAAGCAAGAAAGTTATAACATTGGTTATATGAGGAGAGGTGTTGATTTCCTTTATAGGAATGTCATTATCACCTATTAGATTCTCATGTTTAAGTTTGATTGGAAGAAATACAGAATATACATCTAATATATATGGTAATATAGGAAATACTATTTTTAAATTTTAGACAACAAAGTGCTAGAAATATGAAAAAGAAGTGATGACTTTGGCATTTTTTCCAGAACTTTTAGGCTGCAGTATATGAATAAAAATAGCACAATAATCTGAGCAGAGAAGATAAAAATTGGAGTCTGATGTTACTGAGGTGGTTGGAATTTACAAACTGAAATTGGAAGAAAGGGAGCTGCAAAAGAAAGAAATATGCAGAGAGAAACTAAGATGGCGGAGGAATAGGACGGGGAGAACACTCTCTCCCCAATAAATATACCAAAAGAACTTTTAAAGGCAGAGCAAACTCCAAAAAACAGGAACTGAATGCTGGCAGAGGACATCGGGCATCTGGAGAGGCGACCCAGTGCCGACGTGAGGAGGTAGGACAAAAGAAAGAAAAGAAAAAAAAGTAGAGGGAGAGACAAAGAGCTGGGGACGGGTTCCGTCCCGGAAGGGGAGTCTGGAATAAAGAGGAAAAAAAAAAAAAAAAAAA
>ML663006.1:18724158-18751724 GCA_007570785.1 Antilocapra americana
AAAATCAACACACAGAAATCCCTGGCATTCCTATACACTAACAGTGAGAAATCAGAAAGAGAAATTAAGGAAACAATCCCATTCACCATCGAAACAAAAAGAATAAAATACTTAGGAGTATTTCTACCTAAAGAATCAAAAGACTTGTATATAGAAAACTATAGAACACTGATGAAAGAAATCAAGGAGGACACAAACAGATGGAGAAATGTACCGTGCTCATGGATTGGAAGAATCAATATAGTGAAAATGAGTATACTACCTAAAGCAATCTATAGATTCAATGCAATTCCTATCAAGCTACCAGAGGTCTTCTTCAAAGAATTAGAACAAATAATTTCTCAATTTGTATGGAAATACAAAAAACCTCGTATAGCCAAAGCAATCTTGAGAAAGAAGAATGGAACTGGCGGAATCAACCTACCTGACTTTAGGCTATACTACAAATCCACAGTCATTAAGACAGTATGGTACTGGCACAAAGACAGAAACATAGATTAATGGAACAGAATAGAAAGTCCAGAGATAAATCCACGCATCTATGGACACCTTATCTTTGACAAAGGAGGCAAGAATATACAATGGAGAAAAGACAACCTCTTTAACAAGTGGTGCTGGGAAAACTGGACAGCCACTTGTAAAAGAATGAAACTAGATCACTTTCTAACACCATACACAAAGATAAACTCAAAATGGATCAAAGATCTAAGCATAAGACCAGAAACTATAAAACTCCTAGAGGATAACATAGGCAAAACACTCTCTGCTATAATCCAAAGCGGGATACTCCATGACCCACCTCCCAGAATATTGGAAATAAAAACACGAATAAACAAATGGGACCTAATTAAAATTAAAAGCTTTTGCACAACAAAGGAAACTATAAGCAAGGTGAAAAGACAGCCTTCAGAATGGGAGAAAATAATAGCCAATGAAGCAACAGACAAACAATTAATCTCAAAAATTTACAAACAACTCCTGCAGCTCCATTCTAGAAAAATAAACAACCCAATTAAAAAGTGGGCCAAAGAACTTAACAGACATTTCTCCAAGGAAGATATAAAAATGGCTAACAAACACATGAAAAGATGCTCAACATCACTCATTATCAGAGAAATGCAAATCAAAACTACAATGAGGTACCACTTTACACCAGTCAGAATGGCTGCCATCCAAAAGTCTACAAGCAATAAATGCTGGAGAGGATGTGGAGAAAA
Source organism: Antilocapra americana (assembly GCA_007570785.1). Lineage (NCBI taxonomy): Eukaryota > Metazoa > Chordata > Mammalia > Artiodactyla > Antilocapridae > Antilocapra > Antilocapra americana. Next base: position 18,725,376 of record ML663006.1, read on the forward strand.
GGGAACCCTCTTACACTGTTGGTGGGAATGCAAACTAGTACAGCCACTATGGAAAACAGTGTGGAGGTTCCTTAAAAAGCTGCAAATAGACCTGCCATATGACCCGGCAATCCCACTGCTGGGCATATACACCGAGGAAACCAGAATTGAAAGAGCCACGTGCACCCCAATGTTCATCGCTGCATTGTTTACAATAGCCAGGACATGGAAGCAACCTAGATGCCCATCAACTGACAAATGGATAAGAAAGCTGTGGTATATATACACAATGGAATATTACTCAGCATTAAAAAAAAAATTCATTTGAAGCAATTCTACTCAGATGGACGAAACTGGAGCCCATTATCCAGACTGAAGTAAGCCAGAAGCAAAAACAACAATACAGTATATTAACACATATATATGGAATTTAGAAAGACAGTAATGAGAACCCAACATGGGAGACAACAAAAGGAACGCAGATGTATAGAATAGACTTGTGGACTTTGTGGATGAGGGTAAGGGTGGGATGAGATGGGAGAAGGGCATTGAAGCATGTTAATTGTCATGTGTCTAATCAATCGCCAGCCCAGGGTTGATGCTTGGGACTGGTGCAGCGAGATTTCCCGGGGGGGAGGGAGGAGGGAGGGGGGACCCGGAGGGGAAGCATATGTAAACCCATGGTGATATCATGACAATGTATGGCAAAAACAATAATAAAAAAAAAAAAAAAAAAGAAATATGCAATTCTACTCAGATGGACGAAACTGGAGCCCATTATCCAGAGTGAAGTAAGCCAGAAGCAAAAACAACAATACAGTATATTAACACATATATATGGAATTTAGAAAGACGGTAACGAGAACCCAGCATGCGAGACAGCAAAAGGAATGCAGATGTATAGAATAGACTCGTGGACTTTGTGGATGAGGTAAGGGTGGGATGATATGGGAGAAGGGCATTGAAACATGTTAATTATCATATGTCTAATCAATCGCCAGCCCAGGATTGATGCTCGGGGCTGGTGCAGCGAGATTTCCCGGGGGGAGGGAGGAGGGAGGGGGGTTCTGGAGGGGAAGCATATGTAAACCCATGGTGATATCATGTCATTGAATGGCAAAAATAATAAAAAAAAAAAGAAAGAAATATTCAAAGACTCAGAAGAGTTGTGTCTTTCCTTGACATAAAATCCCTTTGAAGCTTATTTTGTTATCATTAAATTTCATGTGAATAACATAACATATATTTTGCTTCTCTAATTCAGATAATGATTATGAATTATCTGAAAATGTACTTGATTAAAAATGAATAATATTGATAAGAAATTACAAAGTAACCATGTATTTACATTTTCTCAAATTTTATGTATTTTAAGATTGCAGTTGACGCCTAACTCTGAAGGTTCATACATTATAATAGGTTCCTACTTTAGTGCCAGTGAGGAACATGGAGCTCTTCCCACTGGGGACTTGTGCAAAATGCATAACTCCTGGACTACTTAACAGCCTGTAATTTATTGAGTGAGTTGAGGATGTAATCATATGCTACATGATTATAAAAATTTCTACATGTTCACTCTTGATGTAGGTTCTTGTCTTGTGTTGGGTCATAAGAAGTCATGAAGAGCTGCAGCCCATGGACTATATGTTAGATTTCAGGACATGAGAAATGTAAACATCAGAGTAAGGTCCAGATTCCCCCTCAGCCAGTCCCTCCCATCAGGAAACTTCCACAGGCCTTTTATCTTTATCCATCAGAGGGCAGACAGAGTGAAAAACACAGTCACAGAAAACTAATCACATTGATCATATGGATCACACCCTTGTCTCATTCAATGAAACTGTGAGCCATGGTCTTTAGGGTCATCCAAGACAGATGGCTCATTATGGAAAGCTTTGACAAAACATGGTCCACTGGAGAAGAGAATGGCAAACCCTTCAGTATTCTTACCTTGAGAACCCCATGAACAGTATGAAAAGAATCACAGGGGAACCATGAAAGCAGGAAGCTTAGAAGATCAGAGTTTCTACAGATTGTTATGAAATGTTTCATAATGTAACAAACATTTTTATTGATGTAGGTAAAATTCATGGAGTGGCTTATCTAAGAAGCTATTACTTAATACTGCAAGAAATTTGATAGAAGTATTTGAAATCTGCCTCAAACATTCAGATACAGAAAATCTATGTATCTTTAAGTACAGCATAAGTTATTAGAAATGACTGTTTATTAAGAATTAAAGCTACAGATGAAAATGTGAGATCATTACTTAAGTTTGGGGAAAATTTTTTAAATGATTTAAAATTTTTTTTAAAACATGTTCCTCAATTTTGTTTTTCTATTACTCATCTTATTTAAAATGAAATAGTTTAAGTATATATTGTCCCACCACAATGATGCTGTTAATCCAACTAAGATCAGATAAATTAACCATTTAATAAGTAAAAGCAAGCTAGCTTTTCACATTAAATGCTTTAAATATTAATATAGTTGGTGTTGTTTAAATGTGTGTATAGAAGTATAACATGAGTTATATCATTAGTTATTGCTACAATTATAATTTACAACAGACTTCCCTAAAACTTAGTGGCTTGAAACACCACTTCTCTCTTTTTTTTTCTTGCTCATGAACCTGAGTTTGTCTTCTTACATATTAAAAATAAGCTGTGTGCCAGATAATGACCTATGGGCTCCTGGGCCAGGTAGACCAATTATTTTGGAGAACAATACTGAAGCAGAAGGAAGCTCAAAGGAGTCACAGAAACCAGGGCACATAACAGGACAGAATTAGAACACTTACCAAAATCTCTGTCAAGAGCCAGGCTATAATGAGACTCAGCAGCTCCTAAAACTGTACCAGGAAGCAATAGACATTTCTTTTCCAACAGCACCAGAAGTAGAGCCCTAATATATGATCGAGGATTAAAGTCAATGTCTGTGTTTGAGATGTTTACCAAATTTAATGTGGGTACTTAAAGTTTATCAAATTTCTCATGTAAATTATAGCTCTCAGACCTTGGAAAAAATACATGAGGAATCATCAAGTCAGTAACCAGATTAAGCATGATTCAATGAAGATATGAACAAAGCTTAAGCAGATAGTTAGAACCTATATCTATGTGGGCATAGCAAATGTAAAATAAAAAAATACTAATAAGGTTCATACAACTAACAGAAGGAAAAATCAATAAATAAACAGTTCTGCAGAATAACAGCTGCTGAAGACATTGAAAGCTTAATTCATGCATGGGAATGATGCCAAAGGATAAAAACTATGCTTTTAAAGCTAAGCCTGAGAAACAAAAGAAAAATGAACAAAATAAGTATATTGAACTAGACATTATTTGTAATAAGTTGGATAGAACTTTCTATCCAACTTAGAAAGCACCATTAGAAATAAAAATCTCCAAAGGGCAGTGGGTGAAATGTCCACAGATAATCTATTTAAAATTTCAGGAAATAATAGAAGTATAATTAAATGGAGCATAAAATGTTGGATTCAGCTTGTGGATAGTCTGTAAGGCAATGCAAAGTAATAGTTACTGCAGCAAATGAGTGCACAATAGCTATGACAATTATTAGGGCTGATTTTCAGAATATATGAGAATATAAAATCTAATCAGTCCATGATGTTGGGACAAGCCAAATGGGACTCTATAACTCTTTCCAACCCATCTAGAAATGTAAATATGCTCCAGTATAAAGTAGCAAAGATATACATTAAGACATTCATAAAATAATACAGGATGTTTTAAAAGATAATCAAACTCATCATATCAATATAATTCAAAATTATAAGTTGTTAATAAAAAGGTTCTGTGAAATGGAGATTTGTCAGACTTTAGAAGTGAAAAAATATGTAGCAAAACTGGCAAGAGCTGCATGAGATGGAGGACAACTAATTGATGAAGTTTCCACTACTACAGGGGAAAAGAAAATGGCAACCCATTCCAGTATTCTTGCTTGGGAAATTCCGAGGACAGAGGAGTCTGGCAGGCTACAGTCCACGGTATGGGACCCAACTTAGTGACTGAGCATGCACACCACTTCTACAGGAAATACATGTCAGTAATTTATTTGTATCATATTCTTTGCAATTTCATAGCTGAAGACCACCGAAATCCATTCAGAGTCACATGAAAACTGACCAGTTTGCTTTCATGAGGCGGCTCCAAGGATCACTTATAAACTGAGGATTTTAAATCAACTATGTAGACAAATTTAAACATAATAGATATTGGTACATGATATTATTATCATAGAAGAAAATATATTAGGCTGGTAAAATCTTAGAACTTTTATAAAAAGCACAACTTAGGTAAATCTAAGTTACTTAATTAGACTCCAGTCTTTCAAGGAGCAAAAATGCCCCAGTAAAACAAAATAACAAAGGAAATAATCTCTGAAGATAAGAAATAAATGCAAAATTATGTATTTTTAATTTTTCCTTTGGCTTTAAAAATATTTTCTTTATATGGGAAATCTTCAACATTATATATATATATATATATATAAACAAAAAAACCCCACTAATTTTGAAAAAATAATCAGCATGATCAGTTTTTTTTAAAACAATCACAAAACAAACAAAAATTAAAAAACGACAACAAAAAGCAACCATGAAAAGATTTGCATCTTGCCATATTATAAACTTCCAAAGAAAGTGAAACAACAACAACATATTTTTGGAAAGCAGAATATAATGCCTGGCACTTACTGAAAAAACCTAAACTGTATCAAATGAAAGAGGAGAGAGTGAAAAAGCTGGCTTAAAACACAATATTCAAAAAACTAAGATCATGGCATCCGGTCTCATCACTTCATGGCAAATAGATTGGTAAACAATGGGAACAGTGACAGACTTTATTTTCTTGGGCTCCAATATCACTGTAAATGGTGACTGCAGCCACAAAATTAAAAAATACTTGCTCCTTGGAAGAAAAGCTATGACAAAACTAGGCAGTGTATAAAAAGCAGAAACATTACTTTGCTGACAAGTGTCCGTCTAGTCAAAGCCATGGTTTTTCCAGTAGTCATGTGTGGATGTGAGAGTTGGACCGACCATAAAGAAGGCTGAACACCAAAGAATTGATGCTTTTAAGCTGTGATGTTGGAGAAGATCTTGAGAGTCCCTTGGACTGAAAAGAGATCAAACCAGTCAATCCTAAAGGAAATCAATCCTGAATATTCATTGGAAGAACTGATGCTGAAGCCCCAATACTTTGGCCATCTGAAAGAGCCAACTCATTAGAAAGATTGATGGTGGGGAAGGTTGAAGGCAGTTGTAGGGCATGACAGAGGATAAGACGGTTGGATAGCATCACTGACTCAATGGACATGAGTTTGAGCAAGCTCCAGGAGATGGCAGAAGGACAGGGAATCCTGGCATGCTTCAGTCCATGGGGTTGCACAGAGCTGGACACAACTGTGTGACTGAACAACAATAAATACCAAAATGAATCTTTAAAGTGTTACCTTTCAATAGCTTATCAAGAGCTATATAATAATGAAGTCTATTAATTATGCCTACATCAGGAATGAAGGCCAAGGAGAAAGAAATAATTTTAAAAATTCAAGTCACTAAAAACTGACACACGTTACAGTCCTATGTAACATTAGATTTGTCCTACTTAGTTCAGGCTGCTAATGACATGTCCCAGTCTCTCCAGTGTAAAGGACTGGTGTCTTCTTCTGTTAATGGAGGTGTACCCTATCCCTGTTCTGAAGCCTACTCTCCTTTCTGTGTTCTGTCATGGTCTAATTCTTACGAGAGTCATTGGGAAATGTGCATTCTGGAAGGGTTTTGATATCAAATATTGATTATAACAGCAGGAAAAGAAGTTGTCCTTAGTAGTGGTATAATATCCAGTAGAAGTATAAAGTATTAGCTTCCAGAGTGGACTCAGATGTGAAGAGGACATATTCCTTAGAGGAGCAAATCTTCAAGCATTAAGTCCCTTACTCTTTGTTGCTATGTTTGCTGCTGCTGCTGCTAAGTTGTGTCAGTCATGTTCGACTCTGTGCGACCACATAGACGGCAGCCCACCAGGCTCTGCTGTCCCTGGGATCCTCCAGGCAAGAATACTGGAGTGGGTTACCATTTCCTTCTCCAATGCATGAAAGTGAAAAGTGAAAGTGAAGTTACTCAGTCGTGTCCGACTCTTCCCGACCCTATGGACTGCAGCCCACCAGGCTCCTCTGTCCATGGGATTTTCCAGGCAAGAGTACTGGAGTGCATTGCCCATGCCTTCTCCTGTTGCTATGTTTAGGACAGAGCATTTAGTCATAAATCCAAGTTCTTTTAGGCAAAGTCATTTAATTTCTTTTTGACTCAAAGATAAGGAAGAGTGATGGAATCGGACATTCAGGGGGTGATACCATCTCTTCACTGAAATCTGACCTTCAAGAGATGAGCTCAGTCCCAGTTTGTCATGTTGCCTCTGACCAATGAATCAAAAATAATACTTTGAGGCTGGCCAAGTTGCCTGGTGACAACCAGAGAGGCTCTAGACACACCATCTTATGTAGTATTTTTCTGGGGAAGAAAAGTTTCCAATATCTCAGGAAATTTCAAGAATTTCATTTCTCCATGGCCCGAAGTGCCTCAGCTCTAGAAATCCCTGTTCATCAGTTCATGCACCAGACATGTCCTGAGTTACTATAAAAAGACTGATCCACACATCAGATCCTCTTCCTTTTCCCCTCTAAAGAGATGCCATTTTCCCATGGTCCCTCCTCTACCGTAAGATTTCTCATCAAATAATTGCAGGTGTCTTTTCTTTGAGATTAGCTATGCAGAGATAGGCGTGCCTCTTATACTGCTTCTAAGATCACTGTTGATGAACAGAAAAGGGAAATAAGTAGAATACCTTGAATCATTGGTACAGCCAAGTATGCCCTTTACCAAGAAACTAATGTTGCCTCAAAGTTCTGTAGGTTGGAAAACATTAGACTTTTTATGAATGTGTTGCTGAGGACTAATTAAAGTAACAATGGTATACATGTGTCAAAGAACAATTGCAAGGGACAAATTAAACAGGCAAGGAATATTTTATCAGGACTATTGCAATAGGAGAGAGAGTGAGCTCAATTCAGCTGGAACAAAAGATAGGAGAACATCGTTGCAGTGAGTTAATGGAAAAGTATTGGAGGACTATCTTGGGGTTGTGGGGGTTGGTCAAAGTTGCTAATTGGAGCTGATCCTCCCACAAAAACTGGGAGATAGGGACATTTTCTCAATGACTCCATCATAAAGGATGGCTCCCGATTCTTAAGAAAGACATTCCTGGTTGAAAAACTGACAGAAGACTGGAGGAAGGTTTATATCTCCAAGCAGCACAGAAGGAATTTGCAATTTGATGTTTTCTAAAGTAAATACTCAGAAAAAACAGGCAAGGAAGAAATCTATCTAAAGTTACTCAATCTGAGAGGAATGTTAAGACAGTCTTGGTCACATGTTTCTTTAAGCTAATTTAACTAGACTGTATATTTGGCTATAAGCATTCACTTTTCTTTAATATATTTTTCTACATCTAGGCTGTAACTGAAGAGGACCCCATGAGGCCTTCCTGGGACAGGCCCCTCCCTCGTGTTTTCTCCTAAAGACCCAGATAACATTATTCGATGCACAATTCCTGAGTTGTTTTGAAGATGTAAAACCAACCAAATGGAAGGTGTTAATTACTTGATGACCATGAGCACAGGTCTTGGGTTTCCTGAAGCCTCAGGATGGATAATGTTAATCCCTGTGACCCCGCTCTGTGACCTCACCATCAGCTAATCAGAGAAATATGCACAAGCTGATCATAGACACTGTGGCCCCCTCATCCTCACCTGGCTTTTTCACCTGGCTTTTAAAAATACTTTAAAACCCTTCTGGGCCAGACACCCTATGTAGACATCGACCCATTTGAGATGGCCGCGTACTTGAAAGATGGTTACTGAATAGCCCAGCCAATCAACTGTCCTGATGAACTATTTGCCCTGATGGCTTGTTACTGGGCCTTAGATCCGGAGGAGAGGCCCAAGTTCCAGCAGCTGGTCCAGTGTCTCACAGAGTTCCATGCAGCCCTGGGGGCCTATGTCTGACTCTGCTGTCACAGTCTCATAGCGTCTGGAGGAAGGTGCCTGCTGGGCCTGCTTGGAGCCAGTCTTGGATGCCACATCCGTCACGCAGCGCCACAGAAGCACATTTGGCTTCCAGAACACCATGCCTTAGGAATGCTTCAGAATTTGAACTTTATAAGACAGACTTAATGATGCGGAATATTTTCTAGATATCACTTTTATTAGGTTGAACTGAAAATGTTTGTGTAAATTTTTTGGCCAAAATTTTTTTTAAACATAGTTAACTTTGGACTAGGGTACATTGTTACAAAATAAATAAACAGATTTTAAAATTGTTTAAAAAAAAAACAAAAACCCTTCTGGGAGTTTGGAGTATTTTTGAGCAGAAGCCACCTGTCTTCTGGCCTGGTCTAGCAATAAAACTTTCTTTGCTCCAAACTACAACATTTTGGTTTGTTCAGCATCAGTGTGCTTCAGGCACTTGCACTAACAAGGCCATCCAATTTGAGGCTTCTAAACTCTAGTAGCAACCACCCCTCAAAAAGGACCTTACTCCTGCAGACCCATTCTCTTTTATCAGATGCTAATGTGCAAACACACAATTTTGACAGATGTTTGAAGGTTAATCTATTCAGAACAGCTGTTTCAGCAAGAACAAAACTTTGGCTATGATCCTAGGAGAAAATTCTATTCTTACTCCTCTGAACTGAATTGGAGAGAACAAATGGCAAACTCTGTTTGCCTATCTGTAACAGTTTTCTGCAAGGGTGCACCAGCCACAAGTGGCAAATCCTAGTACAAGGTTAAGGTTAAAGGTGAAGAGGCAACTTTTCAGTAACCAGGATTCCAGTGCAGCTTGTAGAAGAGCCACAGTACTTTCTCCAAAATAAAGCTCCTAAAAATCAAATGGCCATATTCTGTATCAATCAGCATTTATCTGAGATCTTTTAGTCAATTCAAACATTTTGGAATTACAAATAAAGGTTACAAGATGTTGACTCTTTAGTTGTGTCAGCACTTAAGAAGTAAAAACCACTAAAGCACAGCTCATTAAAAAGCCCTTCAGGTGAGAAGCAAGTCTTAACATAGCACACTGTGTCATAGAGAATGTTCAACAATACAGATCCAATATGCAGAAAATGTGAGAAGGACAGGTGGTGAAAGATAGATATTTAGGGCTTCAGGATATAATTCAATAAAATATTTTTTAAAAGTTCATATGGAAAAATTCTAAATACTTATATTAGTTTTTATTTCCTTGAAGAACATTGATTCAGGAACCAAGAAAATGGCTTCTATCAATTTATAAATAATATTAAAATCATACTAGGATTAAGTCTTTAGAAATAATAGCCAATCCAGAATTTCCAAGTTCAAACAATAGAGAGTAGACATAAAAAAAATTCAAAGAAACATTCTTGAGGAATGATACACTGATCATCTTTTTTCTCTTTTAATTCATTAATCATCTCTGGACTTTACTAATTGCTTGATTTTAGGCTTTACTATGATAGCAGTGCTTTCAAAAGCATGTCCTCTGTTCATCTGGCAAAAAAAAAAATAAAACAGAGGATTATTACTGTAATATTACTGGCAAAAAAGAATGCAGCTTCTTTTAATGAAATGACATGATATAGTATCTTGAACTCTCCCCTCAAATTTGATTCATCTTATTTTCTTTTATTTGAAATGAGTGTTAGATTAGACCAACCTTTATGCCAAGGATGTATTGTTGACAAGAATCACAGGAAAATAATATTCAGAGCTTGAGGGACATCTAGAAATTCTTCTTGAGAAATTGAATCAAAGTTTTGATTTTGCAGCATGTTATTTTAGTAGAATGAATCCTCTTTATATCCTAAAATATATGACCACAAACACCACTGCCAAATGTCTGTTCATTTCAATATATTCATGAATTTGAGATGATGGATATAGATGAAAATATTTAATGTTTGAGAAAAATATTCTTCCATGTTATTTAACAGAGCTATTTGTAACCCTATAATGTTTTTCAAGCCCCACAAAATAGTCAAGGACTATCTGGAGTTTATATACTTATTGTGATATTAATAAATAGTTATTGAGTTCCTTTTTGAGCATTTCACTAAACACTATGGTTCAATAATGGGTAAAAATCATAACCCCTAAATAAATTTGTAATTGTAAAATAAAATTACTACATGAGATACCTGGGTATAAGCATAGAAATTCAAAGACATGCATTTTAAATACAAAAATATCATATGCAATTATTAGCAGAATGTGATCAGTGTAGACCATGATTAAGGCCCTTTAACTCAGCTGTTAGTCTTAAAGCTATTAAACTTGAGTTTCTATTGTTTCCAAATCATTTTTGGGTGTAGGTCAGCTTGCTGCCCGTGGCAAGACATTGATCAGTTTTCTTTTTTGCCTTCTTAATGTTTGTACTAAGACTGACCATAAAGAGGATCTGTAGAATTCCTTCTAGTACAAATATTCTATGCATTAATAATAATGACAACAGTAATAGTATAGCTATTGTGTACTAGTGAATCTCTACTTATTAGGTACAGTACAGGCTTACTCATCAGTGCATGCAGATGAGATCCCAGGGCTATTAAGTCCTCTCTTCACAGGCTCATTGTCTCAACCTTTTCCAGATGATAGAGGAATTCTAGCCACACACAGATCTCCCTCTGAAATTACTGATGCTCAAGCCAACATGAGCTACAGACTCAATTGGCAAGCTTCTCCAGAAGGCTCTGCAGCATCCAGAATATAGTGCTGATTCTCTGAGAGTCAAGATTCACAAGTCCTGGAATCTTGGACCTATTACCCCTAGTGACACACTAGTAAAATTTTTGCTTGTTTTCCCAAAACTTAGTGCTCTGTTGGCCTAGAGATCTTCGTTCCAAAGGGAGGAAGGCATCTACTAAAAGACACAATGGTGATTTCACTGGGCTGAGACTTAAGACTGACACTCAGCCACTCTGGCTTCTTCATGCTTCTGAATCAAAAGGCAAAACAGAAAGCTATGGTATTGGTTGAGTTTATTGAACCTGATTACCAGAAGGAAATTAGACTACTCTTCCATGATGTAGATAAGGAAAAGTATATTGTAATACAAGGCATCTATTGGTATTACCATGGCCTGTGATTAATATCAGTGGAAACTCCAGTTTGCTTTAATAATGGTCCAGACTCCTCAAGAATAAAGGTTGGATCATCTCATCAGGTAAAAAACCATGACTAGCTGAGGTGTTTTCTGAAGTCACAGGGAATACAAAATGGGTAGTTATAAATACCAACTATGATCATGTGACCAGTTACAAAATCAAGGACTGTAATTATGAGTCTTTTATCTTTATCACATTATGAATATTTTAGTACATATATTAAGCAGATATCTTTGCTTTCTCTCTCCTAGTATTTCCTTCTCATGTAAGATAAGATGTCCTGACTTTCTAATACTATTTAAGCATTGTTGATTTAACATCATAGGATTTAAGTTATGATACGATATAAAGAGAAGAGTGAATATCATACAAGGACTTTACCTTCTCGCTGGGAAAGGAAATTATGAGTTTTTGTTGTAGGCAGTATATTATATCCTGTTAGGTGAAATTATGACCTTGTTATTTTCTTTACTGGAGATTGTGTGATTTAAGCAGATGTGGAGGAGTGACAGGTTGGAAAGAGGCAGACATATGATGGTTAATTTAATGTGTCAATTTGCCTGGGCTAATGAATTGTGGAGAGAGAGCAAAATAGTCAAGATGGCATATTCAGATTCTGTCACCCCAAGCTTTGTAAATAATGACTATGTAACAACTGAGATCATTTATAATGTTGTGACTTCATGTCACAAGGTATACTCGCTTGGTCACGGATCACTGTGTGTGGTATGCCTAAGAAACCAACTCCACCTAAGAATGGGCTCCACCAAAGAAAGTGGCAGCATTTCTGTGGCATCATAGTTGTCTCCATTGGGTCAGCCATGCAAGGAGAGAATACGGTATGTCTACTCTTACAGCTGCTGCGTCAGCCAGAAGAGGATACTGCTCTGGCTGCCGCATCAACCAGGAGAGAATAAACATGTCTGCAGTTCCTACAGCTCCTGCAATATTCTTTCAGTCTCTTAGCTCGTGTGTTGCCTACCCTGGGTTCAGTGAACAGTGAGACAGGATGATCAGTGATACAATTGGCATAATTAGCAGGATACCCAGTGGGTAGGATAGCCTGAGGCTCCACTAGATGGAGGAAGCCAGTGGCCGCCATATAGCATATGGTACCATGTGGCTGTGATTCTCTCAGCATGACCTCTGGTGGAAAACTGGGAGGTGGTAGACGGATCACCAGATAGCATTGATAAGGCATTACAGGCAGTGAGTTCCCATTTGCTGAACAAGGTGTCATGGACTGCAGTTGGCACTGTGGCATGGATTTTCTTAAGTGAATATGGATAGTAGGCTCAAGAATGCTGTGCTGGCACGCACTGTGCAGAGATACTGGGGAAAACTAGAGTGAGAACCCAGCGTCTCTGACAGTGAGGCCCTAAGTGATGGTGATGATGAACATTTTGAGACTTTCCCGCTTGTTAACGAGGCCCATTGTATGGCAGAAAGTGAAGCATGAGCAGGCTATGGCTGGAGGAGAGGGGGAGCACCCTCAAGGTGCCCCCAATCTGACTTAGTTCACAGTGTATTGACTGACCATATACTCAGGTGGAGTTGGTCAAGTTGGGTAAATAGTTTGGGCCAACGCACTGGGAGCACTGGGCAGCATGACTTTTGCGACTTTGGGACACAGGGGTGGGCTTGATGCCACTGGAGGGTTTTGCAGCTCCTTACTGAGAGAAGTAGAGGGACAGCATGCAAGGTGCCATTTTGAAAGTGTTAGGCCCCTGAAGGGGGCCCGAGCTGGCAGAGGTCCCATACATGTTACATGGATGCAAATGTGGGCTGATCTGTGTAGAAGTATACTGTAAAGGCTGTGCCCTATGATGTAGACAATATACTGTAAAGGCTGTGTCCTCAGATTTAGAAAAGTGTAATCATGTGGGTGAACTGTGAATGCTGCAAATTACCCCTCCCTGAAGGTGTGCGACCTGTGCCTGTGGGGGTTTTGTGGGTCCTTAATAAAAATTCCGCAGGAGTGGAGTTGTCCCTGTGGAGGCTTTCCTGCAATTTCATAGGGACAGATGGTGGGCTGGACTTGATCATGGAAACTAGAGGCACTCCATATGCGGTGAGTGGCTCTTCTAGCCGCATGACGGCAAGGGCGGCAATGTGTTCCAGGTGATAGCTGGCAGTGGGTTTTGCTAAGTATTGGGGATATAACTGTTGTAGCCTCAATTGCTGTTGTAAGATGTAAATCCAAGGGTTAGTGTTACTCACCAGAGGATGGACTGCGCATAGAATCTGAGGCGAGAGACTCTGAAGGGGTGGAGTGGGGGAGAGGGCAAATTAGCCAAGATGGCATGTTCAGGCTGTCTCACCCCATGTTTTGTAAATAATGACTATGAAATAGCTGAGATCATTTATAGCACCGGGCATGCCCATCATGAGGTACTCACTTGGTTATGGGTTACTGTGTGTAGTATGCCTATTATGGGCTCCATCTAAGAAAGTGGTGGCATTACTGCTATATCACAACTGTGTTTGTTGAGGCAGTCACAAGAGGAGAGAACAGAGCATGTCTCCTGCTACAGCTGCTGCGTTGGCCAGGACAGAGGTTGTGTTGTGTTAGGTTATGTTATGGCTGTCATGCCAGGCAAGGAGAATAAACATGTCTACAGTTCCTATGCCCCTCAAGTATCCTTCCAGCCTCTTAGCTTGGGCCTTGCCTGCCCTGGGTTCAGTGAGCAGGATGATCAATGACACACAGATGCTCATAGAGCTGGTGAAATATCATTTCTTGGTGTGTCTGCAAAGCTGTTTCCAGAAGGGCAATTGATCCATGTGTGAATCCACTGACTGAGCAAAGCAAGTGACCCTCAAAAATGCTGGCAGGCATCATCCAATCCATCAAATATTAGACTAGAACAAAATAGCAGAAGGGAGAATTTGCTTGTTTTGCTTGATCTGATTCATCAGTCCTCTCCTGCTATTAGACTTTGGTTTGCTTTGGTTTTGACTTCCAGACTAGAACCAAGACTGCTATCATCCACTCCCTGGTTTTCCAGCCTTTGAACATGGACTGAATTATACCCTAGCATTCTCCATTCTCCAGTTTGTGACTTACTCAGTCTCCTTAATCACACAAGCCAATTCTTATAACATATCTTCTTTTTAAGACACAGACTGACCTTGGAGATATTGTAGGATCACTACAATAAATCAATGCAATAAAGCTAATAATACAATAAAGTAAGTCACATGAATTTTTGGCTTCCCAGTGCATCTAAAATTATGTTTACACTATTGTAGTCTATTAAGTGTATAAACACATTATGCCTAAAAAGTAATACACATACTTTAATTAAAAATACTTTACTGCTAAAGAGTACTCACTATCATCCGTGCCTTCAGAGAGCTGTGATTGTAACACCAAAGATGTTAAAAGATCAAAGATCTTTTAACAGGGAGGTGATAAAAAATCAGTAATGGCAGATCACCATAACAAATATAATAATAATAGAAAGTTTGAAATATTGCAGAATCATCAAAATGTGACACAGAGACCCATACTGAGCAAATGATGTTGGGATAAAGGTGCCAAGTAACTTACTTGAGGCAGGGTTGCCACTAACCTTCAATTTGTATAAAACACAAAATCTGTGAAACATGATAAAGTGAGCCACAATAAAATGGTGTCTCTATCTCTCTTTCTGTCCTCTATTACCTCTCTCTCTCTCCCTCCCTCTCTATCTCCTATTTCTTTTCATTCTCTGGAGAACCCTAATACACTTCATAGGCTTCTCTGACACCTCAGATGGTAGAGAATCTGCCAGTAATGTAGGATAACTGGGTGCAACCCCTCGGTTGGGAAGGTCAGCTGGAAAAGGGAATCCATTTTAGTAACCCAGTCTATTACTCTTGCTTGGAGATTTCCATGGAAAGAGGCATTCTGGCGGGCTATGGTCTATGGGGTGGCAAAGAGTCAGACACAATTGAGCAATTAATACTTTCACTTTTCAGTACAGTTCATGAGATAATACGGGATAGTCACAAACAATAATTGTACTAAAGAACACATTGGTTGTCTAGTGGAAAGGATAAATTTGGCATTGAAATAGAAATTATAATAAACTTTTCAGTTGCTCAGTCGTGTCCAATTCTTTCCAACTCCATGGGTTGCAGCATGTCAGTCTCCCCGTTGTCCCTATCTCCCAGGTCAGTTCAGTTCAGTCACACAGTCATGTCTGACTCTTTATGACCCTATGGATTGCAGCACTCCAGGCTTCCTTGTCCTTCTACCATCTCCCAGAGCTTGCTCAAATTCATGTCAATTGACTCAGGGATACCATCCAATCATCTTGCTCTCTGTTGTCCCCTTCTTCTGCCTTCAAACTTTCTGAGCATCAGGGTCTTTTCTAATGAGTCGGCTCTTCTCATCAGTTGGCCAAAGTACTGGAACTTCAGCTTCAGCATCAGCCCTTCTAATGAATATTCAGGACTGATTTCCTTTAAGGTCGACTGGTTTGATCTCCTTGGAGTCCAAGGGACTCTCAAGAATCTTCTCCAATACCACAGTTCAAAAACATCAGTTCTTTGGTGCTCAGCTTTCTTCACTGTCCAACTCTCACATTCATACATGACTATTGGAAAAACCAAAGCTTCGACTAAATGGACCTTTGTTGGAAAAGTAAATGTCTCTGCTTTTTAATATGCTGTTTAGATTTCTCATAGCTTTTCTTCCAAGGAACAAGCATTCTTTAATTTCATGACTTCAGACACCATCTGCAGAGATTTTGGAGC
The DNA here is from genome assembly GCA_007570785.1 of Antilocapra americana. Lineage (NCBI taxonomy): Eukaryota > Metazoa > Chordata > Mammalia > Artiodactyla > Antilocapridae > Antilocapra > Antilocapra americana. The sequence continues at coordinate 18,741,323 of ML663006.1, forward strand.
CCAAGAAAATAAAGTCTGTCACTGTTTCCATTGTTTCCCTACCTATTTACCATGAAGTGATGAGACCAGATGCCATATTCTTAATTTTTTGAATGTTGACTTTTAAGCCAGCTTTTTCACTCTACTCTTTCACTTTCATCAAGAGGCTCTTTAGTTTTTCTTTGCTTTCTGCCATAAGGGTGGTGTCATCTGCATATCTGAGGTTACTGATGTTTCTCCCAGCAATCTTGATTCCAGATTGTGCTTCATCCAGCTTGGCATTTCACTTGATGTACTCTGCATATAAGTAAATAAGCAAGGTGACAGTATACAGCCTTGATGTACTCCTTTCCCAATATGGAAACAGTCCATTGTTCCATGTCTGGTTCTGATTGTTGCTTCTTGACCTGCAGACAGATTTATTCGAAGGCAATTAAGGTGGTCTGATATCTCCATCTCTTAAAGAAATGTCCATAGTTTGTTGTAATCTACACTTCTGAAGCTTTATAATCAATAAAACAGAAGTAGACATTTTTATTGAACTCTCTGTGTTTTCTACAATTGAACAGATGTTGGCAATTTGATCTCTTGTTCCTTTGCCTTTTCTAAATGCAGCTTGAACATCTGGAAGTTCTCGGTTCACATACTGTTGAAGCCTAGCTTGGAGAATTTTGAGCATTACACTGCTAGTGTGTTCCTTTCTTTGGGATTGGAATGAAAACTGACCTTCTCTAGTTCTATGGCCACTGCTGAGTTTTCCAAATTTGCTGGTACATTGAGTGTGGCATTTTCACAACATCATCTTTCAGAATTTGAAATAGCTCAACTGGAATTCCATCACCTCCACTAGCTTTGTTTGTGGTGGTGCTTCCTAAGGCCCACTTGACTTCACATTCCATGATGTCTGGCTCTAAGTGAGTGATCACACCATCGTGGTTATCTGGGTCATGAAGATCTTTTGTGTGTAGTTATTCTGTGTATTCTAGCCACCTTTTCTTAATGTCTTCTGCTGCTGTTAGGTCCATATCATTTCTGTCTTTTATTGAGCCCATCTTTGCATAAAATGTTCCCTTTTTATCTCTAATTTTCTTGAAGAGATCTCTAGTCTTTCCCATTCTGGTGTATTTCTCTATTTCTTAGCATTGATCACTGAGGAAGGCTTTCTTATCTCTCTTTGCTATTTTTTGGAACTCTGCATTCAAATGGGTATATCTTTCCTTTTCTCCTTTGCCTTTAGCTTCTCTTCTTGCCTCAGCTATTTGTAAGACCTCGACAGACAGCCATTTTGCTTTTTTGCATTTTTTTGTCTAGGGTACCATCATGATCATGCCTCCTGTACACTGTCATGAGCTTCTGTCCATATTTCTTCAGGCACTCTATCAGATCTAATCCCTTGAATCCATTTGTCACTTCCACTGTATAATCATAAGGGATTTGATTTAAGTCATACCTGAATGGTCTAGTGGTTTTCCCTACTTCCTTCAATTTAAGTCTGAATTTTACAATAAGGAGTTCATTATCTGAGTCACAATCATCTCCTGGTCTTTTTTATTAACTGACTGTATAGAGCTTTTCCATCTTTGGCTGCAAAGAATATAAGCAATCTGATTTCAATACTGACCATCTGGTGATGTAAATGTGTCATCTATTGTGTTGTTGGAAGTGGTTACTATGTGATATTGTTCTTTACAGCATCAGACTCTACTTCCATCCCCAGGCACATCCACAACTGGGTATTATTTTTATTTTCGTTCCTTCTCTTCATTCTTTTTGCAGTTATTTCTACAATCTCCTCCAGTAGCGTAATGGGCATCTACTGACCTGGGGGATTCATCTTTCAATGGCATATTTTTTTGCCTTTTCATACTGCTCATCTGGTTCTCAAGGCATGAACAGTGAAAGGTTTGCCATTCACTTCTCCAGTGGACCACATTTTTTCAGAACTCTCCACCATGACCCATTCATTTTGGGTGGCTCTACATGATGTGGCTCATAGTTTCACCAAGGTTGACAAGGTTGTGATCCATGTGATCAGTTTGGATATCTTACCGAGTTTTATCAAACTCATGTCCATTGAGTCGATAATGCCATCCAATCATCTCATCCTCTGTTGCCTCCTTCTCCTCTTGCCCTCAAATTTTCCTAGCATTACAGTCTTTTCCAGTGAATTGACTCTTCGAATCAGGTAGTCAAAGTATTGGAGCTTCAGCTTCAGTATCAGTCCTTACAATGAATATTCAGTGTTGATTTCCTTCAGGACTGACTGGTTCGATCTCCTTGCTGTCCAGGGGATTCTCAAGAGTCTTCTCCAGCACTATTTGAAAGCATCACTTTTTCAGTTCTCAGCCTTTTATATGGTCCAACTCTCAGTTCTCTACATGACTACTGGAAAAACCACAGCTATGAATATGCTGACCTATGTTGGCAAAGTGATGTCTCTTCTTTTTAATTCACTGTTTAGGTTTGTCATAACTCTTCTTTCAAGGAACAACCTTCATGTAATTTGATGGCTGCAGTCACCATCTTCAGTGATTTTAGAGCCCAAGATGATAAAGTCTGCCACTTTTTCCATTTTTCCCCCTTCTACTTTCCATTAAGTGATTGGCTGCTACTGCTGCTGCTGCTGTTAAGTCGCTTCAATCGTGTCCGACTGTGTGACCACATAGACGGCAGCCCACCAGGCTCCCCTGTCCCTGGGATTCTCCAGGCAAGAATACTGGAGTGGGTTGCCATTTCCATCTCCAATTCGTGAAAGTGAAAAGTGAAAGTGAAGTTGTTCAGTCGTGTCCGACTCCTAGCGACCCCACAGACTGTAGCCTACCAGGCTCCTCCATCCAATGGATTTTCCAGGCAAGAGTACTGGAGTGAGTTGCCATTGCCTTCTCCGTAAGTGACTGGACCGCATGCTACAATCTTAATTTCTGGAATGTTGAGTTTTAAACAAGCTCTCCATTTCACCTTCATCAAGAGGCTCTTTAGTTCCTCTTTGATTTCTGGCATTAGGATGGTGCCATCTGCATATCTGAGGTTATTGATATTTCTCCCCACAATCTTGATTCAGTTTGTGATTCATCCAGCCCTGCATTTCACATGTACTTGGCATATAAGTTAAATAAGCAGTGTGACAGTATACAGCCTTGACATAGTCCTTTCCCAATATTGAACCAGTTTGTTCTTTCATGTCTGGTTATAACTTTTGCTTCTTGACCTGCGTACAGATTTCTCAAGAGGCCAGTAGGGTGGTCTGGTATTCTTATCTCCATAAGAATTTTCCACAGTTTGTTGTGATCCACATAGTCAAAGGCTTTAGAATAGTAAGTGAAGCAGAAGGAGATGTTTTTCTGGAATTCCCTTGTTTTGTTATGATCCAACTGATGTTTGCAGTTTGATCTCAAGTTCCTTTACCTTTCCTAAATCCACCTTGTACATATGGCAATTCTTGGTTCATGTATTATTAAAGCCTAGCTTGAAGGATTTTGAGCATTACTTTGCTAGCATGTGAAATGAGTGCAGTTTTGCAATAGTTTGAATATTCTTTAATGTTGTTATTTTTGGGGATTGCAATGAAAACTCACCTTTTCCAATCCTGTGACCACTGCTAAGTTTTTCAAATTTACTGGCATATTGAGTACAGCACTTTCATAGCATCATCTTTGAGGTTTTTAAATAGCTCAGGTAGAATCTCATTGCCTCCACTATCTTTGTTTGTAGTAATGCTTCCTAAGGAATACTTGACTTCACCCTCCAGGATATATGACTTGAGGTGAGTAACCACATAATTGTGGCTATCCACGTCAATAAGGCCTTTTTGTACAGTTCTTTTTACTCTTGCTGCCTCTTCTTAACCCCTCTGCTTTTGTTAGGTCCTTAGTGTTTCTGTCCTTTACTGTGCTCATCTTTATATGAAATAGCTCCCTTGGTATCTCTAATTTTCTTAAAGAGATCTCTAGTCTTTCCCATTCCATTGTTCCCCTCTATTTCTTTGCATTGATCACTTACAAAGCTTTCTTATATCTCTCCTTGCTATTCTTTTGAACTCTGCATTCAAATAGGTATATCTTTCCCTTCCTCCATTGTTTTTGTTGCTCTTCTTTTCTCAGCTATTTGTAAGGCCTCCTCAGACAATCATTTTTGCCTTGCTGCATTTCTTTTCCTTGGAGATGGTGTTGATCACCATCTCCTGTGCAGTGTTAGAAACCTCCATCCATAGTTCCTCTGGCATTTTATTCTGTCTATCAGATCTAATCCTTTGAGTCTATTTATCACTTCCATTGTATAACTATAAGGGATTAGATTTAGGTCATACCTGAATGAGCTAGTGGTTTTTCCTACTTTCTTTACTTTAAGCCTGAATTTTGCAATAAGGAGTTCATGATCAGAGTCACAGTCAGCTCATGGTCTTGTTATTGTTGACTGTATAGAACTTCTCCATCTATTCTGCAAGGAATATACTCAATCTGATTTCAATATTGACCATCTGGTGATGTCCACGTGTAGAGTCATCTCTCATGTTTTTGTAAGAGTGTGTTTCCTATGACCATTGTGTTCTGTTGACAAAACTTTGTTAGCCTTTGCCTTGCTTCATTTTGTTTTCCCAGGCCAAACTTATGTGTTAAATTCCAGGTATCTCTTGACTTCCTAATTTTGCATTCCAATTCCCTATGATGAAAAGCACATCATTTTTTGATGTTAATTCTAGAAGCTTATACTTCTTTATAGAACAGTTCAACTTCACCTTCTTCAGCATTAGTGACTGGGGCATCAGCTTGGGTAACTGTGATGTTGAGTGGTTTGCTTTGGAAATGAATCAAGATCATTCAGTCATTTTGTACTGAGATTGCACCCAAATACTGCATTTCAGACTCTTTTGTTGACTGTAAGGTTTACTCCTTTTCTTCTCAGGGATTCTTGCTCACAGGAGTAGATATAATGGTCATCTGAATTAAATTCACCCAATTCAGTCCATTTAGCTCACTGATTCTGAAAATGTTTATCTTCACTCTTGCCATGTCCTGTTTGGCTACATTTAATTTAGATTCACAGACCTAACATTCCTGGTTACTATATAATACTTATCTTTATAGCATCGGACTATACTTTCACTATCAGACATCCACAATTAGGCGATGTTTTCACTTTGCTTCAGCCTCTTCATGTTTTCTGGGGTTATCTCTCCATTCTTCCCTGGTAGGATATTGGACACTTACCAACCCAAGGGACTAATGTTTCAGTGTCATATCTTTTTGCCTTTTCATTATGTTCATGGTATTCTCAAGGCATGCATGCTGAGCTGGTTTACCATTCCCTTCTCCAATGAGCCAAGTTTTGTCAGAACTCTGCACCATGTCCTGCCCATCTTGGGAAGCCCTGCATAGCATGGTTCATAGTTTCATTGAGTTCACAAGGCTATGATCTATGTGATCACTTTTGTTAGTTTTCTGTGACTGTCACTTTCATTCTGTCTTCCCTCTGATGGATGAGGAAAAGAGACTTGTGCAAGCTTCCTGATGGGAGGGACTGGCTATGGGGTAAACCATGCCTCTAAGATGGTAGAGTAGGAAGACATGCACTCCCAAACACATGTGTTTGGGAGTTTCTGGTGGAGGCATGAGATGATAGTGACTTGCTATGCTGTCAGAGGCACTGGTAGTAGCAGTTCCATAGGAGCAGCATGTTGGCATAAGTCCTCTTGGAGGATGTCACCATCAACCATACCATAGAGCCTATAGCCATACCATAGAGACTGCAGACTCCAGGACTGGGCTGCCTCAGGCCAAACTATAGGGAGGGAGCACAGGCCTACCCATCAGCAGACAATTAGATTAATTATAGAGTTAGCCAAAAAGTTTTTTAGTTTTTCAGTCTTTCTGTAAGATGTTATGAAAAACCCTACAGAAATTTTTGGCCAACTCAGTACTATGGTTCTTGACCATACCCTGCCAGTACTTCAACAGCCTAAACAGAAATTATCTTACACCCTCCAGATACCTAGTTCTTCTTTAATAAAATAAAGGAATTTGTTATAATAGTCTCTTGGGTATTTTCCATTTATGAAGTTTGATGTTTCTAAAATAAAGTAATGGCACATATACAACTGCTCTTGGTACTGAGCTAATAATTTTGGATGAACTTATTTTATAAAAGGGAAGTTAGTGTTGCCATTTTTAAGTAGCAAAGGGAGACAAAATAAGCATGAAAGGAAAATATAACATTTCTTGGCCTCTGCAATGGTAGTTAGTATTATTTTATCCTGTTTAAGCATTTCTAAAAAAATTTTGAAGCTTATCATAGGTCTATGAAGAGATGCTTTGCATTCTGTTTACTATGTTATGGTCTATCATACACATCTTATAGGCAACAGAATGAAACATGTAAAGATACCAAGAAAGAGAGTATAAATTATTAATTTAAAGAATAGCAATATATTGTGGCAGATAATTTAAAAAAGGAAATCTAGTAAACCAAAAAGCACATTTACACTTGTTTGTGGAAGACATGGCAGAACAGCTGTGAGTTGACATTTAGTGAAAAATGAAGATTTTCTAAATGAGGTTGTGATAAAATAAAGAAGCAATTTCTTACACTAAAATGATGTGTGATACCAGAAATCCAAAGAAGTGTCAAATAGAAGTAAGTTCAAATAAATATTTTATTAGTATCACTGAACAAGAGGTGAAAATATCAAGAAGCTCACTGATAATGACCAGAAATGTTCTCAGTAAAAAAATCTGCCTGTAATACAAGAGATCTCTCAGGAAGATCCCCTGGAGAAGGGAATGGCAGCCTACTCCAGTATTCTTGCCTAGAAAACCCTATGGGTAGAGGAGCTACAGTCCACGGGATCTCAAAGAGTCGGACACAACTGAATAACTGCACATACACACAAAGAAGAAAATTTTATCAATATTTCTTTAGGCATAGGGACTAACGCTACATGCAAAATGACTTCAGTGTTATCAGTCAAACTAAATTTAATCACATCAATGACATTCAATTCAGAGGGGATTTAAAAAAAGCTAAAATATTGTGAGTTTTCCCCCCTTGTGTCAGTGATACAGTTTTCCAAGAGTTTATCATAAGGCTGAGGAAAGACTGCAAAGAGCCTGCATTAGTTTTGATGTCATCTTGTTCATTAATTTCTTCCTGTGTGTAGGAAGAAAAACTATTGATTGTCATTTATATTCACCATTGAGCTAAATTTGAATTTTCATATATTCCTGTTAAAGATTCACAGGCTAGCCCCAAATAACAAATGATAAAAAAAAAAGAAGTGTCCTTGAAAATATAGATCATCTCTGACAAGGTCTTGCAGGTAACAGGAGAGAACAACAGTTTTCATTGTTCTCATCATCTTTTCTGGCCAGTTTTGTGTTTTTCAGTCTGTCATTCTAGAAAGCATATGTAGGCTCTACTTTTGTCTGTTGGTAGATTTCATGTCTTACCAATACAGTGGATGTTTACACTTTGTATTAATTATTCTGAGTGAAAACATGTTTAAAAACATATTTTTAAATAGAATATCCATATATTTGAGAGGAAAGAAGAAAAGAACACAGAATATCAGCTTGGAGGCTAAAGGTCTTATGGAACAACTTGTCTGTATAGTTTATGAAATTTTTTAGGTACTTTTCTCGCAAACTGTTTAAGGTAAGTGGGACATCTACAGATACAGATGAGAAAATTTAACCTTAGGGACAGGGCATATCATATTGGTGCAGACAGGTGATTAGCAGCAAGAACTCACTGATGATAGGTCCAGATCAGAATTCCTTTGGTTGCACAAGTGCTTTTGAAGCAATGTGGAAGATGCTGAGCATATTCAAGCTGCCTAGAAAAGTGGCACATTCACTGATGCATTCACATATCTAGTGATTCAGTGATCATTTTACTCGTAAAATAAACATCATACATTAAACATCACTGTGATAGAGTTTGTCCATACAAAAATGGGTAGCACACAGTCCTATCCTTGGAAAGTTTCCAACTTCATGAAATTTACCTGCTTTGTTAGTAACCAATGTATTTTTGTAAATTGTATTCTGTTAGTTTAAATAATATCTCCACCCCACCTTCACTTGATTCCTGAGTTCATCTTCCTGAACAGATAAGGGAAAGATGCTTTGCTTATAATTTATTATTAAAATTTTCTGTCTTAGATTATCTGTTTCTTACCTTTATAAATAAAGTCAACATAAATTTAAAAGTTCAACAAACTTGGGTCAGAATAAATTAGGTATTAATTATCATGGTGAATTATGAAATTTATATATTTGCCTAGTTTAGTGAAGCAATCACAATCTATATCAACAAGGACAAGGGAAAGTTAATGAGCTGAGCAACTGGAAATTAAAAGAGATATAAATTCAAGGAGACAGTCCTTACACCTATGAAAATGTAGGAGTAAAGTACATGTGCTAAATATGCTTTCCACTAAAAATATTTCTACAACGTATTGATGAAAGGAGAAAATAAAATGAATTAAAACTTTATTATTTTTGATGTTATTAAACAGGCCATAAAAAATACAGAGTTGTGAGCTCATACAAGTGAAAGAAACTCAGATGAAGATTTCTGCCATTAAAAGGCTGTTTTTGCTCCAGTATTTAAAAGTAAATGGAAATTTGCCATCTTGAGATCCTTGGGATTCAGTGGAACGTTCATTAACTGATACGGATCTTGAGTCTCACATTCTTGTGAGCACAGCAGGAAAATGATTGAATTCTGGCTCTTTAGTCTTAAACTTGTCTTTCACACTCTTATCACAAGTCTCTTCTGATCAGTTTAATGGAACATGAGTCCAAGATGAGAGGTTCACTTAATAAGTTAGTAATATGATAATGTATTTCAAATCTGTCACTTTCCCCCCCAGTCAAACATTATTTGGAGATTAATTTTAGTCATATAGCAAGTGAAATCGATGACATAGAATAATGAGGAAAGAATCTCACACAAGGAATTTCAAAGAACAGGGGAAATATTGTATGGCTGACGTAAAGGAGCTGTTACTTAGGATAAAGTTATTCTTATGATAAACTAACAGCAAGGATTGTTTAAAATGAATGAGAATCCATTTAAAAATAAAGCATGTGCATGTTAAATGAAGTGGGTGGAGCCTACTCTTCCCTGGAGAAAATCTTCTGTTTACACCTTGGTTTTTAATTGTTTTTCAAGAAATTAAACTAGAAAGATAAACTGTACTAGTGTCACTAATCTGTGATATAGTGTCTGTATTACACTGAGTTTTAACATTTGCTCTTTTTATTAATTAAGAAACAGAATACTTCCTGCTGTATCAGTAAACAAGGATTATCACAGGCACCATCAATTGCAGCCATCACTGAAGGTGAGCTGGTGAGCCCTGAGGGGATTCAGGAAGGAAGGAACACGGGCCTTCCAGCAGCCCTCAGACTGCAGCCACTCCCCACGGTGAGCCCTGGGGAAACTCTGGATGTGAAAACACAGCATAGTGGTGAGACTTCCTGTCCTTTGGCACAATACTCCCATACATCCTGGTTTCCCCCACCCTAACCCTCACCTCCTCAGAGCAGTTCCTTCAGGATTAAGTAAGATAATACTTCACAGAACCAAAGTCCTAAGAATTTCTGCTGAATAAGCCATAACTGTCAACTTTTAGGTGGTGAATATATTCTTTTTAGTCTACAATATCATTAGATAAATACACCAAAACTATTATGTAATAAGTGTCTCATGATATTTGTGCCCCAGCTGACTAAAGATGAAAGGAAAAAGTTGCTTTGAAAAATTAGTCTCTTGAAATCCTTTTCCAACTTTGTCTGATTTTTATTGCTCTTAACAGCCTCTTATTCATTTTGTGATTGGAGAACAAAATTGTCCTCTGGTGTCATCAGACTTGTCTTTTCTATTTTGATTTCTTATTCCCATAGTTTTGATTGGTTTAAAAATAAAAACATACAGAGAGAAATTTACTCTGAAATCTCAACCTGAAGGTTAATTAAGATTTTGTTTATAGTAGTTAACTTTTTATGGATTTGGAATTAGGATTATAAAAACCATATTCCTATAATTTATTTGGAAACAACATTTATTGCTTTGTGATTAAAGAAATGTAAAATCTCATTAATTGTATGCTTTGGACACAATATTTTAAGCACTATTAAATGTAAAATAAACAGATATCTCTTTTTGAAAGTGTTTTCCTGATTTAGGTTATTAATGAATAATCATAAATATTAAATTTTATTTAAAGAATAGAAATCTATACAATGTTCTATAATAACCTACATGTGCAAAGACTCTGAAAAGAATAGATACATGTGTATATATATATATATATATATATATACATACATATAGCTGAATCACTTAGCTGTACACCTGAAACTAAGGGAATATTGTTAATCAACTATACTCCTGTGTATATATATATATATATATATATATA
>ML663006.1:18754324-18780899 GCA_007570785.1 Antilocapra americana
GCAAAATAGTTGTCTGAGGATGTCTTACAAATAGCTTTGGAAAGAAGAGAAGCAAAAGGCAAAGGAGAAAAGGAAAGATATACCCATCTGAATGCAGAGTTCCAGAGAATAGCAAGGAGAGATAAGAAAGCCTTCCTCAGTGATCAGTGCAAAGAAATAGAGGAAAACAATAGAATGAGAAATACTAGAGTTCTCTTCAAGAAAATCAGACATACCAAGGGAACATTTCATGCAAAGAAGGGCTTAATAAAGGGTAGAAATGATATTGACCTAAAAAAAGCAGAAGATATTAAGAAGAGGGATCAAGAATACACAGAAGAACTATACAGAAAAGATCTTCATGACCCAGATAATCACGATGGTGTGGTCACTCACCTTAAAGCCAGACATCCTGGAATGCAATGTCAAATGGGCACATCACTACAAACAAAGCTAGTGGAGGTGATGGAATTTTTGTTGAGCTATTTCAAATCCTGAAAAACGATGCTGTGGAAGTACTGAAGCAACTGAAAACACATGCATGCACATCCAGACAATGGAGTATTATTCAATATTGAAGAGAATTGAGTTACCAAGTCATAAGAAGACATGACAGAAGCTTAAATGCATACTACTAAATGAAAGAAGCAAATCTGAAAAGGCTACATGCTGTATGACTCCAACACTATGACATCCTGAAATGCTTAGCTACTAAACTTAGCTACTCAGATCTCATGAGCCTTCATACCTGTGAGCTGTGGCATCCTCAGCTATAACCATAGAGCAAAATGGGCTGCACTTCCTTCTCACCATCAACTAACTCTGTCTCTGTTTCTCTAAGAATATTCTTAATTTTGATGCCACAAAGTAGAGCTTTATATATATGTGGTAGGCCATCAAACAGATACATTTCTGATGATTCAGGACATGACAATATCCTTCCATTATTGTACCTCATCTTAATTCAGAGACTACCTTAATTATCCTGCACAACTCCCCATCATATTTGCTTATTGTTTTTGAGATTTTAAGGAAGTAAAGAATGCATACTTATTTTATAACCAACAACTTTTTATGGAATGAAGAAGTATGGTAAACCCAGTTTTATATAGCCAAAAGTAAAGGAATGATAAAAATAAATGACTTTGCTATTTATGTCCAACAGATATTATGGTATTCTCACTGCTTTGACATTCTGTGATCATCTATAGAAGTTTTTTTTTTTTTAACTGAAATATAATGATTTACAATGTCATCTTAGTTTCAGGTGTACAGCAAGTGATTCCATTATGCACATATATATATATCTATTATTTTGCTTATTATTTTCCTATATTGGCTATTATAAAACATTGAGTATAGTTCTCTGTGCTGTACAGTAGGTCCTCATTGGTTATCTATTTTGTATATAGTAGTATATATCAGTTAATCCTGAACTTCTAATTTATGTCTGCCCCCACTTTCTTTTGGTGACCACAAGTCTGTTCTGTAAGTCTGTTTCTATTTTGTAAATAAGTTCATATGTGTCATTTTTTCAGATTTAACATATAAGTGATATCATATATTAATATTTGTCTGACTTACTTCATTTTGTATGATAATCTCTAGGTCTATCCATGTTGCTGCAAATGGCATTATTTCATTTTTCATTACTGAGTAATATTCCGTTATATATATGTACCACATTTTCTTTATTCGTTAATCTGTCAATGGACACTTAGGTTGCTTCCATATCTTGGTTATTGTGAATAGTGCTGCACTGAACATTAGGGTACATACACCTTTTTGTATTATAGTTTTCTCTGGATATATGCCCAGGAGTGGGATTGCCAGATCATATTGTAGCTTTATTTTTAGTGTTTTAAGGAACTTCTTACTGTTCTCCACAGTGGCAGCACAGACTTAAATTCCCACCAACACTGTAGGAGTTTTTAAACTTCTGCAGTAGGCAGGACATTTATCTATATAAAATAATATGGGATTTATTCAGAAAACAATACACTGATAAGTACTAGATACACAGATTCAGTAATATTTAATGATTAGTATATGTTGTTTGTATGAAGTCAAGGGCATTTAAGACATTTTTTCCATTCCTACAATCTCAGTCTCCTTTAAGTGGTTCAAACATTTATAATTTTCCTCATGTAGGTCTTGTTCATATTTTGTTAGATTTATATTGCTGATGTAAATGACACTACATTTTCAATTTTCTATTCTGCCTCTACTCCTGCTCTAGATTCCTCTCAGCTATGCAATCTCATGTCATCCCCATTCATGGAATGTTGGTAACTCTGACTAGAGAGAGATACTGGTGAACTCCTCAAGCAAGCCATCATTTTGGTGTTCCACTGAGTTGCAATCTGTTCAAAGGTAGAAAGCCTCTACCTCTTTGTTACATTTTGGACACATACACACAAGGGATAATTCCACACTTACAAATGTCTCTGTCTCTACTCTTCCCTGGGGTTCAAAATTGGTTCAAAGGAATAAGAAAAGGACCAAACCATTTCCATGTAATTTAACCATCTATTCTTCCTTCCTCTTGGTCGCCTTCATTACCCACCCATAACTCAACATTACCAACTTCTCATTTCCTTTCTTCATCTACAATTGACAAATCCATCCTTCCATGCAGGGAATGGGAAGTGCTATAAGCTCATAACACTCATGTGCTGAAGTATATGTGTGTGTGGACAGATGTATATGGTGAGAAGAGTGGTGATTGGGTCATTTTCTATCTAATTCTGCACCAGGTAGAAAAATTTGCTGTTACGCTATATATGATAAGTCAAAGGGAAGAGACACAGTTATTAACATCCTCAGTTGCTGGAAGGTAAATCTATGGGAATTCAAGGCCATTCACTTAGAGAAAGGAATACATTCACCATGTTATATTAAAAGTTATATTTGGGGTTGAGGAATCAAGCAGGGTGGCAGTATCATTCATCGGAATCATCCAAATCCCAATATTATCAAGAAACAAATCTCTATTTTTCTTGATTAACAAACAACATCAAAAAAATTAGAAATGAATCAGGAAAATTAGAAATGAAAAAGGAGAGCTTACAACAGACAATTCAGAAATACAAAGGATTATAAGAGACTATATATGACAATAAGATGGATAATCTGGAAGAAATGGATAGATTCTTAGATAAGTTCAACCTTCCAAGACTGAACCAGAAAGAGATAGAAATTATGAACAACCCAGTTACAAGCACTGAAATTGAAGCTGGGATAAAAAAAAAAAAACTCTCTAAAAACAAAAGCCAAAGACCAGATGGCTTCAAAGGAGAATTATACCAAACATTTAGAGAAGACCTAATGCCTATCCTTCTAAAACCCTTTCAAAAATTTGCAGAGATAGGAACACTTCCAAACTCATTCTATGAGGTTACCACGACCCTGTTACCAAAACCAGACAAAGACGGCACACACAAAGAAACTACAGGTCAGTATCACTGATGAACATAGATGAAAAAGTAAAAAAGGAATACATGAAAGGACAGTTGTCATCTTTCCCCTCTTGAAAATGGAGTCCTTCAACACAGGCATGATTTACTTTCTGTTTATGACAATAGCTTCATGAATGCATCATATGGGCATTAACATCAATTAAGACATAAATCACAGACACGCATGGACTGGGAGAGAGAAAGGCTGATATTTTAGGCAGACAGGGGGCTTTATATGCTCACTGCCCTGTAGGGGCTGGCAGAACTAATTCTGTCAAGGCTCAGTTGAGTTTGACATGAGTGCCTTCACATGAAAGTTGCAAAGGTCATATGATGCACTGTGTAGCTCTGGGAAGATTAGCAAGACCAATTTGGACCAATTCTGTCAAAAGAACATCGAAGTAACCTAGAAGAATAGGTACTTTGTAAAGGAGTTTATGAGGCTTGGGAAGGGGAAGCCAGAGAAGGCTATGTGTCAAACTATTCCTCTCCCTGAATTAAAATTGCACTTTGCTACCTTTGCAAAATATAGCTTTGCTATTCAGAAGAAGAGAAGCCCAGCATTAACTTAGAGATACAATAAAAAAATAATCAGGACCTTCGGGATGGTTTTCATCAAATTCACACGCTGAAATTTTGAGCTCTCTTCTTGCAGCCCAGAGGATTTCTTGGCTCTCTGATCTCTGGAGGGAAGGGAGAACATTTCTCAGCTCACTGTTTTTGAGGTCATTATTATTTGTGGAGGAGGAGTAGCTAGAGTCGTTGATGGCTGCAATCAGAGCAGCCTCTGCCAAAGAGGAAGTAAAATGCACATAGCAAATGTAGCAATGATTCTTGGCCAGAAAAGCAAATGTCAACAACTTACCTAGATACAGGTGATTTTTCTATTTGAATGAAAAAAATATAAAAGTTTTTCTTAGCCTATTTGATAACTATTCCAAGCAGACAAACCACGTTTACTAAGTTATTGTGGAAAGCTTTCTTGAAGAATGAAGTGCCTTGATGTTAGAACACCAGGCATAATTAACAGGGCATAGCTAGTCATGGCCTCTCTCCTCCCACTGTGGACCACACAAGGGAATCACTGTTTCCAGAGCAGAGACTCACAGGTGGAAACAACCACAAGAACTAGTGCTGATAGGAAACTTGAATTGCAAGTGATAAATTTCTGGATGCTCAGTATGGTAACTCAGAGTTAAAACTCCAGGAAATCAATTTCAGGGGTCTCACAACTGCAGATACACAGATAATACCATTCTAATGGCAGAAATTGAAGAGGTGCTAAAGAGCCTCTTGATGAAGGTAAAAGAGGGGAGTGAAAAAGCTGGCTTAAAACTCAACATTCAAAAAACTAAGATTATAGCATTCAGTCCCATCACTTCATGACAAATAGACAGGGAAAAAATGGAAACAGTGACAGATTTTATTTTCTTGGGTTCCCAAGTCACTGCAGATGGTGAATGCAGCCATGAAATTAAAAAACATTTGCTCCTTGGAAGGAAAGCTACAGCAAACCTAGATTGTGTATTAAAAAGCAGAGACATCATTTTGCCAACAAAGATGCATAGAGTCAAAGCTATAGTTTTTCCAGCAGTCATGTATGGATGTTAGAGTTAAACTATTAAGAAGACTGAGTGCCAAAGAATTGATACTTTCTATCTATGGTGCTGGAGAAGAGTCTAAAGAGTCCCTTAGACAGTAAGGAGATCAGACTAATCAATCCTACAGGAAATCAGCCATGAATATTCATTGGAAGCACTGATGTTGAAGCTGAAGTTCCAGTACTTTGGCCACCTGATGCAAAAAACTGACTCATTGGAAAAGACCCTGATTGAGAGCAAGAGAAGGGGGTGACAGAGAATAAGATAGTTGTATGGCATCATTGACTCAATGGACATGAATTTGAGCAAACTCTGGGATAGTGAAGGATGGGGAAGCTTGGCATGCTGCAGTCCATGGGGTTGCAAAGAGTTGGACACGACTTAGTGACTGAACAACAACAATGTTTGAGATTCATCTCCAGGAGTGTGACCAGGTTCCCATAGTAACTATGAGAGAAAAATGCTTTTGGTTGTATGGTGGTGGGGTGAGGGAGGAACCAATTCGAAATTCTCCACATCACTGTGTCCTTCTTAACAAGGCCTGTTCTCAAGAGAAGCTAGTTAACCAGAGCCTAACCTGCTGGGGTATTATCACAGCCTAACTGACTCAAGGGAAGGAAAATACCCAACTCTAGTTCACTATAGCCACCCTATTCAACTTAATGGGGTGGGAAAAAACAACAACAAAAAAAACCCAGAAACAAATATAGATGCAAAAATCCTCAACAAAGTACTAGAAAACTGAATCTATCAGCATAACAAATTGACTATATATCATGATGGAGAGGAATTTTTTTCCCCCTTAGGAATGTAAAGATGGTGTAACATACCAAAAAAAAATCTGCAAATATTATATATCACATAATAATATTAAGAAAACATTTATCATCACAATTAATGTAGGAAAAATTTTGACATCTTTTAATAAAAAAAAAAACCAACACTGTACAAGCTAGAAACATAAAGACACGTCCTCTAGTTAAATAACCAGGATGACAATATATAACCTTCACGTACTCCTTTCCCAATTTTGAACAAGTTGGTTGTTCCATGTCTGATTCTAACTGTTGCTCTTGACCTGCATACAGATTTCTCAGGAAGCAGGTAAGGTGGTCTGTTACTGTCATCTCTTTAAGAATTTTTCACAGCTTGTTATGATAAACACAGTCAATGAAATAGAAGCAGGTAAATTTCTGGAATTTCCTTGCTTTCTCTATGATCCAACTGATGTTGGTGATTTGATTTCTGGTTCCTCTACCTTTTATAAATTCAGCTTGTACATCTGGAAGTTCTTGGTTCATGTACTGTTGAAGTCTAGCTTGAAGGATTTTGAACATTACTTTTGGAGCATGTGAAATGAGTGCAATTGTATGATAACTTGAATATTCATTGGCATTGCCCTTCTTTGGGACTCAAATGAAAACAAGTTTTCGAGTCCTTTGACCATTGCTGAGTTTTCTAAATTTGCTGACATATTGAGTGCAGCACTATCACAGCATCATCTTTTACAATTTAAATAGCTCAGCAGGAATCCCATCACCTCCACTAGCTTTGTAGTAATGCTTTCTAAGACCCACTTAACTCACATTCCAGGATGTCTGGTTCTAGGTGAGTGACCACACTGTCATGGTTATCTGTGTCATTAAGACTTTTTTATATAGCTCTTCTGTGTAATCTCGCCACCTCTTCTTAATCTCTTCAGCTTCTGTTAGCTCCTTACAATCGTTTTTTTCTTTATTGTGCCCATCTTTGCATGAAATGTTCCCTTGATATTAGTATCTCATTTTCCTTAAGATATCTCTAGCTTTTCCCATTCCCATTGTTTTCCTCTATTTCTTTGCATTGTTCACTTAAGAAGGCATTCTTATCTCTCCTTGCTATTCTCTGGAACTCTGCATTCAGTTGGGTATATTTTTCCCTTCTCCCTTGCCTTTCACTTCTTGAAGCAACAACAGAGAAAAGTGAAGGGAATTACCAGGTTGATGTTGAAGAAACTGGGTCAGGACAAATTGGGACAGAAGGAAGGTTAAGAGTATTTCTTCAAGAAGATGAATTTGGTACAATTAGTCTTTGAACTTACTGAGATAAATTTATATGACTGGAAAGAATTGGGGTTTGAATTTCAAGGATATTATATACTAAGGGGAAAAAAAAAAACATCATTAATTCTAGCGAATACAGAATGCTCTTCAGGAAAAGAAGATGACAGAAAATAGTTCATGACTCATTTATATGGATAATCGTCAATATAAATTACATAGTTACAATAACATAAACATTAAATGCTGTTCCATCAATAGTTACAGCACTTTAAAACAGACATATATTTGGGAACTGTAAAATCTGGACTGAGGAGATGAAGACTAAATTCTTATTTCCATATTGGGAAAAATATAAACAATGCCTACAACTTACAAAGGAAAAAAGTACCCATGCAAGCATGTATTTTAGAGATTCTAACTAAATTTCAAAACAATCCCTTAAAACTGTTGCAAATAGTTACTACTAGGAAAGCAGAAATTGAGGATAAGGAAAGTGGCTAGAGACTGCTCTTTATCTTAAAGATCATAAAATTAAAATACTCAAACTATGTGTATGCATTAATTCAAACAAAAGAACATTTAAAGTAGTATGATAAGCAAATATAGTAGAACTAGACTTTGCCACAGGAAAATAAGGCAGAATTTGGATAAAATAGGTATCTGAAAACAACACAGGTCACAGACTTTTATTTTGATCACTGAATGATGGTACTTTTCAGAGGAAAAGCAAGGATCAAGGATCATGAACTTCATGGCTCCTTTCTCAGAGAAAATGATTGTGAATTTCAATGGGATACACTTTTGAAAACATATAGCTATTTTATTTAGAAATAAAATAAAAATGTGTGGCAGGATAAAGAAATGAATGAAACAGAATGGAATGCTGATACAGTATCTGCTAGTTTTGAAGGAGAAAAGTTGAATTCCACTTAAACTTACTATTTTTCACACTGAAGGCAAATATTTAAAGTTCTTGAGGTTACTTGGAGGAAAAAAATTAGCTATTGAAGATGTTAAAATTTTTACAACTGCCTGTTTATATGAATTGAAATGTTAAATAATATAATTCTAAGAAAAAGTACCACCATCACTACTATTATCCTGAAAGATGACTGTCATCAGCTCTTACCAGATGTATTTTTAAAACCTTCTCTTCTGTTTGACACACTCATCACAATATATATGATCATAAAGTGAGTGATTTATTAAGGTGTATTACCTGTCACATAAAATTAACTAGTAAATAATGCTAATGCTACTGTGATCTTCTGTTTTGACTTTCAAAATAAATTATTTCCTGCTTTGGCATATTTAATTTTTCTATAGATTCTTTCCCAACAAAGTTTCTGAAGTATCTAGTTGACATTGTATATCTATTTCAATACACAAGATGTTGACATCTAAATAAAACTTTATTAAGATTATGAACAAGACAGAATGCAAAAGCACTGTTATGACATTTTATTTCCATTTTCAAAAATCTGATGGTCACACAGGATAGTGTAACTTTAAAAATCATCCTGAAAATGATCACAAACTTACCATACATCTAAGAATAATTCACGTCAACTCTTAGAAAATCACTCAGAAGGGATCTTACAAATATCCCATGAGGTCTTTGTGCTTTAGCTTTTTCATCTTTAAAGTATGGTCACTGAAAATCTTTTTGATTTTTCCTTCTAACTTGGTCTGCTTTGAACTCTAATATTTTATACCCAGCTACATTAATGGCAGGTAACTTGATGATATTACTGAAGCTTCTTCATATCATCACCTCTTTGCCTACTGTCCAGTCACAATAGATTTCCTGCTTTCATTGCATATCCCTTCCTCCATAATTTCTCACAGTGTGGTGGAAGACACACATTCTTCCTCAGTATTTAATTCCAGGAATACTCTCAGGACAGGCGAATCACAGGATCCCTCCTTTCAACTACCCAAGTAACTTCCAATTAAAATGGTAATCTTTTATCTCTTCTTCACTAGTTTATCAACTTCATAAGTAAAATAACTTGGTGTCCTTCATTGAATTCTATAATCCTGTAGATAGTGGGCTCAAAGTTTTAATATTAAGTAACATGAATAAAAATGTACTAGAAATATGTTTTATTTGTACAGCACAAGAATATGTATTAGACCCTTTTCCCTCCACCCTGCAAAGGGATGGGTTTGGATGGGTGGCGTGAAGAGAGTCCTTACAGTAAACTTGACATAGATGCCAAAACTAAAGCCAGCAGAGGCTGTGATGTGCCCTGGATTGGCCCACTAACTAACAAAGGAAGGCTGTGGATGTCAGAATCCTAGGGGGGAGCCATCATCATTCATGTATTTCCTTCTTGGCACTGGCCACCTCCACCTTTGGTTCTTTCCCATTTTCCTGATGTTCAAACGCCTGCCAGATGCAAAAAGAAAGAGAGGATCAGAGGAAAGCAAATTTCCTTTGGGTCTCTGTAGATCCCAAAGAATTCCATTGGTCCTGAGTTACAACTAAGTTCTTCAGCATGAACCCTTCACTTCTTTACCCTGGAACTGCCGACGGCTCCTTTGCTCCCCCCTCTAACCCACAACCTACAACAGATTCTTCTGCTGAAAACCACATGTCCAGGTGCTTAATCAAAGCATTTTGTTTTTCTTTTCCCAAATTCTGCTAACTGTCCTTGGAGAAGCTCTGTCCCCCAAACCCTTTAAAATACATTCTTTGTTTAATTGCTTTGAAGCAGTTGCTTTGCAGACTCCACTCAGTATTGGTTAAAAGAGAGAAATTTTCAGTTCCTTCAGATCTCTTGGTTCATTTCAATAAACTAGAATTAAAGTGAAATTTAGAGATTTTAATTATTTTACAGATATTTAAATGGTCAAAGAAACATCTGATTTTATTTGTATAAGGAAACTGAAGATAATTTCAGCTCAGAAGAATTGAAAATTTATTTTTTTACTCAAATTATCTATATAATTGTATCAACTGTTTAGCTTTTCCCTTCAGAGGTTGGAGATGTGGAAAGAAGTGGAAAGGGAGACTTACACATTGATTAATAATAAAATTACAACTATAATGGTATATTAAATTTCACTGAAATTATAATCATTTTGAGGTTGGAATGCAATTAGTAACCCACACATTTTATGGCAAATAGAAATAATAGTTCTTCCTCCCAAATCTCAGTATATATTTTGTTTCTGCCAACTATTTTGGAAGGTTGTATATTATTTTCAGAATCATCCTTCTGTGCACAGAAACACACTATTGATAAAAATTCTCTTTTAAGTCTATCTGGTTTTCTACAGCAATGGATATTTAATCATAAAGTCAGCCATTAAAAATCATCACCATCTTTCTACTTTCCAACATGTATGCTTAATTTGGAGACTTGCAAAACAGAATGGTTAATGTAGCTGAAACTTGGACAAGTGTAATAATTGTTAGTATTATAACTTATTTTCATAATTGATTATGAGCAGAACTTTAAATGCATGTGTGAAAATTTGAATTATATATCTAAGAAGTGATACTATGTAGATTATAGTTTTACCTTTCTTTGAGATTGGGAATATTTCAAAAGAAGGTTTTGGCTAAACTAGGTGATTGCTTTAATATTCCATGTTGCTTATATTTGTGAAAGTAATACATTTTAAAAAATACAAGCCAATAAGATAGAAAATTCAAGCAAGCAGCAAACAGCTTTCAAATATAAATAGTAAGTAAAGAATAGATATGGATCAATTGCATATTATTTGATTAAAATTAAATTTTTAAATAAGTGCATAAAATGGTTTAATTTATAAATGTTGGTGCTTTTCTGGTGGCTTAGATGATAAAAAATCTGCCTGCAGTGCAGGAGACCAGGTTTGATGATTATGGAATAAAATTGCATATGACAAAATATGAATTTATATATTCCTGTGAAAACTATAAGAAAAAGTTGAACAAACCAATGGAAATATGGGCAAATACATACTCTACATATTAATGGTCAGTAACGGTAAGTATATTCAAAGTTTCTAGTGAAAACAAATGCATTGTAAAGTTGGTGGGCTGTTTACATTTTTCTGGAGGTAATTAAACAATATGTTCCCAAATGTTGCATGTATCTCACCTATGATAATCTCATATAGAGAAACTTACCCTAAAGAAGTAATTATAAAACTTTGAAAACACACGCACATGTTTCCATAGTAGATAAATAGTATTGTTAATATATCTATTTCTTTAGATGTTTCTTGAGTCTTATAAGATGAAGAAAACATTTCAAAACTATAGTACATGTATTGCTCCTAGAGTATAGTGGCAAAACTGGAGAATATAAGACATATTCAGGTCAACAGAATGAACTGTTTCAGGAATTATTAGAAATTGGCTGATTGTACTTTTGGCCTTAACTAGATTTTAAAGTCTGTTACACTGGGGCTTGATATTCATATGGCTATAAATTGCTTAAAAGGCATGACATTTTAAATAATCTCTTTATCCCCATGTGTGTTCCATTCTTAATTTAGAACACTGCTCTCATTTGGGGTACTTCTATAAGGGGATACATGCAGCATATGCTAGGTGTTCTAATTATTATGTTTTTTAAAGCAGAAAGGAAATAGGAGAAGATAAAGCGTATCAGAATAGTGTTTTATCCCTGAAAGGAGACAAGATCATAAGCTGGTAAGGGCACACAGAAATAGATTTGATGAAGCTGGTAAAATCTAATATTAAGCTTACTGGTAGATTCCTTTCGTTATTTAGCTTAATAGCATATATATTATATACATTACATGCATTTTTATATACTTAACTATAAGGTGCACAGTCACATAATCGTGTCCAACTCTTTGTGACCTCATAGATTGTCGTTCACCAGTTCCTTTTGTCCATGGGTTTTTCCAGACAAGAATACTGGAGTGGGTTGCCATTTTCCCTCCAGGGGATCTTCCCAACCCAGGGATCAAACCCACATCTCCTGTGTCTCCTGAATTGCAGGGGGTTTCTTTACCACTGAGACACTAGGGAAGCCATCTAATAATATAAATACAAATTGAAATGAAAGAAGGTAACCCTATAAATATCAAATTTTCCATTTAGGAAAAGACATAAATTTGTAATTCTTTGCAATTTAGTAATACTTCAAATTACAATGATGATTAATAATAATCAGAATGAAACCAAACAAATCCAATAGTTAAATGGGTACAAATTTGCTAAAGATATGGTTCATATTTACCCCAATGGACTAATAGTGGCCCCATAGTAAAGAAGAGAAAAAAGTTTAAATAGTATAAGATATTGTATGATTAGCACAGTAAATGATGCTCTTGAATTCTTCAAGTGGAAAGAGTTTAGCATAATTGGGCACTAGTTAGGATAATGTATCATTGAAACATCTTATCTGTATGACTGCTAATTAGCACTGACATCCACTTCAGATAGGGTCTTTCCCCTAGAAATACAGGAAACCATAGATCTAGCAGTAGGTTCAGAGTCATGGAAGTCAACAAAGCAACAAGGTCTGAACATCTTTGTTGGAACACTTTTCTATTAATCCTGAGGATGGGGATACTTTCTCTCCTAATCCTGCATAACCTCAAAGTTAAGAATTTTAACAGTTCTTCAGATCTGGGGAGAGAAGAATATATAAGACACACCTTACAAAATCTAAAATGAGAGTAGCAAATTTATTTGACCCTAAAACCTGCAGTCGTAATAACTGGGTTACATTTTCCCCTTGGGCATCATTAGGAGGAATGACAAATGATGAAGATGAGGTTCTATCTCAGAGACTTTGTGGAAAATATCCCAAATCGTCCCAAACCAGGGACTGAACCTAGGTCTCCCGCACTGCAAGTGAATTCTTTATCTTATGAGCCACCAGGGAAGCCCAAGAATACTGGAGTGGGTAGCCCTTCTTCAGGGGATCTTCCTGACCCAGGAATTGAACCTAGGTCTCCTACATTGTAGGTGAATTTTTTTTACCAGGTAAGCTAACAGGGAAGACCCTTAAAAAGAACACACTCATACAATTTCTAAAATTCATTTGTTTAAAAATTTGCCTAGGTAACCCTTATTGCTAGGAAGTCAAGGACATTTGGGAAATGAATAACCAGTCCTTCAATAAGGACCTAAGGAGTCAGCCTGCACTGCAGAGGTGCAGGTCAATAAAGTACTAAGGAGAGGAAGTATAGTGTGTAGATTTCATTTTAGGACCAGTGATATTATCTCAAAGTAAATGAATGTGAACAAATCCCATTCTTTAATATTGATATTACTCTCTTAGTCTCTTTACTCAGTTCTTGGGCTTTCCAGGTGGCTGACGGTAAAGAATCCACCTGCCAAAGCAGAAGACTTGGATTCAATCCCTGGGCCAGGAATATCCCCTGGAGAAGGAAATGCCAAGCCACTCCAGTATTCTTGCTGGGAAGATCCTGTGGACAAAGAAGCTTGGTAGGCTGCAGCCCATAGGGTTGCAAATAGTTGGACATGACTGAACGACTAAACAACAACACACATTTTTACATAAAGTGATTCAGAATTATGGGAGTTGTAAGTATTACGACTGAAAATGATCTTAGGCATCCTGTAAGCCACAAACTTGACCTGAAAAGCAAGAAAATTGGGACCCAGAGAGATGAAGGTGTTTGTCAAAGCCACAGAGTATCATAGATCCTGGGCCCCTGTGGCATTTGTTCTTTTTGCTAATAATTCAACTTTTAATCCTTTTATCTTTACTGTGCCCACAAGCTCATAAAGAACTTGCTAATTTATCTGCTTCACTGTTTATACAGTAGATATTCTATGAAAATGATTCTTATACATGTGTGCATGCTCAGTTGCTTCAGTCGTATCCAGCTCTTTGCCAGCCCATGGACTGTAGCCTGTCAGGCTCCTCTGTCTACGGGATTTTCCTGGAAGTGGGTTGGCATGCTCTTCTCCAGGGAATCTTCCTGACCCAGGGATTGAACCCACGTCTCTGGCACTGGTGGCTTTACCACTGAGCCACCTGGGAAATATTTGTGCAGAATGTTTATTGGTAGAAATTGTGAAAGATTGTTTATTTCATGTGCAAGTCGTTCTTTTTCCAAGATAAAACAATCTTCCTGTCCATACTGCTTTGTAAATAGCTGCTCAAAGGTGGTAAGGGGGACTGCAGAAATAAGTGAATTGTTCTCATATAATCATATCTGTGTCATAAGTCGGAAAATTGTTTTGAAGTTTAGAGTTCCCCTTTGAATAGTAATGATGCCTAGGCTAGTGAAGATTAAACTACAGCATCAGAAACTGTAAGTGGTTTCCAGTCCTTAGAGACAGTCGAAGATGGGTATAGCTATCTACTATACCCTGAAGACCTTGAGGGAAACAATGATCTGAAGAACATTAAAGTACTTTCATTATTTTAAAATAAAACCATCCAAGGCAGTTTTTTTATCCTATTTCCACCCTAACCCTCTTTATGTCCATAAGAATAATATGGACTGAAGTGGGAATAGAAACTATAGCATACTCATCCAGGAAGTTGTTCAGTGTTTTTTTTTAAACACATCTCTACTAGATATAAAATGTGTAACTATTCAGGATCCACTGAATAGCACAGGGAACTCTCTTCATTACTCTATAATGACCTATATGGAAATATAATCTAAAAAAGTGAATATATGTATAGGTATAACTGATCCACTTTGCTGCATGGCAGAAACTAACACAACATTGTAAATCAATTATACTCCAATAAAAATTTTAAAAGTAAATAAAAAAATAAGTGCATTTCTTCCATAGTGCTCCAGCAAAGGCACACTCTTATAGATAGTGAGCACTTTTATAAAAGGATCTATTGTTCAGTTTTTTCAGTTTCTATCTTGAGTGAGGCATTATCTGCAGCTCAGAAGATGCATTCTGTCCCATCAATCTCTGGACTGCTCTCAAGAATGCTGCAGGGATGGGAACACCCATCAGCTGGAAAACCTCTGCTCAGTGTGGGAGCAAACAAGAAAAGGGTTCACAAGTGTTTCCTTAAAACTCTCTTTTTCTACACAGGTTAACTTGAAAGGATCTAGATATTATAGAGTGATGGTTTTGTATTTTACTGTCCTGGAGACATTTCAACAAAGCCAATGTTTTATGTCTTGCACAGTCATGATGGGAATGAAGTGGTAAGGTTTTATTTTTATTAGAATCAGATAGTTTTTATTGTCTCTGACAGCCTTGAACTCAATAGTGTGCCATATTGAATGATGATATCTTTAACATGATAATCCCCTCACTGTTGTAACACCAGATGAATCTGAAACGAGAGGCTGAATGGAATAATTTCATTCTGAGAGAAGTTTTGAAGCAAAGCAATCTTGAGCTATCCTGTGAAGTGGTGCTCTATTTTTCAGTAGAATTTGCTGAAACATGTTGGGATATTTTCTATAAAATTCTTGTTTCATCTCTTCACTGTACTTAGGAAACTATTGCTTACTAGGCACTTTGGAAATTAAAGGAAAAGGAGAATATTGATATAGAGAAGGATACCTCATCACTGTTACCTGTGTTTTAGTCAGGTATTCAAATGCTGTTTCTCAATAAATAACTCCAACTCTGACCTTTTCCCTCAAGTATCTAACAAGCCATATACTTAGATGTTACAAAATCTCTATTCCATTGTCCGAAACCTACATGTCTCCACTGAACCAGATGTTTTCTCTTAAATCTCTGATTCTCTCTACAGCATAACAATTTTTAAGGCCATCCAAGATTTTTTGGGGTTTTTTTTTTTTTGTTGTGAAGCAAACTCTCCCCATTGTGACAACTAAATAATTTCCAAGATCTGTTCAAGCTACTTTTACACTCATATCCATTCCCTTTTTTGCATTTGTACCATTGCAATCTGGGCTTCCCTGATGGCTCAGACAGTAAATAATTCTCCTGCAGTGCAGGAGACCCAGATTTGTTCCCTGGGTCTGGAAGATCTTCTGGAGAAGGGAATGGCTACCCACTCCAGTATTCTTGCCTGGAGAACTGTGTCTCCTGGAGAATTGTGTCTAACTTTTGGAACTCTTTAAAGAGAACATCCACCAAGTACTATCAACAATCTACTCCTACTATAAACTTTCTTCTGAGCTTCCCAGGCAGTGCTAGTAGTGAAAAAAACCCACCTGTCAATACAGGAGACATAAGACACGGGAGTTCCATCCCTGGATGGGGAAGATCTGCTGGAGGAGGGCAAACGAACCCACTCCATATTCTTGCCTAGAGAATCACATAGACAGAGGAGCCTGGCAGGCTACAGTCCATAGAGTTGCAAAGAGTCAGATATGACTGAAATGACTTAGCACATCCCATTGCAACAACACTGGTAACACTTCCCAATGGTTATATACAGCATTTTCCTGCTTTTCTTTTAGTTTTACTGAGATAATATTAACATAGAGTACTGTATGAATTTAAGATGTGCAACATAATGACTTGATTTACATATATCCCAAAGTGATTACCATAAATTTAATGAGCATTTATCATCTCATATATATACAGCAATTTTATTTGCTTAATTTTATAAAATTAAGCAAACAATTTTTTTTCTTGTGATGAAAACGTTTAGGATTTACTCTCTTAACAACTTTCATCTATAATATGTTGTTGTTGTTCAATCGCTAAGTCATGTCCAGCTCTGTGACAACATGGACTGCAGTACACCAGGCTCCTCTGTCCCTCACTGTCTCCCAGAGTTTGTTCAAATTCGTTTCCATTGAGTCAGTGATGCTATCTAACCATTTCATCCTCTGCTGCTCACTTCTTTTGCTTTCAATCTTTCCCAGCATCAGGGTCTTTTCCAATGAGTTGGCTTTTTGCATCAATACTTTTGGTAAAAGTATTGAAGCTTCAGCATCAGTTC
Source organism: Antilocapra americana (assembly GCA_007570785.1). Classification (NCBI taxonomy): domain Eukaryota; kingdom Metazoa; phylum Chordata; class Mammalia; order Artiodactyla; family Antilocapridae; genus Antilocapra; species Antilocapra americana. The sequence continues at coordinate 18,771,259 of ML663006.1, forward strand.
TTCCAATGAATATCCAGAGTTGATATCCTTTAGGATTGACTGGTTTAATCTCCTTGCAATTCAAGTGTTTCTCACCACAATTTGAAAGCATCAATTCTTCGGTACTCAGCATTCTTTAAGGTCCAACTCTCACATCCATACATGACTACTGGAAAAGCCATTGCTTTGACTATATGTACCTTCGTCAGAAAACTGATATCTCTGTTGTTTTTTTAATATGCTGTCTAGGTTTTTCATAGCTTTCCTTCCAAAGATGAAGCATCTTTTAATTTCATGGCTGCAGTCACTGTTCACAGTGATTTTGGAGCCCAAGAAGTAAAATCTATCATGGCTTCCACTTTTTCCCCTTCTATTTGCCATGAAGTGATGGTATCAGATGCCATGATCTTAGTTTTTTTTCAATGTTGAGTTTCAAGCCAGCTTTTCACTCTCCTCGTTAAGTCAGGAAGCCCTTTAGCTCCTCTTCACTTCCTCCGTTAGATTGGTATGTCTGCATATCTGAAGTTGTTGACATTTTTCCTGGCAATCTTGATTCTAGCTTGTGCTTCATCCAGCCTGGTATTTGGCATGATGTACTCTGCAAAGAATTTAAATAAGTAAGGTGACAATATACAGCTTTGTCATAATCCTTTGCCAATTTTAAAACAATCAGTTGTTTCATGTCTCATTTTAACTGTTGTTTCTTGACCCACATACAGGTTTCTCAGGAGACAAGTAAGGTTGACCGGTACTCCCATCTCTTTAAGTATTTTCCACAATTTGTCATGACCCCCAAAGGTTTTAGCATAGTCAATGATGTAGAAGTAGATATTTTTCTTGACTTCTCTTGCTTTCTCTATGATCCAGTGAATGCTGTCAATTTAATATCTGTTTCCTCTGCCTTTTCTAAATCCAGCTTGTACATCTGAAAGTTCTTGGTTCACATACTGCTGAAGTCTAACTTGAAGGATTTTGAGCACAACCTTGCTAGCAGCTGAACTCAATTGTATGGTAGTTTCAACACTCTTTAACATTGACCTTCTAGTATTAATAATACTTATCATATGTACATTACATCCATGAGTTAATAACACAGATGTGTGTTTGTGCTCAGTGGTGTCTGACTCTCTGTAACCACATGAACTGTAGCACAGCAGGCTCTTCTGTCTATGGAATTTTCCAGGCAAGAACACTGTACTGGCTTGCCTTTCCCTACTCCAGAAGATCTTCCAGACCCGGGGATCAAACTCATGTCTCGTGTGTCTCCTGCATTAGCAGATGGGTTCTTTAAATCTAGCACCACCTAGGAAGCCCTAGTGCTTACTTATTTTATAACTGGTAGTTTGTGTATTTTGATCATCTTCATCCAATTTGCCTCCACTACCCCATCTCTGGTTACCACATATCTGATCTTTTTTTGAGTTTGTTTTGAGATATAATTTATTTACATTATGTTAGTTTGTGTTTTACAGCAGGTGATATACTTATTGACCGTATTTCCCACACCTTATATTTCATACCTATAATGAATTCATTTTTCAACTAGAAGCTTGTACCTCTTAATCTCCCTCACCTATTTCTTTCCTCCCTCTACCCCTCCCCTCTGGGAATCACCAATTTATTCTCTGTATCTATGATTTCTGTTTCTCTTTTGTTATTTTTGTTCATTTGTTTTGTTTTTAGATTCCACATATAAATGATATCATACAGCATTTGTCTTCTTCTGCCTGACTCATTTCACTTTGCATAATTCTCTCTAGGCTCACCTATGTCTCAAATGGCAAGATTTCATTTTCTTTATGGTTGAATAATATTCCACTGTACATACAACATCTTCCTTATTCATTCACCTGTCAATAGACACTGGGTTGCTTCCCTGTTTCATGTATTGTAAATAATGCCGCAGTGAACATACAACTTCTGATCTTCACCCTTTTGCTTAAGATAAGTTCTCTACAGCTGTAGAGAAAAGAAACAGGAGAAAATGTTCTGAAAAGATAGATATGGCTCAATTTGAAGAACCTTTTTTTCTAGAGTCAATAGGTTTTTAAGAAAAGGAGTTACACTGGTTCCTTGTGTCTTAGGGCTTCACATCTGTGGAATCAATCTATGGTGGATTGAAAAAAAGAAAGCTCCAAAAAGCAAAACTTGAATAGGCCTCATGCAAGCAACTTTCTACACAGCATTTACATTGTATTTACCATTATTTACATAACATTTACACTGTAGTAGGTATAATAAATAATCTAGAGATGATTTAAAGTATACAGAAGGAAGTATATAGGTTGTATGCAAATAGTATGTCATTTTATAAGGAGACTAGCACTTCTGTAGATTTTGACATCTGGAGAAATTCTTGGAACCAGTCCCTCATGGATGCTGAAGGTTGACTGTATTTGATTATCTTCAAGGTAAATAAAGGATGTTCAGGGTAAGGTCTGGATTTGTCAGAAGTGCTCCATCAATGGGGAAGTGAGGATAGTGTCATTTTGTCATGGGTTACCAAGGGATGACAAATACTTCAACTGGAAAAACAGCACCAAGAATCCACAGATTATAAATATATTGAGGCAAATTTGAGAATAAAACCAAGCAGGCTTTAGATGATAGTATGAGAAAAAGGGAGACTTCAAACATGCTGAGGGTTTTAGAACTTGTATCTTTATTTTTAACACATATGATTTTCTTGAGTACATTTGTGTCTTTATTTTTAAAGCATATGATTTTCTTAAGTATACTTGTATCTTTTTAATGCATATGATTTTCTTAATTACACTAACATTATTTAAAAAAGAAAAAGAAAACACCTCCCTTCACTGTTGCACAGATATAAAGTTTCAGTTATGCAAAATGAGTAAGTTCTAGAGATCTGCTGTACAGCATGGAACTCATAGTACTGTATTGTGCATTTAACATTTTTTAGGAGGATAGATCTCATATTAAGCATCCTTGCCATCACAACGAAAACATGCAAATGTGTGTCCAGTCCAAAGTGGTCACTCTGGAAGGCTCTGCTTGTGACACACGATTGACAGCAGCTCTTAGCGCTTGGCCTTCAATGTCAGTTTATGGGCCTTTGTTATCATAGCAAATACCTTACTTGTTAATTTCTTGATTTGCCAATTGATTCATTGATGATTTAAGTTGATGAGACTGTTTATAATTAATAGAGAACTTGATTGCTATTAACATCTTGTATCTTATTAAACATGGCTTATGATAAACTGCGGGAAGAGAAACCAGGCAGGAGCTGGTAGAACGTCACCAATTTGACAAACCATAATGTAATTCCTCTGCTTTTCATGTATCCCTTCTTTATCTTTCTTGCCCTGCTCCATCCCAGTCTCAGTTCCCCTCTCCCGTGACATCCTTCTGCCTTTGATAATAGTAAAACCCTTGTTCTTATTCTGTCTCTTACAGAGAAGCACATTCTTTTTGGTTTTAAATGATGTAGGAGCTCTTTGTTTTACTAGCAACTCATTACAGCTTATTATGAAAGGCTGCATTACTTGACAGTTCTGAAAAGTATAGTACTTGCTAACTCTAAAAATATAATCCTTTCAGTTCAGGTATTTTATTCTTTCAACAATAATGGAACTTCTTAAAATGAAGAGTACATCATTTAAATGCAATAAGTTCAAATTCTAATGGAAATTATAGCATAAATAAATGTGGTAACCTTGAACCTTTTTTTCCTGAAATAGGCATTTGCTGACTTCTATTCTTACTATATTTCAACTTTGAGTCCTCCACTGGGTCTGTAACAAAATACACTAAAATCACATATTTCAGATTAAACATACATTCACTTTTAAGAGTGGTAAATAATGGTTTAAACTGGTACAGATGGGATTGCTCAATAAATTTAAAGCTCAGATACTAGCATAGAGAGTGAAAAATAAGCTAGCCAGAAATTCCAATTGCAAATGTCTGGACTCCTATTAGGCATTTCCTGCACATTCAGAGCTCGTCACAAGAATCCTCAATTAGCACCAGAGGACATTGTAAAAGGAAAAAAAAGAGTGTCAGTGTGCACTTGGATGCAGATGCTGCTACCAAAGAAAGGGGTCATCACACGCCAGCCTACACAGACAGCAACCTTGTTTCATGGGAGAGATTTACATATTAAGAAAAGACTTGGGGTATTTGCAACACACTTTTCAGTATTCATTAAATGGATAAAATGCACTTATTCTTCCAGCCATCATTTCTTGTGAATCTTACATTCAGCATGTTTGCATCATATTAAGCTCTAAAGGTCAGGAGGCTACTTATTTCAATCAAATCTGGTGAAATCCTGAATCTTCATAACTGACTCACACTAAAATTAATTTAAGATGTTAAAATTTCAAGCGTGTGTATTGGCAGGAGTGAATTGTTTCACTGCTAACACAAATAAGACATTAATTATTATAGAGGGCCATTTGTTATTATTGAGAATCACTTCCTCTTAATTTATGCAAAAGGTTATTACATTTAATTACTGCCAACAAGAAAGATGAAACTAACTGTTTACATATTTATAATGTTAGCTGCCCTTATCATGTTTTTCATTACACACTGTTTGAAATACATTTTTATATTTTCCAATTTACTTTGTAGCAATTTGAATTTTATTAAAACATATTTTTTATCTTTTTAAAGATCAACATCAGAACCGCTTGAACATACAATTTAATAACTCATTTTATATTACAGGCTTGTGATATTGTATTTTATTTATTAGCTTCCTTTTACAAATAAAATATTGTTATTGACAAATGAACAAAATCTAAATTAATCAAGTCGTAAAATAATAAATGGAATTAGCATTCATGCACTGCAGCTTTTATAGAAATGTTTTTTTAAATGAAAATCGAGCTTAGCACTCTAATTATTCTGAAGTAATAATTAGAAAGATAAGTTGGACTACTTCAGGCAGGTCCGTGATTCATGCTGGAACTTACTCAAAATACTGTGCTGTGAAATCTATCCTGCTTACATTACAAAATTTAGCGATTTTGTTGTTTGGCCTAGAATGTTGAATTTATAAAACTGATTCACATTATTCCAACCAATGTGTGACCAATGGCTCATCAGAAAATTTTAATTCCCAATTGATTTATTTTTCTGTGAAGGCCATACACCAAGATCTTGAAATATCCTTATATAGTTCTGAAACATTCAAAGGAATTTACAAAGAATAATCCAGCATAAGAAGGCAGATTTTGATTAGAGCAAAAGTTTTGTTAATTTGAGGGAAGAGCAAGTATCTTTGGTGACTTCTCTGCTAGAGGAATGTGGCCCTCTCAGAGTTGGTGGCTCATGGAGGACATGCACTTACAGCATCACCACCTCTTTCTTAACTGTTACCTAAAAACTCTCAGGAAGTTCACTGTGAACATATGTCCAGGATAGGAGACAGCTTCATCTCACCCATCCTACAAGTGGGTGGAGCAACACTGTAATCTCCCTCAGGGAGTAACTGCAGGGCAGTCAAGCATGTTATTTCTTGAATATATATATTATATATAGTCTATATATCTTTATATATAATATATCAGATATATTATATATACATTATATATAGATATTTATTATATAGAATATGCATATTATATATTGATATATATTATATTATATGTAATATATTAATATTAATATATATTAATATATAACATGTGGTGATATATTATCTATTAAAATAATATATTATATAATATAATATATAATTATATATAATATGTAAAAAACACGTCCTTTATGGTTCCACTTGAATTTTTAGTATTAGCTTTTTCTTTTTTCACTTTTGGATATGGTTTAAATTTCTGTAAAGTTTGTATTTTTCTCTCACTTCTTGAGCTGTATCAGCTCAACTTTTATCCCTCCTGTGGTTTCACTGATCTCTCTTGATGAGTAATCTTTTTTTTTTAACAAAATATTACAAGTAAATTATTGCATTTTTTTCTTAATTCAGTAACTTCTCTTAATTTTTTATCTGCTTCATAACAATATTTTTTGGTCAATATGCTTTGCTGTGTGATTTTCCTTTTACTCTTATGTTCTTTTTAAAAATGCAGGTCCTGTGTTAGATAGTTTTAAACATACTCATCTTTGAATGAAAGAAGGTCTTTTGGAGATCAGTGTTTATAAGTGGATTTGAAAGAAGCACAGAACCTGGGCTAAGTATGCTTGAGAATACCTGAGAAGTGCCAGCCATTTGCATAGAAAACTGCTGTATGGATGCTTCTTTCAGACTTGGCTCCTTCCCAGATTCCAGGAATCAGCCTCCATAGGGCTGCCTCTAGTTCGTCTGTCCTTTGCCATTCCATCTTGCTGACAGACGCTGTTCTAAGGTTTTACCTCAACTGTTTCCCCATTTGACCCTCCTACCTGTTCTTCTATTATCGGTGTCATGCCTGTCAACAGTATCTTCATCCTCTTCTGCTGCCAACCAAGTGTTCCCATTTGGAGAGCTGCACATCTCCTGCATAGCCAAGGGTGTCCTTCTTGGTGTCTTTTGTTAAAGCTTCATACATTTGATAGATTTTCCTCATATATTCTGTTTGAGGATGCATAGGTCTCCTATACTTTTGTGTTCTCTTTCTTCTTTTTGCTTAGTTTGGATTAGTTCTGAGTGTGGAAGAATGTAGAAACATATGTACTTTGCCACTATAAAACAATCCTTTTATTGATATTCTGGGTGTCTTTTCTCTTGACAACCTAGGTAAATGCTTCTCAGAGTAGTTTGTAATGTGAGTATGTACACTTGGATGGGAAAGCTATTTTCCTTTTGGCTTATGATAACATTCAGACACATTTTGTGTTTCGTTCCAAAACACATGCACGTGTTTGCATACACTGAATCACATTACTCACCAGATGCTGAAACTGCTGTTCCCCAACAAGAATTGTTGCTTGTTTTATGACATCACTTTTTCTTTTGCAAAATTGTCACTTATCCCAAGATATCTTGGCTTGAAGAAATCATGTTGAAGCATTCATATCTCATGTATTAGGTTTTCCAAGAAACAATTGTTTGTTGCTTCTAACATTTTACTATAAATAGCTAGTGTTCTGGGAAGAACTCAAGAGTGGAGAAATTGAATGATGAATGTCATCAACATGGCCATGGGGTGACACGACTGCTAAGTAGTCAGAAATCACACCTCTTGAGTACAGACGCAAATTATTAGGCATTTTGTAAAGAGGAAATCTGACTATTAGGGAAGATATATATATCTCTCCAGAGATAAGTCATAGAGCAAAATTTCTAATACTTGTGCCCTAACTTTTCATGCTCATTTTTGGTATGCTGAATTTCTTTCCATTTCTATTGGTCCCCTCCACCACCCATCCCCTCCTATAGATTGCAGGAGCACTTCCACCAGCCATAGCACTGCTATCCATAGGGAAATTTTATAAAGCTTTTTCTTTTTTAAATAAAGCTTTTAACTTCTTTTAAATGAAATCTAACTAGGTCACAACTTTCTTCATAGTTTTAATTTGGGAGAGTATCATTTTTTCTTATGATTTGCAGCTGCTAAGAATAATGAGGAACAATAAAGGAAATTTTTTTATTTTTACAAATTTACAATATTCATTAAAATTATTTAGTTATTATGTTTTATTATTTGGACGTGGTATAAAACTTTGACAACTTTTTAATTTTTTCCCATTGAATATTGTTTCTGTAAGGTTTTTGCTTAAAACTTCTTCCTGAATCAATTACAACTTTCTGTATTTCACTAATTTTCAATGGTAATCTTTTGTAGTTTTTAACCTCAGTGGAAGTCAGCTCTGAGTAGTAAAAAGAGAAATGACAGAGGAAGGAAGGAAAGAGGTAAACAAACTTTTGCCACAACTTCCTTAAATAAACAAGTCTATGTATTATTCAACAAATACATATTAGATATTCATTTAAGGCACAAATCTAAGAGACTATGACATATACTAAGGTAAGTGTATATGTGACAAATCCCAGTCACTAGGACATAATTTAAAATATGACATAAAATAAGAATAATTAATAACATTATATACACTCTTATATGATTCAGATTTATCCATTACAGTCACTAGACTGCGTGATCAAGATTGTTGAAACTGCTTCAGAATTGTTCTCAGTAGATTATTATTCATTAAAAAATTGGTCTCTTCTTTTCATAATTTAAATACCTTTGCCAATTTCTCTAAACCCAGGGTATAATATTTTTATATTGTCAGGTCATTTTTGGTACTCCAATACTAACCCCATCCACGCTTACCCTTGTGTCACAAAGCTGTATTGAAAAGACCGGATTATAAGAAGCTGTGGTACGAAATTTGGAAGAGAGAACAAAAAGAGTGGCCAATCTTTGGGCCAAACTGAGCAAATCAGGTATTCTTCTGCAAACAAGATAATCTGCGAAGACCTTTTAGTCTGTTTCTGGAAATCACCTACCTGGTACAGGTGGAGGCAGGGGAGCCGGTTTCTAGTAAAATAGCTAGGAACAGTCATCAATTGACTTTCAACTTTAACCTTTCCTATGATCTATAAACATCTAATTGCCTCTATTAAATCCTTTATGTGTTGAAATGTTTTAATGTCTTCTCTTTTATTGAGTAAACTCTGACTGATAGACTGCCTAGAGTGCTTTTATGTTTAATCTGTTTCCTGCCCAAACGAAGACTGAATTAAATATTGTGACATAGTATCTGGGCAAAGTAATGACATGACCATTGATATTTCCCTTTGTTTAAAATTAAGAATTGCAAATAGCTGATAGTTTACTGAGATGAGTTTCTAAAATCACTCATTTTCTATAGAATTTCTATGAATTAGGGTGAGATATTATTTAAATGTTCATGCAGCTAGCCAAAAATCAAATAAAGACAATATACAGCTCAGGAGGAAACTAAGATGGCGGAGGAATAGGACTGGGAGAACACTCTCTCCCCAATAAATATACCAAAAGAACTTTTAAAGGCCGAGCAAACTCCAAAAAACAGGAACTGAATGCTGGCAGAGGACATCGGGCATCTGGAGAGGCGACCCAGTGCCGACGTGAGGAGGTAGGACAAAAGAAAGAAAAGAAAAAAAAAGTAGAGGGAGAGACAAAGAGCTGGGGACGGGTTCCGTCCTGGAAGGGGAGTCTGGAATAAAGAGGAAAAAAAAAAAAGAGGAGAAAGGTTTCCGAATACCAGGGAGCATTCTCTCTGGCAGATCTGCGGTGGATCTTGGAGAGCAATATAGCTGAGAGCAGAAGCAGATTAATAGCTAAGCCCTGCAAGGTTCGTCTCTGGCTACAAGGAACAGCTGAGAGCAGCAGCACAGCGGAAGCAGACTGCTCCTGCTCAGGGAGGGGCGGGCCGCGGGCTCAGGGAACGGAGCAGCCTGAGGGACCTAACCTTCCAGGAAAAGCTCCCTCTCCCCCCCAGGTCCGTGCACAAAACAAAGGGCGGTGAGGAGTCAACAGAGAGGCTGGGCAGCTGAGGGCTGCGGACCGGCCCAACCCCCGCCTGAGAGCAGTGGGCATAACCCAGCCCCGGGGAGGCTAACCAAGACTTCTGGGGATTCTGGACAGATCGGTGCTGTATACACCTTAGAAGGAGTGCTCAGCTGCACGCCGAGAAAACAGAGCGGCCGGGCCGGGAGAGAGGAGAAGCCCCACTCCCCAACTGCTGGGCGGACGACAGAGAGC